>JAGGAP010000025.1:0-194543 GCA_017657235.1 Termitomyces sp. T73sscA
TTTTGGTCCAGCTCATACACTCCTTACTCCACTGTATGGGTGACAAGAAAAACCAGCGAGGCACAAAGCCATCCGGACATTGAAAAGGTGTTTAAGAGTTCAACAAAGAAAACACTTGCCCTGCAGAAAAATTGCCGTGGGTCCTTATGGATACGTGCATTATCCATGACAACTACAGACTGTGGTTGAGGAAAGGGCTGCATTTGATTCAAAAGTCCCTGCATAAGAAATCTGTGTGTGTCGTATGAGGCCTTGAATAACCTAAAAGTCTAGATGTCACTGTCCAGCCCGTGAAGAAGGAGAAAGGCTTGCACACCCGAATGTCCAGCTTGGACAGTATTCGCGTTCTTCCCTGCATCTCTGGAGCTCGATAGTTCTGTTCTTGTGTGGTGTTGTGCCAAAATTCTTTGGATTGTGCATTGACTACAGCCAGTAAATTTGATGATCTGATCAATGGAACATGTTTGATACATCTAGACAATGACATTTTGAAGGTCATTAGATAGTCGCTGGCCACGAGTCATTGTGAAAAACAAGGTTCCAGTGTCACGGTGTCGGATAAACAGAGCAGATGAACAAATACATAACCAACAACTCCACACACCGGGCTCTCTGCATTGGTACTCTATCTCCCACATATCCATAGGATAAAGGTGAGGAAGTGGCCGTTCTCGAAGAAATCCTGTTCTCACTGTAAAAGGGACAGAAATTCTGACATTCACTCAAATAAGTAAATCAACAGTTTTTTTTATGGGGTACTTTGAAGTACAGTACACCAATTCTACAACAGGTAGAATCAAGACAATCGGTGCAGTGACTACTGAGATATCGATGTTGGAAGTTTTGACAGGGACGAGACAATATTTACGCGTGTT
Source organism: Termitomyces sp. T73sscA (assembly GCA_017657235.1). Lineage (NCBI taxonomy): Eukaryota > Fungi > Basidiomycota > Agaricomycetes > Agaricales > Lyophyllaceae > Termitomyces > Termitomyces sp. T73sscA. The sequence goes on from JAGGAP010000025.1 coordinate 876, forward strand.
GTTGGCCCGCGCCAACTATTTTGCAAATAGCAATAAATAATTTACCAATTCTAAGCACCTACATAGTTCTGTCAATTGCTACACCTTCCAGAGTCGCTGTTAGGTTCTTTATCTCAGTCTGTCAAAACGCTACGAACGACAGACATTGTTCAATGATTCTATTATACTGATACGTTTGAATATGACCTATCAGTTCTGGTGTTTTCCTACGTTACGCATTGCCTCTATGTACTTGGTACCAACATCAACCAAGAAATCTTCAGAAACATACTGGACCCTTGGTAGGCCAGCGATGAGAATGATTATTTTCCATGCCAGTGAATACTTAGAGCCAATATATCCTCACATGGCTCTCAAACTCTGAATCTGTAGATGTTATTTCTTTCAAAACGTCCTTCTGGAGGTTGCTACCGTAGAACTTTAATTATGGAGATAAAGTTATTAAGATTGAGTTATGTCATCCATGGTCATGAGATCTCCGTGATTTTTTTAAATCAAAAGAGCTTTTCTCAAAACTGGTAGTTTCACGTGCTGTGGAGATCCGGCTTTGCAAAAATTGCTCCATTCATCGCTCGGAATCGGGCTATCTTCTTTTTTTTTGGAGACTCGTACGATTAATAGTAAAAGATGCGGCCCATATTGAATACCGTCACCTAGCTCACCTCTCTTCATCTGTGCTGATATCATAATGTCTTTTCTTACCCACCGCTGCGCTCTAAAAAGAAATGTCATTCAAGTCCTCGCGCGTCGATCTATGAGTGTTCGTCCGCGCGTCGACCAGCAGGAAACGTCGGCAGGTACGTTCAGGGCTCGATGCATAATGAATGCCTAAATCTTGGTAATCAGGTCGCAAGAAGGTCACCATACAATCCCTGCAAGCACAACGAAGGGACAGAATTCCTATTACGATGCTGACAGCATACGATTATCCTACCGGTCTAGCCTGCTCATCAAACCCTAAGCTCGACATCACGCTAGTCGGTGATTCGCTGGCGCAAGTCTGTCTCGGACATAACTCCACTACCGATCTAACATTGCAAGAGATGATCCATCATGCTCGCGCCGTATCTCGGGGCACGACCCACCCGCTGCTCGTGGCCGATATGCCATTTGGCACGTACCATGTTTCGTCATCGTCTGCTACCGAGAACGGGATACGTTTAATACAGGAGGGCCGAGTTGACGCATTGAAGCTTGAAGGAGGAAGCGAGATATTGCCTGTTGTCCGGCAGCTGACGAGCATTGGAATTCCGGTCATGGCACATGTGGGGCTGATGCCCCAGCGGCACATCGCCATGTCGGGCTACCGAGTGCAGGGGCGGAGTGCAGAAGCGGCACGGCGTGTCCTTGACGACGCGCTGGCGCTGCAAGCAGCCGGGGCATTCTCGATTGTGATTGAGGCTGTCCCCAAGGAGCTAGGGTCGTATATCACACAGCGGCTAGAGATTCCCACCATAGGAATCGGCGCTGGGCCCGGCACGAGTGGGCAGGTATGCTTCGAGACAAATTAGAGATCAAATTTGGCTGATTGCACCAGGTTCTCGTATGGGACGATGTGATGGGCACCTGGCCCGGTCACAAGGCGAAATTTGTGCGAAGATTTGGCGACGTGGCGAGGGAACGGGAGATTGGGGTGGAGGGATACACGGCGGGGGTGCGAGATGGCTCGTTCCCCGGGGACGCGGAGAGCTACACGATGGACAGCGAGGAGTGGACCAAGTTTGTAGCTGCAGCAAAGTGACATCACTGTTTGTTTGTTCTATGGAGAGGCTGTGACGTTGCTTCACGTGTACTATAATTTCAAGTTACTCTCTTGCTTTTAGCCTCCTATTTCCTGAGCACGCCCATGAACCCAGTAGGTCTTTGTCGCCTTTCCTCTGGCCGTCTAACGAGCTGATCAGATACGGCGGAAACTCGTCATCGTCGGCGATGGCACGTAGCAGATCTCTTCCATGTCCGACCTTCGCTCAACGTGTCCATACATACAGGTGCATGCGGGAAAACATCACTGTTGTGCTCTTTTGCCCTGGGAGAGTTCCCGAAGGAATACGTAGGTCTCTTCATTCTCTCCTGAGAGGCGCTGTTCTCAAGCCTCCAATGCAGCAACCCAGTGCGTGCCAGCCTCATGCTTTGCAGGTCCAAGCTGTTGTTAACCTTGCCTGAAGCGGTTTTTGACAACTACGTCGCTGAGATAAGACTCGACGAAAAGCCCGTCCAGCTCGCTCTCTGGGACACTGCGTGCGTTGCTTACGTCTCCTTCCCTGCTACCTGTCTAAGATTCGCGTTCCTATCAAAGTGGACAAGAAGAATACGAGGTCTGTCATGATGTGCTGCGTCTAGTCTTGATGATGCTGATAGTTTCCACGTTTCTAGCGCCTACGACCAATGTCCTACTCCAAATCCCACGTAATCCTAATCGCTTTTGCTCTCGATACCCCTGATTCGCTTGAAAACGTTACCACAAAGGTAATCTCGTAAGCTCTTCTTGCTGCTGTGTCGCTTACTACATCATTACTCGGTGTAGTGGATTGAAGAAGTCCGCTCTATATGTGGCCCCTCTATACCAGTTATTCTTGTTGGGTGCAAGGCTGACCTTCGTCCAGCGACCATTACCCCCGATACCCCTTGGGTGACCCGTGAACAGGGTGAACGTGTTGCCCAGGCCATAGGCGCTCGTGCCTACAAGGAGTGTTCTGCTCTTAAAATTGAAGGTGTTGACGATGTTTTCGAGACGGCTACCCGGGCTAGCATGCTGATGAGAGATGGCGTACCCGCAAACGCCAATCAACATTCAGATGTCAAGCACCACAGGCGAAGAAGCAGTGGAAAGGGTTCAACACATGAGCCAGAGAGCCAAGGTCGATGGGGGTGTTGTGTGGTTTGTTAGGACTGTCGTAGTTTTTCTTTTCCGGACTCTACAACTTTTGCTTATCATATACCTACTTTATATACATCTGATGCATCTTCAATGCTTTGACGCTGAATGTTTATGGCTGTATTTTTTAAAGATCGACAGCGCTGCCGGGTTGCCGAAAAGCTGACGACATTCCCACTACCATGGCTACTCGCTTGGCCTCCTTTGCGCGGGCTAGTCTATGTCTACGTAGAAAATCGCCGACGATCCTTCATGTTCGACCTTTGTCGGTCACTCATCTTCGGAGAGCAACCCTGGCCTCGCAAGTACAGGGCAAACCCACGCTGCTGCTCTCCTCGCCGTCCCCGGAGTATCTTGAGCAAGAGGAGATTGATGTAGACCTGCCGCCACTAGAAGACGTCAAGCTGGTGATAACAGATCGTGCTGCCGAGGTAAACGCAGTCGACCAAGTGTGCTTCCGTTACTAATCACGTTGGAAAGCGATTGCGGACAATAGCAGCACAACAGGGCAACTCGGATGTCGCGCTGCGCATTGCCGTAGAGTCTGGAGGCTGTCACGGATACCAGTACAAGATGGAGCTTGCTACAAAACGGTCGCCCGACGACTAGTAAGGATGTCTTGTTAATGGCGAACCTGGTTCTGATCTTGCGACAGCCACTTTACACACCCGACGCTGCAGCCGTCCAACGTGGTGGTTGACGCAGTGTCGCTCTCGCTGCTGAACGGCTCGACGCTGGACTACGCGACGGAGCTGATTGGGAGCAGCTTCAGGGTGGAAGAGAATCCGAGGGCCAAGGGGAGCGGGTGCGGGTGCGGGGTTAGCTGGGAACTGCGGTAGTGATTGTGTAATAGAATGATCACGTGCAATTGTGAGTTTGTGGGCAACTTCGATGGCGGACAAGGTGTCGTTCACGATCCGCCGCCCGACGCCTGTCTCGCGCGCTCCGTCCTCAGGCCCGGACTCCGATGCGCCACACTCCAGGCTCCTGCGCCACCGCCCCCAACCCCGCAGCGACACCTCGTCCCCCGTCCCCGCACGCTTCACCCCCCACCACCCCGACTCCAGCGACGACGACGACGACGTCAAGGACGAGCTCGTCTCTGGTTTTGACCGCTTTGGTGTCCGGCGGTGTGTAGACCCCGCCCCTCCTGCCTTCTAGTCAATTCAGCTCACAAAGGTCTTTTACAGCGTGGAAAAGCCAAGGCCAGAGAAGACCGGGCCCCTTGTCATCCCTGCTCTCAAGAACCGCGATTGGCGAGATCTTGCGAGGAAACGCAAAACGATCGCACAGTATGTACCCCCTTCTGCGAAAGCCGAGCCAGGCGAGGACGGGTCCGTCGGTGGTCTTGGCACCAAAGACACGATCAACTCTGGGCCTGTTCTTTCGGGACTACAACAGCCCAGTCTTGCAGCCAAACACGAAGAAGAAGAAGAACTACCAGCTAGTGCACCGGGGGAGGTCAAGATGGAGGTGGATGACGAGGACAAGGCTGCCCTGCGTGCAATCCTCGCTGGGGTAGACGGCACCGCGCACCACGAAGGACCCATCATCGACATCATATCCACTCCCGTATCTGAAGCAGAAGCGTACAAGCAAGACGTGGAAGAGCTCCCCGAATCTGCCACGCTGGATGACTACGCACGTGTCCCCGTATCGCAGTTTTGTGCTGCTCTGCTACGAGGCATGGGCTGGAAGGAGGGCACGGCGGCGACGAGGAAACCTGGCAAGGGCATGGTGGAGCCATATCTGCCGGAGGCAAGGCCTGCACTGCTTGGTCTCGGCGCCAAAGAGCAGGAAGTCTACGACGATGGAAGTAAGGGTAAAAAGAAAGGACCTTCTCGTCCGGAGAAGCGGTATGTGCCCCTCGTGAAGAAAGAAAGGGAGGACCTTCGTCCGTCGTCGGCCCCTCAGGATCTCGAGCGGAGGAGGGGGAGATCCCATTCACCTCAATCACGCGGCGGCGGCGGCTCGGCAGCAGCGTCACGCAGAGCTTCTCGGTCGAGAGAACGTGCCAGTGACCGCGATGACCAAGGAGTCAAGCGGGAACGAGACTACAAGCGCGACGGTCGTGAGAGGGACCGCGACCGCGATTACAAACGAGACGATCGAGAGAAAGGACGCGACCGCGATTACAGGCGAGATGACCGTGATAGGGACCGCGACTATAGCCGCAGCGAACGTGATCGTGATCGGCAACGAGACGACAATGAAAAGGAGCGTCGAAGGGAGCGGTCGCGAGATTCTAACCGACGGCGTCGGGACTAACCAACCATGCATGATATTATTTAAAACTTACAGTAAATTGTAAGTGTTGCTTCTGGCTTGAATTTTCTCAATGAATAGTATGCCTGAACTATTCTTTTATCTTGAAGAATGTGTAACAAAACGTTTTTGATCACCCATCCGGAACACCACCACTGCAGATGCTAGCTAGATAGAGCCAACATGCGATTGTAACAAATTTACCGTTCACTCAAAAAATGTAGAAAGTATCAATTGTCTATTTATTGCTACCGTCAGTGTTTCGGGATGCTGGCCGGGTTGTCCAATTGTCTTGTGGAACCGGTACCTGAGAGCCTGCGAGACGAACAGCATCTTCCCATCCAGTTCCATGATCCTCATAAGGAGGGCCCGCAAAATACTCGACGTTTGTTCCGGTATCATAAAGTTGGTTGTTTCTTCCCGGTTGAGGTGTGAGTATCGGTATCTCTCCGACTGCCCCAGAAGTCGAGGGACCAGTTTGGCCAATGACACGATTTCCAAACAGCTGGTTCACCATCGAGGAAGGTCTTGATATGTCCTCTCCTCCCAAAGGAGGATTAACATTATTTTGGCTTCGTATGGAGGGCTCTGAGAGGGTCTGGTTGAATTTGTAAGGATGTCCTTGAGGCTTGAAGGTTTAGCACTCACAGGAGGAACGATATTTATGTCCGGAACACCTGACGGAACCGCGCTCTTGCGACGATCTTCCTGGTTTGAGCTGGAAGGGCGAACAACTCCCGAGACGTTAGATTCAACTGATTGTCGTCGGTGAACACTACGAGAGCTGATCTGAGAGAAAGAACTTGATGGAAACACGGACGGTAAAGCGGAGAGAGGCATACGTACCTGTGATGGCTGACGCCTCAGGGTTTGACAGTCTGCATCCTGAGCGGCAGGGCTGATGTAGGGGGTTTGAGCTTCCGGTATGGCACTCAATGGCGTGGCCCTGCCCAAGGTGCCAACGGCGGTTGAGGCCGAAGCGAGGGACGAGCTGCTGCGGCGGCGCCTATGTGACTGGGAAACGGGCCGCGGCTCTTCTTGCGCAACATCAGGAAGCTGTGGGGAAGCTGGCCTCTCGGGCGTCGGAGGCGGCTTGGCGAGCTCGTGCGGAGGGGGTATGCGAATGACATTGTCGGAGTCGATAGTCGGTATGTAGCCGTCGGGGGGGATGGATATTGGTTGGTATATCACAGATGGAGAAGGGCTGCGACGAGTTATGGGTATCGGTTGGATTGGTGCTGGAGGAGGCACGGGTATCGGCTGGGACTGGGGAGGTGGCTGTGGCTGTGGCGGAGGCACGAGTAGGGACTGCAAAGGTGGGTCTGGTCGGGGAGGTGGCGGTGATACGGACTCTGGAATCGCGGGTTGAGGCATCGGCGGATGGACGACATCCTGGAGGGAAAGCGGCCGTGATTCAGCTTCAGCATAGTCCGGATATTCGTCCGCATAGCCTTGTTCGCTCATGTCTTGTTCGTATGACATGTCTGTCTCTCCAAGCCCCAGCGCTCTGCCTTGTTCGAATCCCTCCTGCATGCCCAGCTTCCTGCCTTCCTCCATGGCTTTCATCACCAAGAGATCGCGCTGGTATCTGCGCGCCAGCTTCCTCGCCTCTGCAGCGGCTTTCTCTGCATCATACCTCTCCTGTTCGATTCTGTCGATGATTTCTTGAGCGCGCCGAATCTCCTGATGGGCGCTTTCCAGCCGTATCTTGTACAACCTAGAGTACGGTGAGCTTCTCGAAGTACATAGAGGAACAAGGCCGTACCTGAGTTCTTCATTTGCCTTGGCGGCATCTTGGACAGCAGCCACACGATGATCGTTGACAAGCTTGAGGTGGTTTGTCAATGCCGCAATCTGTGCTTCAGTATCGGCAACGCGCAGTTCTTGTCCTTTGATCCTGCTGTTGGCCACCGAGAACTGGTGTCTGAGTAACTCGACAATATCTTCGTTAGAATGGCCTCCACCGCTACTACTTCGGTTTTGACCAATCGGATAGTCCCCTCCTGAAGAAGAGCTTTGGAAAGAACCTGACGATCTGTGGTATGATCCAGTGAATAAAGCTGAATCCAAGACTGGATCACTGTTCCGACGGTCATCCATGGGAGTTGTTGTTTTAGCATTTGTGGCAATCTTCTTGTCCACTGTGACATTGTTGACTACATTGATCAAATTATCTGTTTATTATACAATCCAGTAGTAGAGCCTCCATATATATCCCGCTTTCCCGTAGATTCGAGATATCCTCTGCTCATCTTGCATCTTGTCATATTCCATCTCTACATACTCGTCCTGGTTGAGATCAACAGTGTTCGCATCCACAAAATCGTGATACCAAACACGTCGCCCTGTGCTACTAGTTGAGAGGTTCGAGCGAAATCCTGTGAAAATCAGCCAGGCGATATACATCGATAACATGATAGGAATTTCAATGTAGAACGACAAGAAGTCGACCGCTTGGAACTTTGGGATTATAGACGACCACCCTTGGACTAGAGAAATTGATCTCAGCACTCAACCAACCATCATAGAAAGGATACTCGCCGATGATCATAAAAGCCACAGCGACAATCTGTGCCGTCAAGTCAAGCATTTGTTCAAAGCAGATGTTGATACTCACAACAAACGCGGGACCCCAAGGCCATGTCCATGGGACACGAAATTTAAGTTCGTCCAATGAACGCCCTTGCCTGACCCATGCTGTTCTGAATCTCCAGCTTGCTAGGCCAATAGAAAACCAAGCAATCTGAGAAAAGTCCTCAGCCATCGCAACGAACGCCAATTTGCGTGCAACAGACCTGATTCGAGACTCCGACCATATTCTGCAGCCAAGCCCACAGCTGCCCACGTCCGATGAAACTACTGCCGAAGCAAAGGATACTAATACTACTTGTCAACAATAGAGAGTAAACAGGTATTCCTTTTCGAGTTGTGCGAGAAAATATCCTCGGAGCTTGTCGTGTGACCGCAAGTCCTACCCCAAACACAGGGGGTTAGATCAGTATACATTTGACTAGGTGGGCACATACCATACAAAACTCTGGTCCCGGCGAACAGGGCGTGGTTCCCGGCAGATAAGACAGACGTCATGATGACTGTGTTCATAAACGATGCAGCAACAGCTGGACACATACAAGTTATCACCGCTTGGGAATGAATGAGAAACAAAAACTATACTTGAACCAGCTTCTTGAAAAACGATTGTAAAGGGCGAAGTAGTGATTGACTTGTTTGACAGATTGGGGTAGTTCCATGGAACTTGAAAGATCGGGTATGAGTTCCTTCTACAAAGCCTGTATAAATACTTGCTTGTACTGACTGTTCAGTCCAATCAAGAGAATCGTTAACACATAAAATATCATGATACTTGTAGAAAAAGTTCAATCATCTGTGCATTGATTTGTTCCGCACCACTCACCGCCAGAACACAAACTTTACAACTCTTGGCATGTTGCGCGAAGGATTCTGAGTCTCACCCGCCGTAATACCAAGGCTTTCCGTTCCGCCATCTACAAAGGTCGTTACTGAAGTGGCGCCAAACGTACAAACTAGACCTACAAGCAAAACTGGCAGTCACAAAAACACTAGCAAACCCTCCAAATCCTCCTACGAAAGGAGCACCAGGTATCATCCAATTACTCCCCCCTATGTATTTGTGTTGAGAGTTTACCCCTACATTGACCAGAATCCCGAGTATTATAAATATAATGATAGTGACGACTTTCAGAGATGCAAGCCAATACTCTGGTGTAACTCCAATAGTTAGGAGAAGAAAAGGTACATAGTAAGTCTGACGAACCTAGCTCTCCGTACGCTCCAACATGGGTCGCGTTGATGCCGACCAAGAACGCCCAGAAAACGAGACTGATTACCCAAGGATGCCAAGATGTCCAATATTCAAGGAGAATCTGGGCAGCCGTCAGGTCGGAAGCGACGGAAACAGCATCGTTGAACCAATAGTTCCACGATAAGGCGAATCCATAAGACGGTGAAAAAAATCGCGTTGCGTAAGCGTTGAACGAACCAGCAACAGGATATTGCGTCGCCATTTCTCCTAGTAACAGGAGGGTCACATACACCACAACGCCCACGAGGCAGTAGCAAATGAGGATACTGGCTGGACCGCCCTTTGCGAGAGAATTACCGGTACCGAGAAACAAGCCAGTACCAATTGTACCCGCGATAGCTATCATCTGAACTTGCCGAGCAGACAGACCGCGATGGAGCTTGTCATGGGGCAGTGATTCGTGCTCGACGTCAAGTTGACGAGCCCCTTCGTGTTGTTCAGCATCCAAGCCTGTACTACCATAGTTGGGTCGGGTGATAGAGGAGCCCATAGGATCTGCCATAATCAGATTGGATAACACTAGAAATAATAACTTTTTTCAAGCACCTTTCAGGAGGAGAGGACTTATCGACATTTCGCGTTCTTCAAGGATTGTTTGAATCGGATGAAGAACGCCGTTTTGGATGTCAAGATCCTCTCGTAAGTATCCTATTCTCCGAGTCGCAGAGCTTGTCATGCATGTACGTACAAGTAGGCAGTTTGCGGTGCTACATAAGCACCTACAATAGTGCCTAAATCCGGGTCTGCTTTCCAATGTTGAAAACGTTTGGACAGGACATACTCACCGTATCGCACACCAGTCCTGAACGAATTTCACTCATTTTCTTGAGAACTAATGCGTATTAATTATATTCTAACAAGGACCAGGTGCATTTTTGAACACGATCTCTTAAAGTTTGCATGGTACGTGGGAGTATGCATGCAGCCGGCCCGCCGACGCATGACAACTCTAAAGGTTACCGTACAGTATCCGAGCGTTGGACAGTTGAACAGTCCCATAAAGTCCTAGATCATGATGCATGTATCGAATTTATACATTGGCGAAGTCTTCGAATTAATGTCCGTCTGTGTAATGCTATAGAGTATGGGTATGTATGGCGGGTTGTGAACCCTTCAAAGCAGTTGCTTCCAACCCGATTCACGAGTTTTCTTCACAAGGCGTTTGACTTCCTGAGAACGAGCCCGAGTCGTAACAAGCAGAGTGTCTGGCATATCAACGATGACCAGATCATCGACACCGAGGCATGTGATGAGACGGCCAGATCCTGGCACAACAATACCTCCAGCGACTTGTTCGGTGACAACTAGAAATGGACATGTTAAATGCATGAACCGCTGCATCACAAGATACTCAACCGACCAAGATTGCTATCGCCAAGGATGCGGGGTTGATTAGCCTCTGCAGGTAATAAATCTGCCAGGGATGAGAAGTCTCCAACATCGTCCCAACCTATATTCCCAGACTATGAATAAAGTGGAGTCCCATGATCTGTTGCGACTCACCAAAAGTGGCAGGCACAACAGCAACGCGACCTTCGGCTGCTGCCGGCTCAGCAACGGCATTGTCAATAGGAATCTTCTCAAGAGAGTCCCATATTTCATTTAAGACCGACTGTCGCGCTGCTTCATCATCCCAAACAGCAGCAATCTTTACGAGGCCGTCGTGAAGGTCTGGCTTGTATTCTTTCAAAAGATCCAGGAGGAAAGTTGCCTTTGTGACAAACATTCCTGCATTCCAACGGTATTTACCAGTTGCAATATACGACGCAGCCGTCCGAGCATCTGGCTTCTCCTTAAAACTAGAGACCAATCGAGCGTTTGGAGCTTCTTTGAATTCAAGTTTTTCTCCAAGACGGATATAACCGAATCCAGTGGAAGGATGGGAAGGTGCAATACCAATGGTGACAAGGTAATCCTTCTTCGCAACCTCGACTGCCTCAGCAACCGCAGAGAGGAAAGCGTCGTCTCCAGAAATCATATGGTCAGCAGCAAATGAACCGATGACGGCGTCAGGATCTCTCTTTGCAAGTACTGCTGCCGCAAGGCCGATGGCAGCCATAGAATCCTTTGGACCAGGTTCACATAAGAGATTATGAGGGAGTAGATCTGGTAATTGCTCATGAATAGCTTTGACGTGCCCCGGACCAGCGACCACCGTAGTCCTCGCAGCAGATGAAAGCGGAAGTAGTCGATCCCATGTTGCCTGGATGAGGGAGCGACCTTTAAGTGTAAGATCAAGTAGAAACTTAGGGTGACCCTCTCGGGAGAGTGGCCAAAGACGAGTTCCTGCGCCGCCAGCAGGAATAACTACATAGAAACCTGGTATGTCACGGGAGCCAAAGGGGAAGGCAGTAAGGGCATTATCACCAAGAGGAGAAGGACGAAAAGATGGCTCGGTAGGGCCAACAGACAGCAAAGGCATGTTGTGAGATAGGAAAGGTGATAGTTTAACCGCTCGTAACTGTGGACTAGAAGGAGCTGGGGTCGTGAAACCAGGACTTGTGTTTCGGGGCAGGTGTAGATTGTGCTAGGCGGACAACATCAACAACATGTCCGTACATAGCATATGTCTACACAATTCACCTGTAGTCCTTCTCGTACTTGGCGTTCAAGGCTAGCATTTGCGAGCCGAAGTTCTGCGCATTCTTGCCGGAGGTCAGCAATGTCCATATGCTAAGACGCGGATTGAAGAACTGCATCAATGAGACGTGGTTTGTTACCTACCGACTTCTGAACTGCCTGTAAAATCTGTTGGAACATTCCTTCGACGCCGGCCGGGGCGTTCGCCTGGCCAGCAGGGGATTGAGACAGTGTTCCAGGAGGAGGCATAGTAGTGGGAATGATGAACGAACGTGAGTGAAGTGGACGTGGTCTACTTACTCCGCGTTTGTAAATATCCGTGTCGCCGAACAAGTCGCCGAACATCTCCGCTGACATCAGGTATTCCAGGGACGTATTATTTATGTGCCTGTATAAATACAATCTTTGCAATGAACAGTGACTCTCATATGTCCATAAGTACTATCCAAGAGAGGGTGCGCTGGACCACTCGATTGCACTCGACTCCTAACTCCCAACCTCAAAAGAGATTCAAACTCAAGGATTACGCCCATAAGATGTTTTGTGGTGGCGAAAGCTACATATGATAGTCGCTCCAGTCTATTCTTCATCGCTTTCAAATTCGATTGCTTGATACTTTCTCGCCTTTTTGTTCGGGTTCGCAAGCGAGGCCCCCTTCAATTGTTTTGGGGCCACAGATTCTACCATGAAAGTGCTGTTAGCGGAATAATGCAACTGTCAGATCCCAACTAACTCGTTTCAGGATCCGGAGATGATGCCCGCTGCTTTGGCTTTTCGAGCTCTGGTTTTGAGGTTTTGGACTCGATTTGTCCGTCGTCAGTACCAGCAGCTACTTGTCGCTTCACCTCGACAGGCAAAGCGCCCTGGGGTGGGTGTATCACTCGTCGACTAGTATTGCTTTGCGCCATTACGCTTGTCGATGTAGCGATAGCTGGTCCGAATAAGAGGGACCTGTTAGGACACCTTGAAAGAATAATACCCGGCAACGTACGCTTGTCTATTGAGGGTTTAGATGACACGTAACTTGATGCGAACTGGTCTGGATGAAGTCGGCATTTCCTCGACTGAGCTTGAAGCGCAATCTTTCGACATAGACATCGGATCAGATGGTTCAACAACTCTATATTCGCGCGCACTTACGTCTAGTAAAACATCTGTTGCATGTGAGGCAGCCTCTGCAGAAGTTAATTCAACTAAGGGTATATGCAAAGGTTTCTTGGAGGATGGTCCTAACGTTAGCTAGAACGCGCCCAAGTCAACACGATGGATAACATAGAAGCGGCACGCGAAGTTACCTTAATTTTCCTATCTTTCTCGGGGCTCCAGTCCCCTACATATAGTTCTCCTTGGATGAACGTTTCCGCAAGTTTCTCGGCGAAAGCTTCCAATAATTTATCCGATGATTTAGAACCCTAAGGACAAAGTCATACGTACTCAGCCCAACTTTTCTTGAAAGGAATTTGTACGAACGACAATCTCAAGAATGTCTGTCTTCGCCCAAGTCCCACGCCACCATCTTCCTTCGGAACCAGATAATCCAAGGTAGATAGTCCACTGATCTGAAACGGTAGAAAGAACTACAAATCGGTGAACTCCTTGATAAATGACCTGTGTAAGCTCATCTAAGCATGTGAAGTTTGCCAGAACATCGCTTGACATTGTATGAGGCGTAAGAAGGTAGGCAAACTGAAAGCAGAATTCGAAGACACTCTTCGGACGAAACACGTGTCTTCAACGCCACGGTAGATCACTGCATGGACCAAGTCGCTTCCGTTCCATAAAGTTTCATAAAGCAACAGCTGATTAATCTGAACTATAGATGATCTAGATAAAACCTTGTGAAAGTCACAAAATGGGACTCCTGATACAACCGTCCTCCCTCCTCGTCGTATCTACATCACGGTCGTTATTGAAAAGTATAAGAAAGTTCCGTCGGAAATTATGATGGGGTTGATGGAAAATATACAAGGATGACATATTCAGTGGATAAAGGAATGAAGTATGCCGTGAATCTCAGAGAAGGCTGCCATCAGTTAAGCTTTGTCGGAGGACCATGTCTTTCACTACAAAGTTGCTTAGTTAGAGTCACTCCGTTCTAGTCTTGACAGTAGGGACAAACCGTTAATCAGTATCTTTTGTGTAGATTGAGAGTCCTAGCGAAGGATTGAAAGGTCATTCTCTGATTGCACCAGAGGAATCATCAGACTCACAGTCACGGTGGTGAGATGGCAATAGAACGTGCGAGGCTTAGGCGATGATTGCTTTAATATACCAGCTAAAGAAAGAAAAGTTCAACGGATACAATAGTTACTTTAATCTTGTTAGACTGACCAAACTTTCGCATAAGATCTAAGGATAACTTGTTCAGTTATTCCATTATTTAGAAGGAATGCATCCTCACACTTGGAAGTAGACTCGAAATTGTTTGGTCTGTCCCCATACGAGACAACAAAATGTCCAAAAGACACGCCAGCGGTAAGTTTCGCTTGACGGAACGAAGCGTCAGTACAAAAAAGCAGCACCAAGTATTACAGGAATCACACCTTTGAAGATATCAATTTTGTTCAGGAAGAGCACAATTTCAGTGTTCTTCAGAAGTTTGTTGGAAACGACAGATTTCCACAGCAAGATTGAGTCTTCCTATGGGCCACCTGAGATTTAGTCAACGTCCTCAGTATATATATAGATTGCGAACAAGCCGATTGACACTTGGATCTTCAGCCAGAACCTAGAAACGGGTGATGAACATGTCATATTAGATTCATCCTGTTTCCTTACTTGATCGAAGCCAGAAATGGGAGCGAGAAAAATTATGCCATCCATGTTGTCAAAATACGGAACCCAGGCAGCTAGTCCATGATTTGGTCTAACAATCGGTCAATCATGTGTGAAAAGGTTGCATACCTCGCTATTCAGTATGTGAGAAAAATATACATGTCAAGGTTGATATGCCAACACACCAGAGATCGTGCTCCGCCCACGTCAAATACTCTCCAATCATGGCTCATCAGATTTCCTGAAACATGTCAGATAGACCAGCTACTAGAGGATTGAAGACTGTCGTTACCAGCTTTCAGAGTGAAACGGTGCTCAGAAACCCCAATAGTTTTGAGACGGGCACGCAGAATGTCGCCTATGTGTCATTAAGCTCTAATATCCACGCGATCTGAAACAGCATTTACCGTCTGTAGGCACGTATGTGGGAGATGTCACTCGATCTAGTTGATCTAGGAAGCTGTGGAAGGAGATCAAAAAGGGTATTACACGAGGTAAGGCACGGAACTTACAATCCACCAATATCCTGTAGTTGGATTTTCTGCGCAGTCAACAAATCTTTGATTGTCTTATCGGTCCATAACGCGTTTATATCGTCCTTGCAGGCATTGAGTATGACAGCGGGATCGTTTGGATCATCAAATTCGGCATTTTCGCTATCAGTGCTGTTTCTTGTTGTACCTGACACAAGTCTACTGAACGCGTTCTTCCAAGGCGTGAGAGAGTTCAAAGCGAGTTCACCAGGAGCATTATGATTGGATGATAGAAGATTAGTGACAGGCGAAAAATTCGTGGCTTCCCACTCCGTACAACCTCCGGGAGCCATCTTACGCAAGAGTGTTTCTTCGACTTGTTGAAGGGGTGATAAGCGCATCTTGAGCTTGAGATGTTCTGATGAAAGGTTGGGGTATTTGTCCCCTGGTACGGCTTCAGAGACTATGGCAGAAGGAGAGGCTTTTGCTTGACCCTCCATCATAGCGTGAAGTATGAGCTTCACAGACCGAACCACGTTGAGCTGAATAACAGCTCGCCAAGAGGCACGTTCCATGCGGAATGCCTGACTATCTCAATACGACTTGTATTATATGATGTTAACGGGCCATACCTTGTTTGAATGGAATAGTTGGAAGTCTAGAAGATGGAAGGGAATCAAAACTATCATAAATGGGGTACAGCAGAAACTAACTTTTGAGCGTCGTTGATTTTCCTGGGTTTTGTGCGAAGTTCAGTCAACTAGATTGTTTTAGAGCAACGAAATTCACATACCTGACTCGCTTTGTCCTGAGGTTCTCTTTAGTTACTGAATAGAAACACAGCACATCAGTCCGCTCACCAAGAAGAAGAATCCTAATACACTTGGTTTTCTTTTCATAGGTTCTTTGGCGATCGAGCTCTTCGTCGATAGCGTCTGATCGTTTTTGTGCTTCCCTTTCCGCTGCCAAACGGACCTGACGCTCGATTTCGGACTCGTTCGGGGGTGGGGCCATGGCTAGCGTCAGAGGGTCTTCATCTTGATGACGGGAGCCCGAATACGCGACTTTTGTCATAGTAGAGCGTAGTAAAATTTAGTGGTCAAAACGAAAATATGATATGGCAAGGTTCATAAGCATTGGCCAAGGGCCGAATTCCCATGCCAGGAAGGGAAAGAAGCACATTTGATCAGGCGGCCAATTGTCAAGAAATTTATTTACCTTGATAAATGGGGTTTGATGTCCATGACCAGCGGTGCCTAAGGCGCCCGCAAAGGCCTGATTGGCCTAAGCCTCGAAGCTTGAAGCTTCTGCTTCTGCCTCCTATCTGGCAGACACATCGCTGACTCAGTTATTCAATTCCATACTGATACTCTTTGACACTATTAAAATTGCTTCATGAGACCTGTCAAGTTCACTATACATATGCCTGGCAAGTGGATCTCATCATGACGCCGTATAAGATATCCGCATACCCCGCTCTGACCGCTCTGAACACGTATCATATAATTTAATATGGTATGTACTCATACAATAATGACCCTTAAACATGTTTCTCCGCTTGCTTTTTAACGTCTTCTGCTGAATCCGCAACCTTTCCTGCGACTTCTTGTTTCGTATCCTCGGCTTTAGATTTGCCCCAACCCAACCAGCTAAACCAACCAGACTTCACTTCCTTGCCTGTCTTCTCTACGTTGGACCGCGTCTCGTCAATCTTACGGTTTGTCGCCGTACGTGCCTCTTTATACAAGTTCTCTGTAGAGTCGCGCGCATCAGACGCAGCCTTTTGGGCCGAATGTCGATAAGAATCAAACTTGTCTTGCGCATCTGCCGCAGCTTGTCTAGTTCTTTGCTCCACATCATGAATTTTATCTTGCCCAGCGGCCTGAGCAAGCTCGATATTAGTGTGCAACAATCAGCTTCCGGTAATAGTTCCTTACCTTGGTAGCGTCAGCTCTGGCTTGGCCTTGTCTGTACGCATCGTCTGCACGCGCCTTGCCAGCTTGCACTGCTTCACGAGCCTTCTGCTCCAATTCCTGCTGTTCTTTACGAACTTTTTCCTTGGCGGCATCGACGTCTTCTGGATTGGCGAAGTAGTAATAGGCTCCCGCTGCGGCAGCTACACCAAATACTGTGTAAAGAAGAGTATTTGACCCGGAGCCATTGCCTTTTGTTCTGGGTGGTTGTTGACCTGCTGGTGGTGGAGGCGGGGTCGTGTATGACCTGAGAGCCTGATCGAGTAGACCGTCAAACGGATATCAAAAGATAAGGTACCGGAGCGTACAATAGGAGTTGTGGAAGGGGCTGATCTGACGATGCGGAGAGCTTGGGAACGGAACATCATGCTGAGATCCTTCGCCATTTGGATCGCGTCTTATATAGCAATGAACACATGATGACAGCGGTGACGTCGCTGTGCACCTCCTGCACGTGCCATCACATGCGTACGTCTGAGTCAGAGAAGGTCCAGACGACTGATTGGCCATGGAGAGCAGCGCCGTTGAGAATTGCATGTCTTTAAACAACCGTTACTGCTATGATCCCCATTCAGGACATCGGCCCGATCATGCAAGCCGCCGATCACCGCTGCAATTTACCCTTCTCTCTTCTGACCACGACGCTGCCCATGGCCCCCGATCATTCGAAGCCCCTTCTTCAGAAGACACGAGTCATTCTCGTCGGTATAGGGTCAGACATCTGGAATCGTTGGCACCAGAGAATTCTAACATCAAGTAGGGGTGCCACATGCTCAGGCAAGACAACCCTTGCAAAGCACTTGAAGCGAATCCTACCCGATTCCGTGATAATCCACCAGGACGTTCGTCTGATTGATTCAAGGCGTTTGACTCAGCTGACCTTTCTTAAATATCATATGCTTAGGACTTTGCACCAGTGTGTAATCTGCATCTTTTGATTGTCTAGATTTCTGATCGCCACATTGTTTGTAGCCACAGGAATTGGTTCCTATACATCCAGTCTACAATGTGCAGGATTGGGACGCTGCTCCAGGAGCCATACTGTGGCCAAAACTTGTCCGTTTCCTTCGGGAGGTGAAAGCAAGCGGGAAGATACCCATTGACCATCGAAGTCATGATCATCTCAACGAGCAGAAGGACATCAGGGTCGATGACGAGGTCCGAAATCGATGGATTGACATTTTTGAGGGCATTCGAAAGGAACGTGAACAAGAAGGAGAGAAAGTAATCTGGGGCTTGGTTGACGGATTTCTCTTGTATTGGAATCAGGTATGGAGATCTTGAGATTGCAAAAAGACTGTTGCTGATGAGACGGACGGGGGGACAGGAAGTAATAGATCAATTAGACGTCCGAATATTCTTGAGGGTACCGGAACCAGTCCTCAGGAAGCGACGGCATGAAAGACACGGATACCATACGGCAGGTAAGCAGCCTTCTCTAGGCGGATACGAAGAAACCCTAACCAGCATCCTGAATCATTTCCCTACAACGAATGTCTGGCCTGATCCCGGTTTACCTCCACCCTTGCCTTTGGAGTTCAATCTGATCCAGAGGGCTCACTTTGGAGAGACCCGCCGGGCTATTGGGAACAAATAGTATACCCTGCATATGTAGACGCACATCGGGATGTGTTTGTAGGTGGAGACGTCGAGGGAGGACTGGCTGGGGAGAAGGCGAAAGGCTTGGTCGTGATCAACAGCCTGGAGCTCAGCATGGAGGAGGCAGTTTCTGAAGCATGCACGGTGCTCAAGGATGTATTACATAATTAGAAGCCGGCGTATGTCCGTCGGATCACCGTTTTTTTGCGGCAATCAGCGAGTGATTTCTGTCAGAATCACATGTTGGACGGGACACGGATGGATCGAGGTATAAAGTCTTCCAGGCCACGACATAAATCCCACAATCCTCCTTGCTAATTATCTTCCATGGCCCAAGTAATTGTCGTTGGTGGCGGTCTCGCCGGTCTCTCTGCTGCGCACACTCTCCTCGAGCGTGGTGCCAATGTTCTTCTCCTCGATAAACAAGGGTTCGTCTCCTTTTCTACTCGACCGCAGGGTAGACTTATCCATCATACCCCAGGTTTATGGGCGGGAATTCGACGAAAGCTACCTCTGGTATCAATGGTGCTGGCACGCAGTCTCAACAGGCTCTAGGCATCCCCGACAACGCCAAGATCTTCTTCGAGGACACGAAGAGATCCGTATGTCTCTCTTTCGCTTTCTAAGCCTCTTCTTTCAACATCACACAGGCTCGTGATCTTGCTCGTGATGATCTCATTCAAGTTCTCACCGGTCGCTCTGGCGATGCCGTCAACTGGCTTCAAGACAAGTTCGGCCTTGATCTTTCAAAGGTCTCTCGTCTTGGCGGACACAGTCACCCCCGTACCCATCGTGGTGATGCTCAGTTTCCTGGAATGGTTCGTTCAATTCCTATTTCTTTCTGTCTTGGCACTCATTGCTGCCACAGGTTATAACCTATGCTCAGCTGGAGCGCCTCGAAGATCTGGCTGTCAGCACCCCAGAACGAGTGCGCATCATTAAGAAAGCTCGCGTGTCGAAGCTTGTCAAGGACGAGTCCAATTCTGTCGTTGGGGTTGAGTACCTCCATGATGGCAAGACTCATACCGCATATGGACCTGTGATTCTCGCCACAGGTGGCTATGCTGCTGATTTCACCGAGGACTCTCTTCTTAAGAAGTATCGTCCCGAATTGTGGAATCTTCCCACAACCAACGGCGACCACTGCACCGGTGATGGCCAGAAACTCGCCATGGCCATTGGGGCCAGCGGTATCGATCTCGAGAAGGTGCAGGTACACCCAACAGGGCTTGTTGACCCCAAGGAGCCCGATGCAAAGGTCAAGTTCTTAGCTGCCGAGGCTCTTCGCGGTGTCGGTGGCTTGCTTCTCGACAGTCAGGGCAAGCGCTTTGTTGACGAACTCCAGCACCGCGACTATGTAACCGGAAAGATTTGGGAAAACAAACATGTACGATTTTCTCATCTGCCACTTTTGGTTTTGTCATTGATTTATATCATCTGTTCAGCATCCAATCCGCCTCGTTCTCAATGGCCCTGCGTCAAAGGAGATTGAATGGCATTGCAAACACTACGTTGGCCGTGGCCTCATGAAGCGTTTTGAGAACGGCAACGCACTCGCCAAGGAGTTTGGTCTTGACCCATCTGTCCTCAGGAAGACATTCGATGAGTATAACCAGGTTGTCCGGACGAAGAAGGATCCATTCGGAAAGAAGGTACAGTCTTTTTCGATTAAAAAACTATTCTCGTGCTTACTGTCATCTAGTTCTTCCAAGGCGAATGGTCATTCGACGACTTCTTCCATGTCGCCATGATGACTCCCGTGTTGCATTATACCATGGGTGGTCTCGAAATCGATCCTGAATCTCGCGTCCTCGACAAATCCGGCAAGCCGATTTCTGGTCTCTTTGCTGCTGGAGAAGTCGCTGGTGGTGTTCATGGCGCAAATCGTCTGGGAGGTTCATCCCTTCTCGGATGTGTCGTCTTTGGACGTGTCTCTGGTGACTCCGCTGCAGCATATCTCCTTCAAGCGGCGAGTGCTGCCGTCCAAAAGGCCGGTGGTCGCCTAAGTGCTATATCTTCTCAACTGGCCTCCGGTTCGACACCTTCTCCAGCCGCCGAACCCACATCAGCACCCGCTGCGGTTCCCGGGAAGACGACATCAGGAGTGTACTCGGCTGCAGAGGTCGCCAAGCACAACAAAAAGGATGATGTTTGGGTTATTATTGATGGCCAGGTTTTGGATGTCACCAAAGTACGTCTGTCGACTTGACCCTCCTGCTCTCTTCTCATCAACATCTTCAAGTTCCTTCCCGATCATCCTGGAGGTGAAAAGGCAATTCTCCTCTATGCTGGCCGTGATGCGACAGAGGAATTTAACATGCTTCACGACCCCAAGGTCATACCGCGATACGCCGCAGATTCTGTCATTGGAAAGGTTAAGGCTTAGAGTTGACCGTAATAATATTGTCGTCTTTTCTTTATCTACACCAGTCCTACACGCGCTTTCATTGATTTGTAATTATAATTTGCTGACTTGTGTAATATCTTTGTTTTCAGCATTGTGTCTTCGTGTCCAAGCTCATATTCCATATTCGAAACGTAGACATTCCTCTTTCATCATTATTTATAGCGGTGTCATCGTCGGCTCATTCTTTAACATGTTAAAACAGTCAGTGTTCCGCCGGATACGGTGTCACGCGTGACTTTCGCTACTCTTGTGAAAATACCCCTGTATGGCCATAAGACTCTGCATTCGTTTGCCTGTCATGTAACCTGTTATGCAAAATCGAGCCAACTATTTCTTGTAGCTCTGTCCCCTCCATCGTTTACCTTCGTACTTCCACACACACTAAATAGACCTTCAATCTATAGCGCTACGTTTTTATTTGAGCAAATATATGAAGGGTCCAAAAGTCACAAGGAAATGCAAAATCCGTCACATGCAGCCTCCGCTGTGCCGCCAGAACAGAGAAACTCGGGAATTAGTATCATGCCGAATGCGGAGATTCAACTGATCTGAGAATGTCACGCTTTGCATCTTCGAAACAAAGATGTGAAAATATATATTGCCATCTGCTGCTCTAGACATGTCGGAAAATTAGTTACGAAGCCTTTTCTCGTCATGGAAGAATATTGTAGAGGCATATTGTTAATAGATACCCTCAGTCAATTCACCGGGACACATAAGTCACCAAAATGTACAAAAACGACCACTCTTGCATTTTTAGCATTTAGACGAGCATCTATATTGCCGAAGTACATGTTGGACACTCTTTATATACATCAGTCCTCGTCGCTTATTTTTTATTCTTATGAGAGGCAGAGACTGGACAGATAAGGCTGTAAAATGAATTTTGTACTAAACTGTCCTTTTGCATAACTGGTCACACGACAGTATCCCGGCAAGGCAGGCAAAAGCTGGACTTATCAGCCAAACAACAGGGAACTTCGGAGGGTCTTATCTATCGTTATGAGCTGCAGTAGCTAGATCCGGATAATCTCGGAACCCCAGCGTTCAGTGAGTGGACCATGCCTGTATTAATATAAGTACGACTACGACTACGTATACGTTGTTGGCAGAGGCACCCCCAACTGTCATTGAAGTTGACTTATGGCGTCCCATCCAACTCTTTGCGAGTCCTCCGCTCTTCTGACACGCGATGGAGAGAATAAGTTTTCCAAACCCTCGACCATATCCAAGAGCCGCCGCATTGTATGGGCTATTTTGGCCATCGTTTTTGTAGTAGGCCTTGTGTTCTTCGTAAGGTTCCAGCATCTCCTGGCGAAGACACACCCGCTGTTTGGCCTCACCAAGGATCCATTGGATGCTGCCTTAGCTATCTTGGACAAGGCTCCTGTAATTGTGAGCAGTCGTTGAGTTCTTTGAAAAGGGTCGCTGACCACTGTCCAAGGACGGGCATATTGGTAGGGGATATCTGTTGTCGCCTTGTTCATTGTAACTGATAACTTGTTTCTTGAAGATCTACCCATTCTTATGAGAGAAAAATTCGCTAATAACGCGTCTGCTATTGACCTCACGACGTTTATGCCTGGACATGTCGATATTCCTCGCCTGAGGAAAGGTAGAGTTGGGGGATTTTTTTGGTATGAGGGAAAACACCTTCCCGGCCGATTCTAGATTAATGGGTTATCAGGTCTGTTTATATCGGTTGTCCGAGACCGGAGGAGGCGTCTGAAGACTTTTTAACTGCGAGCTGGAGCGTCCGGTAAGCGTTCGAGAGATTGATTTAGAAATGTGCTGAATGGGCTTGATGTTCCGTCTAGTGATACCTTGGAACAGATAGACATCGCAAGGTTCATGATTGACAAGTACCCTGAGGTAGACAAAGGTGCATCTTTCAACATGTAGGAACCTCAAATTTAGATTTCTAGACATTCCAATTTGCTGCTAGTTCGGCCGATATCAGGAGTGCGATCAAGAATGGCAAAATAGCAAGTCTCCTTGGAGTCGAAGGGTAATAACGCCGCATACAATCATCTTCCCCAACTTACATAGTCTTAGTGCCCATCAAATTGGCAACTCACTCGCCGCATTGCGCCAATATCATGCCCTCGGAATACGTTACATGACTCTGACGCATATCTGCCATAATGCCTTTGCAGATTCCTGTGGTTTCCTTCCAGGTATTATCCCTCTTCACAATGGGTTGAGGTATGGACTGTTCCTGTGTGGTTATCACTTTGTGGCACTTACTATCTGTTATATAGTGCTTTTGGACGTACCCTGATCAGGGAGATGAACCGACTCGGCGTTTTGGTCGACCTTTCTCATACTTCGGATGCGACTGCCATTGAAGCTCTTAGAATCTCTAAGGCACCAGTCATTTGGTCTCACTCTTCTGCTAGGGCTGTCCACGACGTGCCACGCAATGTCCCAGATGAGGTCTTGCGCTTAGTGGGCGTTGGTGAAGGCCAGAGGGACGCAGTTGTGATGGTATGTCTAGTGTTTCACTGTCCCAGCTCACTCAACATTTCTGTCACGACCAGGTCAACTTTGCCCCATTCTTCGTGGCGGACCCAGGTGAGGCTAATGTTCAGACTGTGGCAGACCATGTCGAGCATATTGCGAAAATTGCTGGGAAGGAGCAGTGCGTTATGGCAAATGCAGTCCTCAGCTCTGAAGGTTCTGATGTTCCTTTAGTGTCGGACTTGGCAGTGATTATGATGGAATTAGCGATGTTCCTGAGGGCTTAGAGGACGTGTCTAAATACCCAGTACTGGTGAGCTATTTCTCTATATCAGGAGACCATCTAATGTGTTGTCTGGTTAGATTGCTGAGCTTTACAAGCGTGGTTGGAATAGGTATGAACTAGCTGGGTTGACAGGCGGGAACCTCCTCCGTATCCTCGAAGGTGCGGAAAAGGTTTCCAGGGAACTTCAGGCTGCGGGACAAGAGCCGGCTTATGACTTATATGACAAAAGGAAAGACATTCCTCAGTATTGAGTTCTGAAGTGGATATGCCTTGTTTTGCCCTCGATATCTAGTGGTTCGTTTCCAGCATCTCATAATGACCTATCAGTCCATCGTATCCGTCACAGCGTCAGGATCAAAAAGAAACAAAATTTCCTACTATTATGGAGACACTATGATCATCTAACTCATGGTACGTGTAATCATTCAACGATACTACAAATGCTCAAAGTGATGCAAAAAATCGTGACTTCACTCTCGGTTTTCTGGGCGAAACTTGCATATTGATAGCTCCAAGTCGAACCTTTTGACAAATTCTCTGTTTTCCGTTGAGTCAGGTTTTTAGACTCTAATTATGCTACAACCAATATACTCTTCCAAAATCACTTTCCGGTCCTTACATCGACAAGAAATCTACTCGAGTAGACCGTTAAACCCAATGACAATCAATCACGAACATTGTTGATTATGATTCCTTAGCAAGGGTTTTGTTGAGTGCTGACACGGATGTCCTTCCTTTACATGTCTGATTTATCATGCTCTTGTAAAATTTTCAGCAACAATGTTGTGTCTTTGAAGAGGAATTCAAATCAACAGTGAACTTAGAATCTACCTGAATTTCGGATAGCGCAGATCCATCGAAGTTCTGATGTAGGAGGAAACAATTGCTGCTTCATTGCCGGAAGGGGCAGAGACCCGCCAAGAACGTCGCTTTGGAAAAGAATCTTGGAGCTTGTTTTAATTTGTCGAAAAAGACGCAAAAGACGCAACTTTGACTCTGTAAGCATTAGACTTTTTGTGGCGTTCATTCAGGGGCCAACATTGACCTTCATGAATTATATATATATTTTTGGTATTCATCAACTTGATGACTGTTCAGTGTTTTCAATATGCTCGTGCACGGTCGGGCCAAGCGATTTGTTATAAGTGTAAACTGTGCCATCACTGTCAGGTAACCAGGTGCCTTGAGACGGACATGTCGCGATCAATCATCAACCGCTTATCAGTACAGAGTATACATACTGGTTGACTGACCTAAGTCAATCCTTACCTGTATTTTCTTGCATGAACCTCGAGGCTTACTACATAAGTATGTACCACGTCATGAACCAGGGATCAAAACATTTGGAAATTGAATCTTCATTCTCGAAGGAGTGGTTATGCACAATCAGACCCGAAACTCCATGGAGACAATCACGCGTCATAAATCATGATGATATCAACAACCAACACTCGCTAACAAGACTCGAATATAAATTGGCTCGAGCTAAACTGGCGCTCCTAAATGATTGGGGTGTTGTGAGTTGATCTCCTTCATCACTTCCTTCAATTTGGCCGGGTGCCATCGTCTATGATCTCAAGAAACGCTCTGTCACTCCTTCTGGTGGCTTGTAGCCAATTTATCGATGGCTGTTGGGCTGGACCCATCCTTCTACCTCCCGACCTGACGTGAGTAACACTTCCGATCCTATATATTATAATACCCGTATTCACCATTGCATTCGACCTTTTCAGGATTTCAGAACACAAAGTATGTCATGTTCAATAGAGTAACGTCAAGAGGCTACCTGACTGACCATGTATTAGGAATTAGGCTTATGGCCTCGGTCTCCGGCATCAGCGTCGAATCGCTCTGTGTGGATCGTCATTGCTGTTATGGGGGCTCTGCTCTTGGTATCTATGCTTGTCATGGTGGTTGTTGTGCGGAAGCACAATACGCGCCGTAATAAATCTAGTTCAGATGAAGAATTTGGTTTTGGACAAAATCCAGAGGCTCAACCACGTCTTATACTACCACCCAGAGCTTATGATGGAGTACGATCTTCCCAGTCACCTCTCTCAAAGGACATGATCGAGGAACCCCAACGTTCTAGAAATGACCAACAAGCTTCTCCACCAGTACTGACCGTCTCACCGCCAGAGGAGACAAGGCAGAAGCCAAGACGGGTCCCTGTCCCTCATCTTTCAACCCTCTCGCCTTCATTCCGATTGAATGAGCTGCCATCTTCCCCTCATTTACTGCGGTTACCGCCTTCCGGTGGACTGTCGTCCCACATCCAACAGCCTTCTACACCATCCTCTGTGGCTGGTCCATCAGGAGACCTTGACCGTTTGGGTTTTAGTCCGCCGGATACGAGTCAGCTTTCTAGGAATCTATCAGAGGTCCCGCTCAGTGCGGATAGTCTGGAGCGAGCGATGATGCAAATGGAAAGGGAACTCAGAGTAAACGAGGAGAATCGCCTCAGAGCACCTAGGGACAGATGATGACACGAATCGTATGCCACTTCGCGTAAGATATGAGCGTTGTACATTGGAAGCATGCGTTTGACTATGTGTATTCGCCTGTGGCACTTGTGTAAGCCCCTCCCGCTTGATAGCCCGAATGTCATGCAACGATTACACTCGAATACAAATCTATTTTTTTCTAAGCCGTCTTTTCGTTTGTCAATGACTCGAGGCAAATTTGCAAGGGCCAATTCAAGTACGAATCTCGAAAGAGTGATGCATATCACTCAAAACCCTCTCCATTGGCCGCCGCCTTTTCAATGCGAGCTTGCATAGTGGTCTTGGCCATAGCTTCCGCAGAGGAAAGCTTGCCTCCCTTAGCCAAGGCAACAAGCAGGGCATGAATGAGCCCAACATGGTTGTGTCTTCGGAGGCTGTTTTCAAACTAGAGAGTGCACAAGCAAATCAAGAGAAAGTTACACGTGTCTTTCAAGAAACTTACCGCCCATCGCTGACGTTTCTCGTTTTCTCTTGAAATCAATGAGACGACTTCAGCAGAAGCTGCTGAGTCGCCTGAAGCCTGGACCTCTTGGAGGTGGGTTTGTAGAGCAGGTAAAGGATCTTCTCTGAGCGCGAGAAGACTGAACTCCAGCTGAAGAACAACCAACACGAATAAGCACATCTTTGCAGCGTGGTTGATGGGCGATTAACGTACCGCACCAGCAGGATATGTGGCAATGCGATTTTCGATTACTTCCCTACATGAACATAAGGAGACATTTTCTTAAACGATACTAGATTGGAGACAAGGTGACCTTGCTGTCTTCAGCCAACCCTCACCACTTTCCTCGTATGCTCCGTGACGGACCGGGAATTGCTTGAGGCCGTCAAGTTCATAGACAGCACCCATGATCGGTAGGTAAACAACAAAGTGATAGGCGTCCTCGCTTTTTCTTGGGAGTCCTAGTCCGTCAAGAGATACCGCACTTGGGGGCGAAAGAGCATTGTGTGCTTCTCGCAGCCAATCAGCGCTTGTGATGACCATACCACGCGTTTGCGGGTCCATCCCAGTAGTAAAACTATTGAGTTCTGCAAGTTGCGGTCCAGTAGGAAGCGAGGGAATATTTCCGAGAGCATTGAGAACAGCTAATGTTGCACAAGCGTTGTTGACGACTTGATGGGCGAAAAATCCTGGGAAGTCGGTATCATATTGGCCAGCTGACGCGGGGTCCGCAGACGATGGAATCCATTTGAACAAGAATATCAAAGCATGTAGAGGTTGTAAGGAGGCCAGTGTATCTGGGTCTAATGAATATAGATCATCGACTATCAGAGGCACTCCAAGAGTTTTCAGCAGTTCTCTATAAAGTTCATGAACTCAATAGTTTTGGAGAAGCGATATGTAAAAACCTACGTAAAGACACTAGGATCCGACTCTGTGAGTTGCCATCCACTGCTATCATCTTCGCTTGACATGGTCGAAATTCAAGGTTGCAGCGGGCAAATCGAAAGCAGGCTCGAGAGCCCAAGGACGCGTTGTGCCACGTGATATGTAATTGAAAGCAATTACATTCGGTTCTTAGTTGAAACTGCCATGGATCTCGAGACAGCGCGTCAAGATTCTCCTGAAACACCTAATACTGATCCAAAGTCAGTCAATCGCGCTAGGTTTGAACTGGAGTTAGAATTTGTTCAAGCTCTTGCCAACCCCTTCTATCTTCATTCCCTCGCACAACAAAATATCTTAGAACAACCAGCATTTATCAACTTCCTGTCCTATCTTCAGTATTTCAAGGAGAAAGATTATGCACGATTTATCCAGTGAGTTTTTCTGCCATAGCATTATACGCGCTCGATGTATCAATGGAGTGAATAACCAGTTATCCTCACGCATTACACCACCTTGATCTCCTCCAACATGCGCAGTTTCGTTCGGAAATGAAGAAAAACGAGTTCCTCCGCGAATATCTGCACCAGAAGCAATTCGACCATTGGAGGACATGGT
Source organism: Termitomyces sp. T73sscA (assembly GCA_017657235.1). NCBI lineage: Eukaryota > Fungi > Basidiomycota > Agaricomycetes > Agaricales > Lyophyllaceae > Termitomyces > Termitomyces sp. T73sscA. The sequence continues at coordinate 28,862 of JAGGAP010000025.1, forward strand.
CAGGTCCCATTATCATGCCGAATGTGTGATTTATACTCATGATCTCTTCAGGCGCGAGGCGAAAACAGAGAACCGAGATGTCTGATGGGATGGGTCCTATTTTCATATCCCCAAACCAAGTTCGTATATCGATCAAGTTGTCAGTCCCATTCTTGCCGTGCCAGTGGATGCATTAGGTATACATATATTGTTGTAAGTTAGTAAGTACTATAAGTTAGAATACATGTTTCAAGCATCAAAGCATCAGCAATTGTGACTGTGACGGTATGCCTGCATTGCTTGATGACACCCACCGACGAAGACACGCTGGTTGAGCCTTTGACGCGTTCGCATTCGCCTCGTCCTTCACTGACCTATGATGTCGATGAAATAATCGACGAAGAAGGAAATCCGCTCTACACACCATCTCTTGAGGACAGGAAGCGACTCTGGTGGAAAAGCGCATTTATAAACTCAGTTTTCATTGCTGCATGGTGTGTATTTGCCCTTATGCTTCCATCTATGCATCGAATTCCTTCTCTCAGGTTTCTTTTCGCAACAGTCCTTTCAGTGTATAACAAATGGATGTTTTCCAGCAAGCATTTCGGATTTCCATACCCTCTTTTCGTGACGACAATACACATGTTTATTCAGTTTGTCCTTGCGGCAGCTCTACGTCACTTCTTTCCAAAGAATTTTAAGCCGGTCAATAAACCTACAGTCGCTGATTATGGGTAGGTTATGTTTTGAACGACGTGGCTATGCATCTCGTTCATAGCAGCAACATAATACTATATTAATTTGACCTTGCATAGGAAAAAAGCCTTGCCAACTGCCGTCGCATCAAGTCTGGATATCGGGTTGTCTAATGTGTCTCTCAAGACTATAAGTCTGTCATTTTATAGTACGTGCTTTCCGAGGGCAGAAAATACAACGTCTCTAACAATCCTAAGCCATGTGCAAATCCTCCTCTTTAATCTTCGTCCTCCTTTTTGCATTCATTTTCCGTTTGGAGGTCTTTTCCTGGCGCCTAGTTGGCGTCATCATCCTAATATTTTCTGGTGTCCTTTTAATGGTTGCCACAGAGACTAGTTTTGTCCTCGAAGGGTTCATTCTCGTATTGAGTGCTAGTGCTTTTGGTGGCCTTCGTTGGAGTTTAACGCAGCTGCTTTTACGGAACCGGAAAATGGGATTAGATAACCCAGCAGCAACGATCTATTGGCTTGCGCCATCAATGGGAGCTACACTTGCCATCATTAGCGTCTCTATAGACTCCTGGGTTTTGATCTTCAGGGGTCCTTTTTTTGCTACACTCGGCAAGAGCTTGCAAACGATCATTTACCTCGTTGTCCCTGGCGTGATAGCATTTTGCATGATTTTGAGCGAATTTTAGTCCGTCATTTTCCAATACGGTATCTTCTCTATCGAACCTACTGACTTGTGCCTCAGTATAATCCAGCGAGCAGGAGTTGTCCCTATGTCTATCGCTGGGATCGCCAAAGAGGTTGCGACCATTGCTATTTCGGCTTGGTTCTTTGATGATCAGCTGACTCCGCTCAACATTACTGGGGTCTCTATCACCATATGCGGTACGTATTTGGTAGCGCCCATTCGATCGGAAGTTGACAGCATCTGCATCACAGGCATCATCCTCTTTACCTACCACAAATATCGCAAGTCCATTGAATCAAAGGTTCCCTTGGATGCTCATGGAAACCCAGTTATTAATGAGGATGAGGGTGCAGAAGGAAGGATCGAACTTGAAGAAAGTCGCGGACTGACATCAACTTCACGTACAAGTGATGAACTTGAGGTGAGTGCAGTGCGTATCTGCAGGTTGACGCCATCTGATGTTTGTTCTAGGATGAACCCTTAAGCAATGGTCGACGAGTGCTGTTCTCGGCCACCGTCGGAAACTCGCCCGCAGCCTCACATCGTCAAGAGATCTTGCCGTGAAGCACGGACATGCAACATAACATAATGGAATCAAAAGATGTAATATCTGACTGAGTTGCTTCTCCAATATCAACAAGTGTGACAGCCGTTGCACTTGTGGGGGCCGTGGCCTCCAATATCAGAATGTCCATGACATTTCTTCTCCATTCTCCCTGCTGTTTGTCTTGTTGTGACATATGATGGTGCGCCCAACCAAATTATTAATGTGCGATTACCTTCTTCGCTTTGGGCATGATGGGCTCTTGACACAAAACCACATCAAGTATCAGCTATACATGTGAACCATTCTTAGATTTGGCTCCGTGATCGCGTTCCTAGATGCAGAAACTCTCACCGAAGTAGGGGGAATCAAGCCTCTTGTCCGGGACAAGCAACACGATATCTCTATCCCCCAGGCATGGGTTGCCTGATTGATGCCTGGGGTCGTTCGTGATAGATATGTATTTTGAAAAATTTCATAGCTTGTCATGTTTGGATCACCACGTGGTGGCAGCTCGCATTTGTCAGCAGGCCAGAGTAAGAATTTGGCACGCAAGTCGTGCACTGAAAAGAGTTGAGGGTGCACATCTTCGTCTGGGATACTTTGTTCATGTGGGCGAGCAAGGCGAGGACAGCTGGCAGGGCAACAGCATCTGACAGATTACCCACGCAGGCTATCAGTTTTGGAAATGTTTGGTAACACAGCGTGGATGTCACTCAAACGCACTCTTAAAAACGGCTAGGCAGGCCCGGTGGACCACGCGGGCTGTGCGCTGATAGCTAGGCGTGGCAGAGATCCGATCGGAGGCAGCTGTTGAAAAGAAAGCACAGTTGTTGGATTTTTGTTTGTCGCGGCTGTGTTGGATATTTCTGGCCGACTACTTATTAAATTCCATTTTTTCAAGATCGTTACGCCCGTGACTGTCGCATTCTTGCCTCGAGGTACTTATATAGCCCGCCTTTAAATCCCTGACTCCCGAAATCACCACCGATCAATGGACGACTCTTTCCAGTTCATCATCGAGTCTCCCCAGCACAACCAGGGCCACAAGAAGCGTCCCCGTCTCGTCACATCCTGCGATAACTGGTCAGTGCACAGCCTCTCTTCCCTCATGTCTTCTCAACGTGACTCTAAAGCCGACTAAAGAAGATCAAGTGCCTCCAGCCATCCCCGGAAACAAAGTGCGAGGCCTGCAAAGCTTCCAAAATACAATGCCGTTTCCGTGACAGGGAAAGATACTTTGCTGAGCGGAGTCGTGCCATCGCAGGCCCGAATGTCGGAACTTACGTGGATGAGCAGAGGTAAGTCCCTCAGCGCCACGTTCTTTTCCATCTTTCTTAGTCCTACCAGAAGAATCGACAACAACCCTGCTCTCGATGCGTTCTCTCTCTCGGGTTCGTCCAGCCCCGCCTTGTCGTCTCACTCCAATAATCGGTCCAACTCGCATTCTCCGAAGGCTAGCGGCATTGTGTCTCCTGATGGCGATGCCAACAATCGTTATCCATCATATCCTCCGGATCCTCGTCGTCCGGCCGATCCCTCTCACAGGTAGAGTAATTCGCCGTCCGACGTCGAGGTTTGCTTTCTCACTCACCACAAGGCATCCTGGCCCGTCGGTCTCATCGTTCCAGCCCCGTAATGACCAGGGGTATTATCATCCTCCGTCGAACCACACCAGAGGGCCACTCTACTCACAGAACTCCCGCCATATTCATCTCTTCGATCCTGAGCAGCCGCAGAACCCACATCGTGACTTGATGCAAATCTTCGTTCAAATATTTTTCAAGCACGTCGCTGTAGAATTCCCCTTCCTTACATACGATCAAATTGTTCAAGATGTGTGGGACCGAAGACTTCCTCCTATGGTTTCTAATGTTATTGCTGCGATAGCGTCAAGGTGTGTTTTCTTACTCTCTGTGGTTTCATGGACCATTCAAATCCTGTAATCCAGATATGATACGGATAATAATTCGGGTCTCGCTGTCCGCGGTCTGCACAATGTTTCCGAGACTTACCTCGATAGCGCCAAGGTATGAACAGAACGAGAATCATCGATTGCTTATCTATATTTTTGTAGAACATAGGCAATCAGATCATGCACAACCCATCTATGGATACCCTTCACGCCCTGATTTTACTCACTTGGTGGGAATTAAAGATGGATAGGTCTGCTTGTGCGTGATTTTCACTCGGGCTGTGTTTTTGTTACTGACTCCGTTTTCCCGGTTCCGCAGCTTTCAGGTCATATGCCTCATCAATGATGCGAATGGGCATGGACCTCGGTCTAACTGATCAGGATTCTCTCATGATGCTTCACGAAAAAGAAAGGGCCCGCAGGCGCTCTGCCTGGGAAGTGGCCTATAGGCTCAATGGGGCAGTGACACCTTACGATCGGTAACAAACAGACATTAAGATGCTTGATTTTCATGGATCTGCCGGTGATTCATACATCCTATCTCTATATATTTTGAATCATAGCCTACATATAATCCAGCTGCACAGTTGTACTGCCATCAGCACTTAATGTCTAATCGTCTGTGCTTACTGCTCAGGCCGCTTTGAACATTTGATTACAGATTGTAAAGCATGCCGTTATCCAGATATTGAGTACTGAAACCTGAACTTTAATCTCAGTTCCCTCGTAAACACAAGCATCATGATCTACGAGCATTACAGAAAGCATCTATCCTTGTCTAGACTATTTAAATAACCTTTAGCTTTGAAGCCCTACGATTAATTCTTGTTAGAATCATGCATACCGAATCAAAGTTTACTGTCTATGGAGTTGTTTTGATTTCATCCGGCATCTGTAATTTTCATTGTGTTTTCTCGCTCGATGTTGCTCATGCGTGGACCTCGCCGGTCATTCGCTCCTCCTTCTCGATTCTCGATAACGAGAATAGATTTATAGATAGATTCAAGGTTTCGACTTGCGTAATCTGCTACGCATCAACAGGCCAATACTCTCGTACATTCAGGGGGGAGCAGATAGGAGCACATGGTCATGGTTACTGACTAACATAGGCCGGGTGCTCCAATCACTCCCCGAGATGTTCGCTGAAAAGTACGCCATTTATGATTTCGCATAAGGGATCTGTGGGTTTCGCACCACGTGGTACACTGGGCAAAAGTCTAAGCGCCATCGGCTCCCCGGCGGTTTGTAGGACCTCATCGCATCACATCATATCGAGAACGAATCCAGCTCGACCGAGCGCCTTCGAGAACCATCTGGTACATGAAACACGCTATCAACTGGATAAGGACGAAGGATACACGGATCCCACAGACCTCGAAAAACTTGGACCGAGATCTGGTCTTTACAAGGTCTAATATCCGCTATTTTCGTGGAGAAAACGTAAGTATAGAAGAGACCTTTGCATCAATATGTGGTCGAAAAACATTCAGACATCTGTCATATGTACTTAACTTAGGACGCGGAAAAAACCCTCTGATGGTCTGGATTGTCAGTCGATTCGATGCTCGAGCTCCTGGTCATGTGTATATGCCGGCCAAGATGCTCCGGTGCAAGAAGCTAACTTAGTTTCTTGTTCGTAAGCTCGATGTTGACTTTGAAGCCCTTCTGTAACCCTTTCTAGTTCTTCGTATAACCATACCTGCTTGCCTCTGCTTGTTCGCTATGAGAAGCAAACCCCCATCGGCTTTACACAGGAGTAGAAACTCAAAGTGCCACAGTTGTCCTTGATTCTGATGATCTATTTAGTTGCTTCTGTCTCTGCCGGCGGTTATTCTACTTTTACTTGCTGAAGTATAGGGCTGTCCACCGCGTTCTCCGGCGTCTCGTCTGGCTTGTATTAGCTCGGAACACTCGGAACTCACCCGATGGCCATCTTTTTGATATACATTATCGCTCAATTGGTGCATGAATTCATTATACAAACCTCCGGGACTGATAACCATTTCAAGTGAAACTCATTTGCACGGCCAACTCACTTGCTATCCGGTTTCCACAATTTACGACATGATGTGTTGAATGATTCCATTGGAAATGCTATCCCTTTCCGTCTCATCAATTAATAAGGGGTTGAGAGACATCAATTAGAATCTTCAAGTTCGAACAATCGTGGAATACTTGAATATAGAATTACCCATGTTTGTATGTGAGTTTCTCACCTACGGAGTGAGGAGCTTCCTCGATCTGAATAACCACACAATGTTTATTTTGAATCTTATAGTAAGAAAAAAGGTTCTTCATTGACTTCTGCTTACATGCCATGGAAATTTCTCTGTGTGGTTCATCCAATGCTAGTTTTCCATCTCTGATGTTGCATGGTTATCTTCATCTGCTATATGTCATGTTAGAGCTCTTCCTGATTGCTTCCTGAGAATGAAGAAGGAGAGAGAGAGAAAGCGACATCAAAAGCAAGGGTTTGAGAGAATTCATCCAACTATTCACGGTTCGACATAACTTACAACTTTCATCACCTCTGACAAAAGTCTTGGAGGTTAGTTAGAGGTTACATCTTGAAAATTACCCAGCATGGTTCACACATGAACAATCAAAACTTCTCCACAAAGCTATTATTGAGATTGATATATGCGGCAATTGTATTCTGCTGTGATGTCCACCGGGCGCAATCATGCTGTTTATCACTTTTTGTCCAAACCAATTAGCTTGAATTTACTGGATAATACAGGCGCTCAGCGCTCAGCGCTCGATCCTAGCTGCTTCGATGTCTAATTATCCCATGGAAGTTTCCCTGTAAACAGTTGCCCATCCCCATCAGATGATACAGAGTTCGGACACCAGTCAATTAGTTCTCTGAGTTCGGGCGAAGTTTGGTAGTAAGAATGGAAACGGGCATGGCTGTTTCTTTGCCGTCTTTTTGACAGGAGGGTGGAGTGGCATCCATACAGATCTTGAGAGTAAGGAGTGTAACCGTTTTTCCGCTAACGGTAGCCATCAGCGCATAGGTCGGATGATATCAGTCAAAAAAAACTTACTTCGCCTTCTCCAAGGCTGGATTGATGATGATCATCAGGATCAACACCAATATATTGGAAATTTTCCAGTGGCCAACGTAACGCTCTTCGATGTAGATCTGTGAACCGTGCTTGCTTGAATTGGTAACCGACGACAGTTATCTTGTTAGGATATCTTCCGGTGTACTCATGAAATCGCGCAATTGAGAATAGAAGATTCTGGTAGGAGTCAAGGGCGTGGTCCTCCGTCGTAGCACGGGAAAATGGCATCGAATTTGAGAGAAAGACGTCAGCAGCCAGAGCAAGGCGCATGTAGGACTCTGCTTCGGTTGTCGTGGAAGCAGCGCGAGTCTGTCCTCTGAATACATATTAACGTAGTATATTAATTATTGTACCTAGACACTCACCCGCTGAACACAAGTAGGGATTCTGGGTTCTCTCTCGCCAACTCTGCGCTGCATTACTGTCAACACACTTTGAAGGCAGCGAACTGAGGGATCTACCCTTGAAGAATGTGGGCGAAGAACGCAGAGACGCGGCCACCTCCCAACTGATAGGGCTCAAGCACCCACTGGTCTTCGTGTAGCCTTAGCTCGGGATTTGTACCCTTCCAAATTGCATGGCCCGGAACAATAATAAGGTGGCTGAGATGTCGAGTAGATGGATTTCGCGTGATGGTCGATAGCAGCGCAGAGGAACTAATGTATTCTGGTTGCCGAGCGGAATAGAGGAAGTGGACGTTGCAAAGGAGTGATAGGGCAGTAACCAAGAGAAGGAGGAGGAAGCCAAGGTTTGTGACACGGGCACGAGAAAACAACAAGTCAAATGGGTACGAGCCGTGGGGAGATGTAACAGGGTATCGACGATACGTGCCTCGTCTTGCAAAAGTCACCGGAGAAGGGAGCATCAGGCGTCTGTATCAGCTGCTGTGTGACCCACTTCAACATATCTTGCCCCTGACTGACCCACTCAACTCCACTACATATAACAATTCCATCTTGATCTGATTAATCCATCCGTATCCATACATTACAACTATCTTATACCATCTGGCCAGTGTACCTCCCGTTAATACTCGGGGAAAAAACCCAAGAGCCCGTCTTGGTCGTCCTCTCCTCCCTCGAACTCTTGCTGCCAGGTCTGAAGGCGTATCCTCATCAAGTCGTCCCAGAACAACGTTGGCGCTTGGTCCCCTTTCTTCAAAAAGCCGCGAATGTGTCTCAACCATTGTTTGACTAGACGAAATCTGACCTCGACCTTGAGATTATTCGGGGAATCCTGTTCAAACGGAGGCAAGGATTCTTGGAAAGCCAAAAGAGACACCTGCCCAAGCCAGTAGAACGGAAGAGCTAGTTCGCAGCAAGTTCAGCGCTCGAATACGTCAATTGCAAACATCGACTAACCGTTGTAGATAAAGGGAGGCTCTTCATTGACGTCTTCCACTTTGGGTAATTCTGGACCATTTAACCAGTTTTGCAGCCAGTTGTGCAAAGCGTACTGGAGCCTATAGATCTCCTGGTTGACAGCATCATTGGTGTTCACTGTTGCAACTACGTCGCCCTTTGGCAGTCGACCCTCAACGCAGGTAACAAACAAGTGGCGTAGCATCGCATGAATAAGAATGAAGTGGGAAAATGGATTGATTGGGATATGGACCTCTAGTACCCGCGTCTCGGACAATGTACCCAAGGTCTGAAGCATACCATTGCCGGTGAGTCGTGACTTGAATGAACCATATGGTGAGGGGTCTTGGAGGACCGCGATCCAATCCGCCGGGGTATTAGCTCGCCACAGAGCATCTTCACAAGGTAAGTTCAATTCAATTTCACTTGGATGATAAGATGATGGTAAAGCGAAATAGATGCTGTGGCAGCAATCATGTAAATAGGACCACCATATCGCCCTGTCACACGCCAAAGTCAATTCATTTACAGGTCATGATCACAGAATAATCGTATAACAAACCTCTTGGTCATTTCATGTGTTACCCAATCATGCCATAGCAACTCAAGAGGTGCTTCTGAGATACTTACGGGTTCCCACGACGCGTTCTTCGCAATCATGCCAGTTCGACGGATCATCTACTACTTGTTAAAAACTTGTGTGGCAGACGAAGTGCTCAGGACGCACCATGACAAGCATCCCGTGGTATATACTCGATGACGCACGCTGATCTGGTAATTGGTGGAATAGGCCGATAGTTTGCAGGAGAACGACGGCTAGGATGAGATGAATCTGATCCGAAGAGTCTGTTGGATTCTTCGCCTGACAATAAAACGTCTTTAGAAATTGATCAACCACACAGTAAGTAATCTCACAAATTCTTGAACAAGGGCTTCCCGAGCTGATGCCAATGTTTTGGTGATGAACATAGACGCTTTTCGTGTCTTTACAAAGAGTGCACCACAGGCTTGCATGGCACCTAATAAAACGGGAGGTTTCTGGTCCGAGCCAAACGTGGTGACATGGACAATAGGGATTTGAGAGAGGAAGGCAGTGAAAAATAAATATACTGACAATTCATATACAGGTGAGTAAGGACTGTTGTCAGCTTTCTCATGAAATGCAACGCACGATAATGCTGTAATTCGGGTTCTAGAGGATCTACATCGCTCGCAGACTGCTGAACATCACCAATTGCGAGTCTTGTAGCAAAGACGGTGTCGAAAGTCGCCATTTCTTGAGTAGTCTCGATGACTTGGTCGTTGCCGGATGCTTCGACTGCAGACGCACTTGTGGGAGACACCTCAGAAATGAATGGGAAGAAATCTGAACGTGTAGATAAACCAGTCCATTCCAAGTCCTCAGGGAGTGGCGCGGATGGGGAGGGATTGAAAACGCTGCTGAAGAACGCCCCGAACATGTCACTGGCATAAACCGAGGATAAATGACTGTTGACTGGAACAACTCGGCCGTTGACATTTTCAGTCGTGTCTGTTTCTGGGGCATTCAGCTGGTAGAGCTCCACAGCCGACGCGCTCGCGGGAAAATCGCCCAAGGAAAATTGCTCATCTTTGCAAAAGGAGGGCATGGAAACACTGGAACTTAATGATTCGGGTCCGCCGAGTCGATCGAAATGTAAGGCTAGTCCATTATTCAAAGAACCTGTGTGCTCTTCTGATTCCAGAATTGGGTAGTTTTTTGCGTTGTAAGTGGGATTAGGTTCAGAAGTTGGACCAAACATCGTTGAAGGCGAAGTGGATGGTTCACTGGCAGAGGATGTATCAGTGTACGTCGCAGATATGGGTTTGTGAATAATCAGGTTTTTCGTTACGGATGTTCGTCGTCCAGACCCATTGAATATACATTCTTTGCCGCGAGCAGTACACTTGGAACAAGGATATTGTCTGTCGCACTTGATCTTGGATTCCATACACGAGGCACATGACTTCCGTCTGGTTCGACTGGAACTTCACGTCGTTCAGATGGGATTCGTCGGTGATCGACCTTGAAAGAATGCGAACTCACGGATCACTACAACTCTTCTTGTGTCGAGTAAGAAGGTCACTGCGGGTAAATTGCGAGTCACACGTCTAATGGACTTCGTCATTTCCAAGTCTGTACGAGTCCGGTCGAAGACTTACGTCGCATCGATGTAACCTCTCGTTCGTGTCTAGGGTGTCATTGAGTAGTGGCCTTGTTACAAATAACGCAACTCACGAGTACGTAGATGTCTATTTAAATGAGTCGTGCGCGTAAATTTGGCTGGGCAATGTGGACAGAGCTTCGTCTGAGGGAGAATTGGAATGTTGCCTCTGTGATTGCGCATCTTGGATAGAGAGCCATCCTTCTTTCTAAACTCGAGTGGCTGATCCTCCGTGGGCGGTACCGGGACTCTTTGCGAGGTCACCATGGTGGACGCAGAGGTAGATGACTGGTTCAAAGAGAGCAGAGTCACCTGGGCTTGCATCAGATTCGGAGAAAAGGTGTCAACCTCACCCATAGAGGGACAAACAGGCAGAGTCCGAATTGAACAGCGAGACTCGTACAAGTCCGCCACCCTCGGAGACGGCGATACGCCTTTTTGGGACGCACCTGTCAAGTGATTGCGTTGCTGTTGCCTTATGCATCACCAAGAACATCATAAGTTTCGGGAAACCAGTCCCCATCACAAACATTTTCACCAGGAATATACAGGTGTGCATGACATGATCAGCCCCACACTAAACTCCCCTCCTATATTCTCTATCAATAGCCCATTTCACCGCGGCTTCCACGTCGTTTGCGATGTAAGTTGGGCGATGTGATGGCGGACCTTGTTGTGGATCAAAAACTCCAGTTCGGACGAGAACCGACGACCAACCAGCAGCGTTAGCCCCTGCGATATCTTCAAGATGTATATGAGAAAATGGATGGGCTCATTGCTGGTAGTGCTCACCAGATTCCGGATTGTCTTCGTTTCAAAGATGCAGTGAGCTCAGGAATGGCTATCTGGTCTTTACGTACCTCCTACCATATAACTGGGTAAAAACCTGTCATTCAATGCGTCGGCTGATCGGCGGATAGACTTGCTTACATGCTAGGTAGCGTATTAGCAACTCCATATATCTCTTTCAGTCTTTCATTCAGCATTGCTTCAGCGAAGTTGTACGTAGCCATTGTAGGTTTGCCATATTGAACATACGGATAAGGCGATCCGGTGACAGCCTGAAGATGAATCATCATGTTATGCGCATATAAACATTACGACGACTTGCTTTGAAGACTGCCTGGAAGGCCTCCTTGAAAGCACCTTGGCCTAAACGAGGTCTTTCAAAATCTGATCGCCAAAGCAGATCAGGGTTGCAGAACACGACTTCTACAGGTTGCTGCAGTCGTTCTTCACAAGATACGTAAGGTCCGCCAATCACGCCATTTGATTGAATGACATCGCAGAGTACTTGAACTAAAGCACAGCCGTTTCAAGACAGGATTTGGGATGTAGAAAAAGTAAACACTAATTACCGTCCAAGGCCCAATCTCGCGGGTCGTGAAACACGAAGATCGCTGAGATCCGTGTCTGGGAAAAGTCCACGCGCTACATTTTAAACTCTGGGTCAGATCTCGTACTCGTCAATAATAGCTCAAATGCGTACATTGGCAATGGCTAATTCTGCTTGTGTGATAGCATGGAATGGCCATACCCTAGAACCATTGATTATAGGGGGATGAAGGCTACTCCAACCGTAAAATTCCTTACGAACGGTTCCAAGCTAGTACGTCAATGGTCGTATACGCCTTCTTGAAGCCATAGCTGGCATAAAGTAAGCCTGAAAGACGTATAGAAAGCGTAAATCTTCACCTTCTGGCGACGTCCCGCACGGTGTCAAGTTTTCCACCGAGAACTAATACAGCTTTATCGGAGTATTTGTGAGACAAAGTTTTGAGAATCGTATGTGCTTGAATGTACTGATTGGGATCAATCTAAAGCAGGTCACCCTAAATCGCGAAACAATGGCAAGGCACACACTGTTATTCCCAGTTGCTGTGTGAGCTTTTCACATCGGGCAACCTCGCTGACTCCACCACCGTTGGTCAACTGGAAGTAGTCAGGTTTACAGGTGACTCATTTTCAGCACAGAACGGGTGTGACCAACAAGAATGTAAGGTATTTTTCTAAGGCGCTTTTTTAGCATGATAACTTATGGACTATGGACTATGATGCACATACATTTTAAATGGGTTGTGCCCATCTAATATCCTCAGCGCGCGTTTTGCTGCAGGTAGAGCATTTGGGCCCCGCAGTAAGACACCATCCTGATCGCAAAATCAACACAAACGACGCGCGCACAGGGTATATACGCAATGGACATGACTTCACTTACAATGTCAAACACAAAAGCCAGAGAAGGTCGCTGGTTTAGCGCTGCAGATAGCAGGTGTGAATTTCTAACTCGATCATGCTTCAAAATAGCTTACCATTGTGCTGAAAGCGTCTGAGGGGCGCGAAATGGAGTCGGGTGAGGCGGGGTTTGATCGATGTAAAGGTATGTTGCATGAGATACCGGGATACGCAGGCGGTCTGAAGTTCCAGGGAAAGGTATTGGTATCTTAAAAAGAATTTGGTACTATGCTATTGTCACAATGAAACGAAATGCATTCAAGTTGCCAACCATACTAACCAACCTGGCAGAACGGGATGTTCGCAATTTTTACGCGACAGAAGCACGTGAGATGTTACAATAGGTTCAATGTCACACATCAGCTTCACCAATTAGAAACCTGCTGCAATCTTTGGTGAGTGAATCAACATAGACGTATCGTATTGTGCTTACAGTTTTAGTCAACAACATATGATCCCATTTGTATCTTCAAACTCCCATTATGCGAATGAGTCTCCTTCATTAACGATGGAAAGAGGAGCTTATAGAATGAATGCTCCGTATCCAAACAAGCCAATGCGCTCCCTCGTTTTCTCAAATCAGCGGGTCAAAAAACACAGGCATTGGTACAATCAAACTCCCACTCTGGCTATGTTGATCGCGTTCCTCACTTTCGCGTCCCTATCCTCCTTTGCAATGGCATACTACCTTCTTTCTACGAGGTGGGAAGCTCGCGGATTGGGTCAACAACCGGTTGCTGATCATTCTCAAGCCGTGCCGCTTGATTCACATCAAGACGATTGCCCTTGTGATCCCGACGAGATGTTTCTGTCCTACCTTCCTCATAGTGGGTTTCATAATCAACGTATTGCCTTTGAGAATGCCCTTGTCCTTTCTCGTTTAATGAATCGAACCCTACTTGTCCCGCCTATCTACCTTGGTAGCAAGCCTATCCACTATGCTCCGTTTGATGCTTTGTACCAGGAATTAATACTGTCAAGCAAAGTTGGTCTTCTGCACTGCTCTGGTATCCCGTCTATTGTCCCTTTGCCTCTGGAGTGTATAGACTATTTTGATCAAACTCATTTGCCATGGGACTGGCTGGTGAATCTTGACCTAATGAAGCAAAATCAACGACTGCGGCGGCATTGGAACCTGTCTGAAATCTGGATTGACAAATGCCTGAACTTCTCCGAATTGAACACCCTCCTCATTAAGGATAGCAGTCCCTATCAATACCGTTTTCTGGATACTCGAAGTGACGTCTCCTCCGTACACCACAAATTCTCAGAGAACATATATATATCTGATCTTGTTGCGTCGCGGAAACGTCTTATTCACATTGGAACACTCTTTGGTTCATCACGGTTACGTCTCAAAGATCGTTCAAACGTTATAATTCGAAGTTACATCCGGGGAAATATGAGTTTTAACAATCCTTTGCTCCTTGACATCGCCAGTTCCATTGCTACCTCTCTCGGCCCAGTCTTCGTAGGTGTGCACCTCCGCCTGGGCGATGGATACTTCAGAAAAAACGCAGAGAGCCATACACGGAAAGCTTGGTGGCAAGTCGTTTGTGATATACTCTCCTACACTGAAGAAGAAGCGTTTGCGTTGGAAAACCATTTTGTGAATCAATCTCAAGGCAAAACTGCTCATTACCGTCGACGACTTGGTGCATCGTCTAATGCGCTGGAGTGTCAGCACCACCTTCATACCAACGCGAGTTACCTTCGGCTAAACACTCCGATCTTCATATCGACGGATGTTGATCAGAACAATACGGTGTTCATCGGGTTCAGAACAACCTTTCCCTGCTTATTCTTTTTGTCTGACTTCCCTATTGAGACGGCGGCATTGGAAGAAATACGTAATCCTCTCGATGGTATTAGAATGAAGCACATTCTTCTTCCTTTCGTCGATGCTCTAGTTGTAGGACGCGCGTGGAAGGTTGTGGGCACAAGCAATAGTACTTTCAGTAGTTTTATCCAGGACGTCTTATGGAGGAAACAACATGATATGCAAATAGTTCAGCGAGGGTAACCCCTGATATCCGTTGGATCTGCTGGAAATGCTATGGACAGTGATTGTAGCGATTGACGTGTTTTCAGGGATGATGCAGTACGACCACTGCCGTTGTGGCAGTAGGGCTCTGATTCTACCATGCAACTAGAGAAGGTGAGGTAAGTATCTTATCGACCGTAGCAAACTTGATTCAAACATTGTAATCTAGTATGGTTCGGGTATTTTTACTTAATGTAGGTAATTCATGCGCGTACATGTGATCATCCATCTTCACACGGCACGGACCGGGGTCAAACGGGATCAAATGTTTCGTGCACTCACACTCCATCAGCTACAACTTATCTCCGAATAATAAGACATCATGATTTCTTGTTGTTTCTCTGGTGGCCGTCGCCAAGGACCCGTCGGTAGTCTTGATGGGATCTCGTGCTCGAGTATACATAACACGCTAGGTTGCTCTTTTCCCTTCTTTAACAACCCTCAAGTTCACTCACGTATCTTAACCTTGAAGGTAGTGCGTTGAGTACCGGTGATGTCTACATCCGTCGAATTTTCTAAGGCTGCGCCCACTTCGGCGGGGGAGCTTGCTCCCGCGTCCCTTCCAGATGGTAGGGAGGGCGCCGCTTCTACCCTCCAAGGGCTTGATCTCTGGCTCCAGAATTTCCGTAAGTACGAGGCGACTTTGGTATGATTCGCTTCTTTCAGCATGAAGTAGATGCTGACCGAAAATCCAGCATGAGATCACGAAGACTTCAGCTGAGACGAAGTTCAAGGCTGAGCTGGGTACTATTGAACAATGTGAGCGTCTTTCTTGATTTTAACTATGGTTGCTTATCTTGTTTCAAGGGTTTAAGGTCTTACCTGAAGCTGAGAGGACGGCTACGGTGTATACCTTAATGGCGCAATCCAACCAAGATCAAATTCGATTCTTTATTTCGGCACTACAGCAGATGATACGGCCAGATATCGCGAAGACTAATGGTAGGAACGTTAAAGTCTTGAAATGTGGCAAGAAATTGACGATCGGCTCAGTTCCCGCCATCGACACTACCATAAAGTCAAAGGATCGTCGCCCGCCCAGCCTAAATATTCCCGAGCCTGGCTCTCCCATGACTCCCACTCCGGTCACTGCGAAGGAAACTTCAGAAGCTGCTTACGCCAAGTCGAACATTGTCAAGCCGATTGAAGACCGGGAAACCATGACTAACGTCCAAGGGCTTCCTGGAATGAGCGTATTGAGCCCATTTCATCTGAATATGCTCAACAATGCAGGTCTTTCGCCTGATGCACAGCTTCTAGCCGTCCAGTTGATTATGAGCGGTATCGTTCAACCTGTCGGTGCACCTCCTGCGCCCCAGCGCCCCGCTGCTAAGAAATCTGTTCATCCGGGAGATGCAAAAAGCTGGCGTACACCGAACAGTGCCAAGTACCCTCGAAGCGCCTTACAGAGCAGTGGCTTAAGAACCAGCGCCTTGAAAAGTGCTGCTCTTAAGAGTGCTAATCCTGGTGCTAGTCTGCCAAGTGCTGGGTTGAAAAGCAGTGGATTGGATAGCGCTGGCGCCGCAACTCCACGAGAGGAAGATTTCGATCCAGAGATGTTAAACGACGTTCCGGCTTGGTTAAGAAGCTTGAGGTTGCACAAATATACGTCGTGTTTTGATAATTTGACATGGCAGGAGATGGTCGTACTGGACGACGCCACTCTCGAAGCCAGAGGAGTTGCCGCACTCGGGGCTCGGCGCCGCTTGCTTAGGACGTTCGAACATGCTAGGAAGAAGATGGGTATGGAGGACCCGGACAGTGCTACTCCAACAACTAGCGCACCCGTTACTGACACCGCGTCATCTGCCGCAACTACCGAGCCAACACTGCGCAGTGCCGCTCCTCTTTCAAAGCTTTCTATCACTTCCCCTGTTTTCGTACCGTCTTCTGTTCGAGGGCCGCAAAGTGCTGCCCCAGCAGTCTCTGTTACTGGATTGTCTCGTAATGCCGCGACTTAATCTACAAGTCTGTACAATGGATATAGACTCTGGATGGAGGCGCAAGTGAAACATGATATCCATGATTTCCAAGATTGCTGTATTTCGCTCTATAATACGATGTAATAGGTACAACTGCAGATAAGATCGTATCGATATCTATCTTTCATCCTCGAGTATAAGTGATAGGATTTGAGACCCCCGTACATCAAAAATCTCTCCATGTATCTTGTTAGTTCAAAACCAAGATAGCCGGGACGCGTGCGCAATCAGGGCTGACGTTCATAACTTTCATCGAGCAGCTCCAGTGAAATTCTTTCTCCTTCTTCCTTCGACGTTGCTTGAGCGGCGTACATAAGAATGGCAGCATCTGACACGAAGCCTCAGGCTGTAAATGTGACAGAAAGCTCGCATCATCCAGTGCCTTCTATCCGGATTCGGTCTGAGGCAGAAACCAGCCAAATTCACAACGTCCCCAAGTCCACGTTCTCAATCAATCCGCGACCTCGGAAACCGTCCACCATAGGATCAACGCATGATAACGATAATGCAACGTGGGGCTCTAACTTTTGGGTCACACTAATAGACCCACAGGTATGTTTCAAGGTCGTCTCAGCTTGAACAACCATGATCATGGCTGTCTTTTAGAGCCAGTCAACATTTTTCGCCTGCCCGGCGACTGGGCAGGTGAGCTGGGATCCGCCTACCGGAAGTTTCGTGTATGTTGAGATCATCTTTTACAAGTCGACACCTTGACGCGAGGAATGATCCAGACTACCTCCGAGCGAGGAAGGAGAATGGTGGGAGTTGTCCGATGAGAGTCGTGGTGGGATACCATACTATTATCAGACAAAGACTGGGGCTACAGTATGGGAACGACCTGCAGGATTTGTCATTCCGTTGGGCATCATTCAGGTAACTCTAGTTCCCGAGACATTTCCTTCTTATTCATGAGACCTTTCAGAACACAACTTTAGGTCGCCGATTGTCACAGACGACGCGCTTTTCTGTATCTTTCGAAGAAAAGACAGATGCAGCGTCTCGCAATGGACGATCGCGATACAAGGGTAGCGAGCCAGATTGTGAATCTAGCACTGTTCCCCTGCGACAAGCCCATTGCGGTCAGTCATCGTCTCGTAACATCAACTCAGGAATTCAAGGATCATCTTCGACTGAGACGCGCGTTGCTCATGCTGTATCAAATCGTCCAGCACAACAATTGACTCCTGTCCCTAGCTCAGATGTTTCCATTCCGCCTTCGCTTTCGGACAAGTCCATAACACTGGCACCGAATATAACAAATGAGGACGAATCCCTGGTTGTGCCAAAACATGAAGTGCTTACCAACTCGAGTACACCTGATTCAATCTCGCGGGCTCGGGCCAAAACTTCGTCCTTCATCTCTCATAGACCTCAACAACCACAGAGCCTTACAGCTGCTTTGGAAAAGATCTCCATCCCCCACTCTGAGAGTGGGCACGGTAAATCTCTCACACAGTCACCAACTAGTGTTTCGAACAAAAAGGTGGCGAGCGACAAACATGAGCAGGGTGACGCTATTGATTTGGACATCATCACCTCAAACCAGGGGATGTCTACAACTAACGTCCTACCATCTCAACACGCTTTTCCTGCCATGCATACCCTCGAAAGACAGATACCCTCAGGTCTTACGGTTGGAGGGAAGGGTATCAGTAACCCAATACCAAACTATGGTGAGACCACATTATAACCATAGTGGGATACCTTTTTCACTTCTGTCTAGCTGCTGCCCTGCAAATGAGTCCTGTAAAGAACCGCGCCAATGGGCAACCAATTCCAGTGCAGCCTCGTATACCTTCTTTGTCCAATCGTTTGGCGTCCTTTGATTCCCAGTACGCCCAGATTTCTTCCGACTTGATCATTGTGTTGATGCTTTACAGTACTCGTCCCGTATTGCCCGCTGATCTCGTCACAGATATCGAGCAATTCTCTGAATCTGAGTTCGCTCGACAATACTTTTCTACACATCGTACAGGTTTCATTTTCAGACGTAAAGTCCCTGTCGCTCAGATGATGATCTGGCAGAAAGTCAGTTTCTCATTCGTTTTTGTTGTAAATCAGCGGCAGATCTCGTAACTCTCCAGGCACCGCTCAGCTCTCCTCTACTTTCGTTGAATCGATCGCTGGCCAAAAATGCAGTAAAACTGTTCAGAGTTATCCAACATCTGATGGGTGATCGAGAACGCGAAAGAGGTCTTGTTCATCGATTACCGACGGAACAGACCTTGTCTGTCCAAAACGCAGGCAATGTCTCCAGTGTTTCACTTCCGGGAAACTCCCTCAGCTTGCTGGAAGAAGAGCGCTGGTTACTTGGTGAAGGACTAACACACGGAGAACTAAGGGATGAAATTTACTGCCAACTCATGAAACAACTGACCGGAAATCCTAGCGCGTAAGTCGAATTTCTTGCGCTTCGATTACCGATAATTACCGTGCTTCTCTTTTCCAGAGAGAGTGTTTTCAAGGGATGGCAATTGTTATGCGTCTCTCTCATCACCTTCCCGCCTTCCAAAAACTTTGAAACATATCTATCTTCATTTTTACAACAACATACCATTCAACATGAAGGAAGAGTCGATGTTATGGCGAAGTACTGTCTGCGACGACTCGTCTATATTTCCAAAAAGGGTCCGCGTGGGAAACCTCCTTCCTTGGCTGAAATAGAGACGGCTTCAGTAAGACATATTAATTCTCTATGTTGCCCCTGACGAAGAATACCAGGATTCTGCTTTCAATCCGTCAACCTTTGGAGAAACCCTAGATGCAATTACAAGATTGCAAGAACGGAAATACCCGCAACAGAAAGTTCCCATAATTCTGCCTTTCTTAGCGGACGGTATCCTCGCTTTGGGTGGATTGAAAACAGAAGGCATTTTTCGCATTCCAGGCGATGCGGATTCAGTTTCGGAATTGAAGTTAAGGATCGACCGGGGCTACTATACAACGGACGGTGTTAATGATCCCCATGTCCTTGCATCTTTGATGAAGCTGTGGCTTCGCGAGCTTTGTGACCCTCTGGTACCAGAAGAGATGTACAACGAATGTATAACAAACTCAAAGGACGCTAGTGCCTGTGTTCAGATTATTGAGCGCCTACCGACTATAAACAGGCGCGTCGTATTGTTCGTGATCAGCTTCCTCCAGCTATTTCTGGAGGAGAAAGTCCAAGGTCTTACAAAGATGACGCCTGCTAACCTGGCCCTCGTTATGGCACCGAATCTACTGCGATGTAATTCTGATTCAGTGTCTGTCGTGTTCACCAACGCTCAGTGAGCCGTCAAATCACTACTAAGACTGTCAATACTTGCTGATTGACTGTGCTTTTCTCACAGATACGAACAAATTTTTGTATACAATCTGTTACTTCATCTTCGGTGTGGGGAGGTGGATCCCGATTATATCCCTGCTCATGGGCTTGGGAGTAAATCTTCGTCGGCACGTCCCCGTTCGGCAAAATCTCGAACTCTTCGTCCTTAACATGTGCAATACATATTGTATACATATAAGTACTTTTCAAATAATTACTCATCTCATGTCTTGACATATCGATGTATAAGAAAAATGTTTGGTTAAGAATTACATGCATTCTACTCTTGGGACTGTTGGGGAGCATCTGCTCTCAGGCCAAACCGTCGTCGGTTCAGTATCCGACCTCTCCTCTGCTCGTCAGATGGATCTTGATTAATACCCAAAGCCTCGCCATCCTGAGAGCCTTGTACATTCGAATTCGGCCAACCGACGGAAGATTCACTATCCTCAAAACCTTGGTCTCTCAATCCAAAACCTCTCGAGCGCACACTTTTAATAACTTCCCTGGGCCCTTCGACATCTCTCTTTGGTAATGTGTCCTGACCGAATCCCCATTCGTCTCTGCTCCTGTGAGTGTCTGTCTGGGAATTGGACATGCCGGAAAGGTGTTCTTCATCGTCAAGACTCCATTCATCTATGAAATTAGACGGTTTCGAGGCTGTTCTCGTTGTATCGGTTGTCTTTCTCCAAGGTCTGTCCTCAGAATTATCTCCCCAATGCGAACTTGATGTACCCGCAAAAGACTTATTCTCAAAGTTCGTGTTCTCCTCAAACCTCCGTGGTCTGAACCAACCTGGCTTTCTCTCCCTAGCAGATTCTCTTCTCGGCCGCGAGCTCCATTGATCAAAGCCCCACTCATCACCATATTCGTCCTCGGTATCAAGTGATTTCCATTCATCCCATTTGGCATCTTGTGACGATGCATTTGTCTTGCCACTGACGTGAGACGCTTCTCGACTGGATAACGCAAGCTTTTCGATCTGGGCCAAGATGCTAAGGACCTCGTTGCTGCCAACTTCTGTTTCAGTCCAGAGGTGCTTTTCGCCTACTTCCCTACGAAGTTTCTCTACGAGTCGACGAGTCTGCCCTGAAACCCTGACGCCATTCAGCTGCATCTCCTGTAGTGCTTCCAGCACCCCTGTCAGGTCTCGAAAACATTTCCATCGTGTCTCGATGAGCTGATGATATGCTAGAGAGGAACAGCCGAAAACATAAGAGGCAGTTGAAAGATTACGCGCGTGTTCAAACATTGAAAGTGCAAGATGAGGATCGTTGAATTTTTCACGGAACGTCTGCATGATCAAAGCCACCAAATAAGGGTATGTAGGTGGCTGGAGCATAGGGAGCTCTCCTTTAACTCCAGATGAAGCGGCCTCCGATATAGCTTTCTGGGCCGCTGCTTCGTACCGTTGAGACTCTCCAAAGACAGCATCTGTTGCCCATTCAAGAAGTTCTCGGTCAGTTGTAAAGAGGTTGATGACCTCTTTCTGACGATCCAGCATATCATCCAGTTCGGTCGACCATTTGAGCCGTTTTGGGTACTTTCGCAGCTTACCAATAAGGTCGTCAATTCCGTCCACTCCTACACCAATGGGAGAATCACTAGATATGCTTTTCTCCTGAGTCGTAGCTGCATCGAAAATCATGGCGAACATTTCGTTGAACGCGTTGGATTCACGAGCTGTCATGGCCTGCCGAGGCCGACGGGGTTGTCGCTGAGAAACATCGTCCACCACGTCAGAAAAGGATTTGTCCCAAGATGAGCTAGTAATTTATCAGCAGATACCCTTGTCAAACCTTATTAACCTAGCTGACAGATTCTGCTGAGCAAGAGAAAAACGCGACGAATGGAAAGGTCGGGACGAGGATATCTTAACTAGGCTGATATCAATGTTAAAATGGTGACGTCAAAAGGGGAAAGCATACTGTACTCGAGAGACCTTGTAGCCGTTGTAAAGTAATGTGCAAGAGTGCATCGGCTGAACATGGTCAGTAGGCAAATTTCATACAGCGAATATTGACATCATGTTATTACATAACCCCCGTAAAATAAGAGTCAAACAAACTTTTCTATTTTACGTGCTACATAAGACTCACGCATCATGTACATGCCTCGTATGTTGGGGGTAAAGCTCCTAAACTTCTGTCAACTTAATGCTCAGATTCAGACCCAACCTCACTTTGTTTGGTTAGGGCCTTTTACACTCGCATTTCGTGTCTAGCGAACACTGCTTTTGAAGTCTATTGGTAGTGGTAGATGTAGATTGGCACCTGTACGTATACGTTATATCAAACATGTATGACACCAGAGCCACAGGTTTTAACTTCTGTTATAATTATTTCAACTGATAGCAAATGTCTGTTCCTTGACAGAAGATCACTATGTATCGAAGTTCCTTGTTTTTGATTTAGAATGCCTTTTCTCTTTGACATATTTCTCTTCTTGTCGCGGTACCCTATTTGATGCTTACAGAGAGTACGTAGATAGATTTGTACTTGTTCGTAGAAAATAAACATTCTCACTACATACACATGGTATCCTGTGGTGAGTGTAAGATCCTGTGGTGAGTGTAAGATCCTGTGGTGAGTGTAAGATCCTGTGGTGAGTGTAAGCATCAAATTGTTTCTAAAAGAGAGAGAGAGAATGGCTTACAAGTTCCTTTAAGAGCTAGTTCTGCACCAGCTTAACCTTTAATGGTAGGTTCTCGCCCTTCAATTCCTCACCCTCAAGAGTGGGAATCATAACCAAGCACGCTTCCCTGCGCAAGCGCTTGAGTTGCGGCGTTGGGAGGAGCTCAAAATTACTGATTATTTCCACTGTGAGTGTCTGCACCTCATACAAGGCAAATCGCCATCCGATACAAGCCCTGATACCTCCGGCAAATGTCAGTCTAAGGATCACATCAGAAATTTTTGTAGAAGATGAAGAGCAGAAGTACAGATTTCCATAGACACCAAGAGTTGGTCCCCTTTTCTCGTCAGTTTTCCTTAACCACCGTTCAGGGTTGAAAACGTCTGCATCCTCGCCGAAAACGTCCTTGTTTCTGCCCATATATTCATTCTCAGATGGCCCAAAACGGTGGGAGTGTGAAACCAACCTATGGTATGCCGCAATGGATAGTATGACCTTCATCCCTTTTGGTATAGGCAAACTATTCAAGGACTCGCCCGATGCCGTCTTTATTGGTGTAGATAGCGGTAACACATCATCGTTTGCTGCTTTGCGATAATTCTGATAGAGAGCCGGATGAAAGCGCATTGACTCCTGCAAAGAAAGACGATGGTAGCAGTTCATCGACAGAGATAAGCACAAGTTACCTTGAGGATGGCAGCCAAATATTGCATGCCGTCCAAATCACTCGCGGTGAAAGACGAATACTTGCGGCCACTGGACATCTCAGTGGCGCGAATTTCGGCTCGTAGACGGTCCTGGAATTCAGGGTGGCGAGCAAGTTCGAGCAAAACCCAACACAACGAGGTGGCACTTGTCTCATGTCCAGCTAACAAGATAGTCCTATGGTCACAATCAGAACAAAATCCTGATGGAAGGATGTGAGTTGCGATACCGCATTTGTGCCAGCATCTCTTCCTCCGTAAGCTTGGTAGCCTCATCCTCCGAAGCGTTAGCTTTTACTTTACCGCCGTCAGACTGATCGACCAAAGAAAAAAAGTAGAATTCACCTAGAAGACTTAATATGTCCCTATTGTTCCTGCCCTGTAGAAGGGCACCTGCCTTGGACTTGACCAAAGTTCGCGTAACCTCGTTCGCAAGTTTGGCCGTGTGGCGTGCATGAACGAGGTTCCTTCGGCGGGAAAATTTGGACATAAGCCGAAGAACCCAGACCGGAAGTATGGTCTGCATGAAGATAGAAGATTTAGGAGGGGAACCCAAGGTATCCGACCTGTGGATAGCTCAGGTGTTGTAGAAATCGTAGAAATACCTCTTATACACACATGAGTCCAAAGTAGGCTTTCATAAATTCATTGTCTGTTTGGGACAAGGCACCAAACTGGTAATCGAAAGCAGCTGCACAAATCTCTCGGTATCTTCGATCATGAAGGAAGTTGATAGTGCCTACCTTCTCCAATAGAATCCATCGTAGCTCGCGACAACCACGATGCAACATTTAACTCGACATTTTGATCAGAGGAGTTAGCCAGAATGTCAGTCCATTGCGCAGTCAGCTGACGACACTGAGCACTCAAATCCAGACAATATTTAGTGACCTTACCTCCCCTCCTACTTTTTGGAATATTGGTATAAAAGCCTTGGACTCAGGGGCTGCCTATCCGTCAGTAATACACCCAGATCATGGGACCAAACATGTGCTTACCTCCGAATCCGGGTAACATGACTTTCCTCTGTCTCTTATGTATGTCTCCTAGACGGCGCTAAATCAGAACACATGACCAGGATCTCCACGGGCGCATGTTTATCGTACCATCTGCCCATAAGAGTCCCCGTCCCATTAGAACCCGAGATATTTCAGTCCGTTCCGGCCACTTCAAAAAACCATATCCTAACAAACAGATGAGAAATAGACAAGATATAGTGAAATGGAAATAACCAGATGTATGGAATATATATTGTAACGCCTTGGGGTCAGATATTAAAAGACGATCCTCCTTTATCCAATATTAATGATGATTGATATCACGATTTCAGGGAAACACCAACCCCAAATGGCCCTTTGATACGAACGACATCGCCGAATTGACGCTGATACTTAAAGTCCGGTACCCCAGCCTGGCTTTGGAATATTTCTGGGAGATTACCTACAAGGCGTAGTCGCAATGAGACACTTTCAACGCAAGAATCATACGATTAAACTCACCAAGAATGAAAGATTCGGGTTCAGGACCAGGAACATGTGACACAGAAATTCGAACATAACGTCGGTAACAGACGTAGACGAAAATCGCGCCCAGAGCGCCTAAAAGCAGTTCCACCTAGAGAATCCCGTAAGAGTGGTCTCATGGTGAGCCGGAGCTACAAACCTCTAATTCGCGTATGAGGTTTGTATCAACCATTCTGAGATTGGTCACAAGTGTGTGTGCAGAAACGGCGGGGTATAAGTCAGCATCCATCTCAGCAGTAAGTAGAACGTAACGGATCAATAGGCCGCATGTGACACAAGCCTGGGATACGGCGAGAAAACAAGAACGTTCGCGTTTGGTTGGCAATCAACCTTGGTAATATGTGTTCAGTAATAGGATTTGCCGAACGTGACGCGGGAACAAGAGCGTGATATATACACAGTGAAATCACGAACCCAATTCAAGCCTGATAACGTTTATCCGATGTGCGCTGCGTTTTTATAAGTGTTTCCCAACTCCAAGATTAAGATAGCCAAAAAAAATATCTCCCAAATGGGCGGCCCATCCGAAAAAGAACCTTTCACGTAGAAAGCACAGTTTGAACCGAGGACGGCAACTTATCTCATGCCTCGCTTGGTGTATAAGATGTGTTCGATTGAGTTCTCGGCGAGTATCTAGCCGGCACAATGTTCTTCATTAAATCCCTCTTGCCAATTTTCTCAGTCCTCTGCATCGAATTCGCCAGAGTGATTAAGTTGATTGTTCCTGGCTTCCGTCGGGATATGCCACCAGCAATGTCGACGATGAACAAGTGTGTGGTTGCCCCATAGGCATCAGTGTGATGGGAAACATCGGCGCCGGATCAACTGTCTCTCGAGGCAAGAAACGCATGAGTACAGCACTCAAGGATCCCCAGAATAGCTGCTGGGGTATATGGGTTGCTTCGACCTACATGACATAAGAAACTCGATAGTCTTTTCAAAAGTGACTATTGCACAACGCAATCATGTTTGAATCATCTGGTATCTGTCTTCAAGTTCAAAAAATGGTATTACAGCGAGTCATGGTACTGACTTTTCCATTGAAGTTGTCCTCTGGTCGTCTCGGAGAAAAGATGTAGAAAATATTCGCACTCAGAGGTCTCCATACCACATCCAAAGGCATTGTACAGACTCAGCACAGATCTTCCAAAATCCAAAGTCTGGAATGATAGTTCTTCTTTCAATCACTCAAGCTGTCTACCAGGGCTGCCATCTTGCTGCTCTACCTCCAATTCCTTTACACAAGATGTAGAAAAGAATATATCATTTCAAGAAGAGGAAATGATCCGAGAACACACCGAGAATATTCTTCGACTATTGGCTCCCATTGATGAACTACAAAGTTTGGTTGGTATTGCCGGTGTGATTCGAGTACGAACTGCCGGGCCCATACTACGCAGACATGTCGCGGTCTTAGTATGCTGCGGGAGTGAGAACAGCGCATCCATCTATATTACGCAATACTGCTCTGAAAATTAGTGGTTTTCATTAGACACTCATCAAGAGTTCCCCATTACAACGATGACGACTGGTACTCAACCTGATGTTACTGTCCCACAACCGTACCAAGATTGTCTTTCGTGTCGAATAATTGGCACGGGTACACTTGCTGGCGTGGGCTCCTATGCATTTTGGCAATCTCGTGCAGCCGCACCAGGTAGCCCATGGCAGAAGCGGGCTCTTGCTGGCCTAGGAGTAGGTATGGCCTCTTGTTACGATTGCAAATTTTAAAGTTATCGATACTTTTTGTCTGTCTACAGTCTTTCTCACAGGAAGCATACTCAGGTGGTTTAAATAAGGCATTGGACCTCATGCAATCGGTTTTACGAAGTATGAAAACTCAACATTGAAGTGATTACCGAGTTACCTTTGTCAACGCGCACGGCCTGGCTCCTAAACAAACTAGATCTCCACCACATTTGCTCACTGGCACTCACAAAAGACAAGGTCTAGGGATTGATTGTATCTTTCCTAGTCCATTATCACATCAACACCCCTCACGAACTCCCTTGATAGTTAATGATAATAGATTGTTTCGTACACCCTTTTCTTGCATGCAAGTAGGACTTCCATCTGTTGTCGGGTTAACGATCAGAGTCTAATAAAGTGCCATTCCGATAGAATCGCATACAAAACTACTCGTTTGTGAAGTTTGCTTTTCTCCTCTCTGCGAAGGCGCCCATACCTATCCAGGAACTTAATTATTAAGAACTGTGTGTAAAACACCAAACATACCCTCTTTCTGATCCTTAGTTGCAAACAAGCTGTGGAAGATACGTCTTTCAAACCTCAAGCCTTCTGCGAGTGTCAACTCATACGCTAGAAGAATGCCAGTCAGAAATTCTACGTCATGTTGAAGCGACATACCAGCATTGCAAACTTCCTTTGCAGCTTGTATCGCGATCTGACTCTTGCTTGCAATCTCCTTCCCAACGGCAATTGCCTCCTTTACAACTTCTCCTTCGCCTTCTTTTACCACTCGACTTACAATTCCCCATTCCGAAGCCTCTTGTGCCGAAATCATGCGTCCTGTCAAAACCATCTCCATCGTCCTGGATTTTCCAATGATGCGCGCGAGCCGCTGTGAGCCTCCACCACCTGGGATAGTACCGAGATTGATTTCAGGCTGGCCAAACTTGGCGGTGGGAGATGCAAGGATGATGTCACACATGAGGGCCAATTCACAACCACCGCCGAGCTATAACATTGTGTGAGAAAGAGGACGACCGTCAGGAGACAGTCTAACCGCGTAACCAGAAACCGCTGCGATGACGGGTTTGCGTATGCGCGTCATCTCGGCCCAGTTCTCCAAGAATCGGTTCTTATAGGCATCGGCGACTAAGCAATCAATGTTTGTTGGAACTAATCGTACTTTTATTGTTGCGTCTCACATTCAATATCCTTCATCTCCTTGATATCGGCGCCAGCTGAAGGATGAGTCAGCTGGCTTTGAGCATTGAGTCAGCTAACGAACCAGCAAAAGCCTTTTCTGAGCCCGTCAATACTATCGCGCTCACAGATGGGTCCCTATCAGCGTCACGAAAAGCCTGGTTGAGTTCTACAAACAGAGGAGAAGACAAAGCGTTAAGGGCCTTTGGGCGGTTCAGTGTTACGAGTGCAACCGCCGGTTCTGGACGGGAGACAAGGATGTGGTTGTACTTGGTCTCAGTCGACATCAAACGAATATTCGCAGGAGAGAGCTTGATGGATTGTGAGCGGAAGACGCACGCTGTTTTCAAGGGATTGTAAAGAATACGGAAGATGGACATGATGTTGATACCGTGGCTCGGGAGTATGTACGTTAAGTATTGCTAGGTACGGACCGTTACACCGGCTACAGCCGGACTCCGATCATTCCACTCATGGAAGAGGCGTTGCTGCAACAAATGGCAGGATAATGAGCTTCTCAGTGTCCCACTGAATTGGCCAGAAACCGTCAGCATGAGCAAGTAGTGCATATTGCAATGATCTCACCACCCCAGACGTATAGTACACGTCTTTCTCTACCAATCGTCTGGCTTCGTCAATTGTGTCTGCCTTGACGATCAACATAGATGCCTCCGCTTTCTTGCGACCTTCCGTCGCCTCAGTTTGATTGGAGGACAGTACCATTCCGGCGACCTCTGTAATCCGTCAAAATTAAGCTATAGCCAATAATACGCTTACACAGCTGAAGCATGCTTACGAACGACTCCACCGTCTATGTGAGGGTGAATTTCTGCAAAATGTTGAGGTCGTACTGCATGTCTTCTGGCATGTGTCCCGGGATCTTTCCTGTCTGGAGCGTACACGAAAAACCTGTTGATCCCAGCGCCAGTTGACATGGATCTGTGGAAAATGGATGAGTGGTGAATTACTGGGCGGAGCATTGCCTTCATCGTGGATAGCATGATCGAATGCTTTGCGTGTGTGTGTATTTCCGTGGCATCCTAAATTCTCATTACATTTTACATGTTATGTAAACGAACTAAGGGATGGGGGTAGCAGGGAGTATAGGTAAGATCACAATTTTTTCAGCATCCCACTGACCTGGAGTAAGAGACTGATCGGTAGAATACCAGATAATCAGCACTTACCACACCCGCCTTGTAGTAGATATCGGACTCAACAACTTTCTTCACCCTTGATGTGGGATTAAATATCGACTATATCAGAGGAAGAATTCAGGACGCAACTCACTCTTCGATGTTCTCCGCTTCACATATGAACATTGAGCCTATCATCTTCTTGTCCGAGTCCGGAGCAACAATTGACTCAGGGCTTAGCAAGACGCCACCAACACCTACGCCGATCGGAGATACACGAAAATAGGTGAGATGAACTTTTCCCAACAGCGAGCTGCTACTCACGGACAAAGCCCCCATCTATCTTTGCCTTGAACCCTGCTAAATGGTCCGCTCTGACTGATTGACGCTTCTCGAATGTGCCCTCTGCCGTATAATCAGGCGCATATACCATGAACTTATGCAGTGTTGACATCTGGAGACCTGATGGGTGCACAAGGGTCGACCCTTGCAACTGGCACAACCGGTTTCTCGGCCCGGGGCAGTTCCGTGAATGAGAAAAAAAAGAAAAGCTTTCATTTCAGTACGATTCATGCCACGACTTAGTGGCAAAGGTATTCTTTGACATCATATCAAACGGACTCGGTGGATTTGAGTAAAGAACAGAGCTTGCGCAAAGGCCTCTATGATGTCCTGGCCTTTGAGATTGATCTGCTTGACATGCAGGGGTCTGAAAGCAAATCAGAAATATCGCTCATTGTACGGACTCTCTTTGTGCTGTCCCAAAGCTTTTAAATCGGACAGCCCAGAAAATGTCTTCCACTTCCGAGCCCTTCGTTTCGTCCTCCCTCGGCCTCGCGCCGCCCTTTCAGACCTTCCTCACAAACTGGAAGACTGAAGGGCCCATCATACTCACGACATTCCCTTCACGCTCACGTTACGATGCAATTATCCTTTTTCCTTTCTTTCGCGTTGACGTGCTGGTCTTGCGGTACGACAAAATTGTTTCTGATGTTCGAGCAACACGAATCTGACCTACATTCTGAGTAGGTATCGTGTCGTCCGCGCCGATACCTCACAATTCCAATGGTAATGAACAGATAAGCGTAAGGAGTCTACTCAATATATGATATTGATCTTTAATCTCAATCAGAACCTTGATCCGCTCGTCAGCCGCGAACCCGTACCTATTTGTCGGAGAAATTGCCTTTAACGTGAGTCAAAAATTCTTCGGCGAGCCTTATTAACTGTATAGTACTAGGACTTGAATGATAACCTGACGAACTGAAAATTATATCCTGACTATTAATCTCTTACCCGTTGACCGGTAGTCCTGTAGCAGACCTTACGATTGAATTTCTAAGCTGATGATCATGTGACATCTTATTGTTCTATGCCGTAATTGTGAGCTTTAGGAGTCCTAGTCAACATCGACTTGAATTGGCTCAGCACCCCAGGCCACTGCTCATGACCTTGTTAATTGCCTTATCATGCCAGCAACACGCACAAGTAGTCGTCAACGCGCATCTGGAGACACCTCCAGCCCCCCTCTCGTACTCTCACCCCAGCCTACGACGCGTCCATCGAGCAAGCACAAGAGAGTTCCTGCACCGAGATCAAAGCCGGCTGTTCTTGCAGAAGTCATCGAAATATCTTCCGATGATGATGAGCCTTCTTCCCGAGTCCACTCTGTAGCTGTCGAGCTTCGACGTCAAGTCAAGAAGCTGAGGGAGGTATGGTGTATCTTCCTCTGTTAAAGGAGTGAATCTTTGATTATCTTGAAAGGAAAATTCACGTTTGAAGGCTGAGCTTACAACCTCCCGTGGCGAACTTTCCAGCGCAAAGAAAGAAATTGTGGAATTGAAGGCCGCATCTATACCTGGAAAGCTAGTACGCTTTTAGTATTGTCAGCAGGGCGACCGGTCCCTGATGGGTACTCCTAGGACGTACTTCAGTTCGATGATGATACGAGCTGTGAGATATGCACGTCCAGAATGTGGACGCCCTTCATGTCAGTAACGGTGCTTGTCCAAGTCTCTCAAATAGATCCTCACACTTCACCTAGACTCCCAGAATGTGGTCACACATTCTGTTTGTCCTGCCTGCAGGACTGGTTTGGGACTACTCTTGCTCAATTCATGGCCACTCATCCCGACTTTCATGATCAACACACTTACAACCACCGTCTGTGGGAAGCCATGATGCAAAATCCTTTGATCTTGCGGAATCCCTATGCTGCTGGATACTATGCTCAATTGCAGCAGCAGGCTCCTCGGCCACACTATACATGTCCTACATGTAGGGAACCGGTCAAAAATCGGCCAGTCGAAGATTATGCCTTAAAGGGACTAATCAGGGCAGTTTCTGCTGCAGCAGGGGAAGGCAGCCCCAAGAAGACAGAAAAACAAACAAGAGGAAAGGCGACGGCACCGATGGCAGGTCCACTGGATGGATTTTTCCCGAAAGTGACTTAGGGACCTTAATCTTGATGAGGGTTTCGACTTCTTTATTTTAGCCTACATTACTTTACATTTACTAGTAACTCATCCGGAAAATTACAGTTTGAATAATGATGATCGTACATATTGTAAAAGATTCTTCGACATTCCTACTTTCTTTTCGATCTTCCTTTGACTGAAGCCTTGACCTTGGGTTTCTTACTTATCCGAGCAGGTACTGGCCCTTCGACAATCTCAATCTCGTCATCGCTTGTCACGGCCGTAGATACTTTCCGCTTATGGGTCGATGGTTGTTTTGGGGACACAGTTGTACCACTGTCGACGTCGATGATATCACTGACGGTAGAGCTGGAGTTCCTGTTGACAGCCCCCTGGGGACTTGGTCGGACCGATGCGCCTGATCCACTTGATCCACGAGCAGAAGAGCGGGACACATTAGATGGGGCTGGTGAGCCTCTTGGTGTCATGCGTTTTTCGAGCTTTGATGGTGCAAAATGTGAAGAACCACTAGCCTCTTCGTCCATTTCGTTGCGTTGGCGTCCGGCGGAATTACCAGTGTTAGCTTGCAAATCCACCTTTGTCTCCCTCCAGTCTCGTTCGAACATATTCTCTCCTGACAGTCCGTCTTCAAAATGACGAAGCTTCAGCGATCTCTGATGATCGCTATCCTGTACAGAAGTCCGCGAAACTCCGTCTCCCGTCAAGCGAGCACTGAAGTCTTCAAGCGAAAGAGAGCCTGTATTTTTGACGGCGTATCTAGACTCTAGGCGTTCTTTGTCCTCTCGATCTTTATCTTCCTCGTTGGCATCGGTTGTTGGTTCTCCCAGATTTTCAATCCATTCCCAGGGTCGATTCACAACGGACGTTCCGTAAACTAGGTTGCCTGTCGTGTCCCGCTGTGAATTAATCATGTTTGATACGGAACAAGAGTCGGGTAAAAGAGGTAGAAGCGATAGAATTTGTTTTCGGTGTTCTATTGGTAACCCAACTGGTAAGTCCGTCGGTAACATACTTGGGTAATGACGGAAGGGGTCAAAAGGAACTGCCTTTGGGTCGATTGGTATCTCTATTTTAAGTGTTCAAAACATGCAAAGAATGATTCTTTCTAAACATACCGTCATAGATATAGTAGAGGGTGTCTAATATCAAAGGACATAGAATTGAAGTTGGGTTGGTAGCAGAGATGTGAAGCTGTCAGCGACGGTCAGAAAACGTCAGTACGTGATTAATCACTACATACCAGGACTTTGAATAATGAAGAAACAACTGTGTTAGTCGCCTCTTTCAGCTTGGCCGTCCAGGTACCCCTGAAGCCCATTTCAAACTGGAGAAGCCTGAGAAACAAAATCATATCTTGCATCAACGGTTCATCTATGTCCGATATATTATCTGAAATAATTGACGACTCCATCAAAATCAGTTTCGCTAAGAGGACTTCCGTGAAGTCTTCCTGGACGGAGGTTTCAAGAACGGCGGGAAGGGTTGTCCCTTCACGCAACGGTTCTGATACATGGATCAACACGAGCAAAAGCTCACCAGCTCGCTGGAAGGCGGACGAAGAGGGCGGGGTTATCAATGTCGAGGTTCGCACCCGTTCTATGATGCATCGAAGTCCATTATTAACGAACTAACAAGATGCCAGATATCGATCAAAGAGGTGGAGATTGAATGTAAGTGAAGATCACCTTTCCGGTTACTGTACTGTCAAGCCCTTTGGCCATTTCTCCTACATAGAACGCTTCTTCGGATGTCATTGAATGACTGAAGAGCATAAGAATTAGCCGATCGAGATTGATGTGCGCAGATGTACTCGTTGGATCACGCAGGAGCTCCTGACCCATCTCCCTGAGAATGAGCTGCATCTGAACCATGGTAGCAGCAATTTTCCAGGGGCTCAGAAGTGACGTAACAGCTGGCCACTCGGACAATTCTATGTCTAAGCACAATTAGATGAGTCCTGAAATATTTAAAAACAAAGCTCACCATCACCGACGTCAATATCATACAAAAGTAGCCGAAGCCCAGCAACAAGGTGTTTGTTAAGGATACCATTACGAGTATCACGAGGATGAAGAGAATGTTCAAATGCTGCTCGAATCGCGTCAAGGTTACGATAGGCTCCCTGTCGAAAGTCTTGATTTTGAGATATCAGCTGACGGACTGATGTCGAATCCCCTCGTAGTTCTTCAGAAACAGACTTGTTGTTTTGTAGAGATATAAGGATAGGTATACTTGACGCAAGTAGAGGAAAGTGCGCTTCGCGATATACATCCTGTCTCCGAGTTCGAATGCACTGCAGTTCAAAAAGATCAACAGGAGGAAGATCATGATTAATGTCATCCGACAGCAGCAGTCGTCGACAAATGTTATTGGCAGATCGAAGGAAAGTTTCAATTGCCATTGCCGATGGAGGCTGGTTAGCTGTAACATTCGCAGCCTGCTGCCACGCCGGATAAACCACTCCCTGGAGTATAGTAGTCGTCTTCAAAGCACCATGCACGGAAAGGTATAAAAGCACAACGATCAGTAGGTCCCAAGCTTCTAGATTCAGTGCTACAACTTCATTTCGTCCGGGACCGAGAAACCATCGGAGGACCTCGCCATCAAGACCCATTGCCAAATGTTGATCCACATGCCAAAGGAGCATCCCATACCGCAACGCGCAAGTTCGACGTCCAGCCTCATCGGAAGTCATTATCGGGACTTGTCGGAGGCTAGCAACGGTATTGTCCCAGACTTTCCAAGCCCAATCATTCGATTTTCGGTACTTAATCCATAGACTGTTCGCGAGCAAAGATGGTGCGTCTTGGTCTGGGTCACCCGCAAGGAGAAGGATTTCTGGTAGAACGTCTGGGACGATATCTGGGTGTTCAGTCGCAGGTTGGAGCGCCTAGAAAATGATGTTCACAACTGGATACATTTGTTCAAAAAAAAAAAAGAATCCTCACCAGAGTGAACATAGTAATATCGGCTACGATCCGCTCCCGAGAAACATCGCTCAAATATCTTCCAGCATCAAAATCCAATAACAAGGATAACAATGGTCGAGATTGGATTCCACGGACTTTCCACACCTGATGGGCTTTGTCTAGCGCTGTTACAATGGAACAGAATTCATCCATGCATGCCCATATAGTCGAGTAACGATGGAACGTGTCAATCACTGCAATAAGAAGGTCGACAGTTGCAGAATACTCCAATAAACAAAGCGTCAGCTAATTGCATAGTTCAGCATAACAACAATCGATGAAAGCAGGCGACGAGACTTACATCGAGGACACAATGGTAACATTTGGCCTGGCTCATTAATTCAACTGATATACTGTATTCACTCAACAACGTTTGACTTGAAACGGTATCCTGACTAAGCTGGTGTTAGAATGAGTGATACAAGTACTTGGATAATTCTCACCTTGCAAAATACTTTCTCAATATAGGTAGAAGCCACTGGCGGAGGGTTCGCACTTGTTCAAAACGTGTGGACTTCATCAGAAGTTCGCAGCTACCCATCAAGGTTGATGTTGATATTAGAGGCAGGCTAGAAACCCCTATAGTGTCAAGTCAGAAATTCATTGATTGTAGTCAATGGATAGACAACGGAACCTCCAAAAACATCACATAAGGCTCGTCGTATTTCGCGCCGTATTTCGCGTTCGTTGACATCTTCAGGCATCTCCCTAGCCCGAACTCCATAGAGTGTTACTCTTCTTTGACTAATCAACGACGAGGTTGATTTTGAAAGGGGTATCCATTGGAGAAATTTGCGATGTCGAGAGACACATTCCTGGACGGATGGTCATGAATACATTGTCATCAAAGTAAGATGAATTTTACCGACTTCAGTCACCAACAGACCACTTTCCCCTCGGGCAATCAAACGCTGAATGTAGCTTGCGTAAGAGAAGAGCTCGTGTTTCATAAGTTTCCCGTATAACAAAGAGACGGAGCGGATATTCTCTGGATTAACGGCAACATTGGACGAATCCAACCAGTCAAAGAGTCGATCTTGAAGAAACTCGTCTGGTGGGGAGGAATGCCTGCGAGTGGCACGGTCTGCTGCATCCATGCGCCAATGGCGAATAAGAGTGACAGCAGCAAACGGTCTATGATCACCAAACTGAAGAGGTGTAACACACCAAGTAAGGAGCATATCAAGTTTTTCCGTAAAGCGTGCTTCGTCATCGATCGAACGTGAAAAAAATTGAATGGATTTCATATCTGTCGAACTTGATATAGAGTTTAGCAGCTTTTACGACAATAAGGACCCATCTGTCTTGGAAGAATTTTCTGAATACCTTTATGTCGGAGACATCGGAACCTAGACGCGCGGATGCCTGAATAGGCAGACTTCGAAAAAGCATGGCTTCATTGCGTTTTCTGATATCAATGAGATACTCATGAAGAATTCTAGAAACTTCATGTGAGTTACGTTCAACATAAAGGTTTCCAGGTTGCTCCACAATATTGATGTCCAGAATTTCTGTGAGAAGAGGAGAGTATGCTTTCCACATCCCTGGACTGATAAAAGAATCTGGTGAGGTTACACACAACCGCTGTTTGTAAATCAGATTGGACGCTTCTCGGTCTCAAACTCGACCATACCTGCACAAGAGTTATTAATAGCGCTTCTGTATCTCGAAGGAATGCTTGCGCAGATGTTGAACGAATCTACCAAACCAATGTCTCAAGCTGAGGAAGATGAGGTATGACAGGTATTCTTACCTCGGATATTTTGGATAGGCACGCATGTAAAAGTGGACGAGTCAGTGGGCGACTGCCCAACATTCCGTCAAGATACTCGTCTGCTAAGCGGGTAACAAAACCTGCTTGTGCCAGGTTACACGTCGTCATTTGTTGAACGACCCATACGAGAAAGGTGCGACTATCAACAAGGCCCTCGGAATAAAATGTGCGCAACAGTTTAAGGCTAAGAGATATCATTAGACTACATACATAATGCATGAATACAACAAAGTACTCGCACCAGTATACAAAACGCGAAATCCAACGTTCTCGAGTATCTCCGTCAGAGAGAACTCCTTTGAAAGTTTGCTTAATATTCAATCCAGGACGAGGAGCGCTTGGGAGAGCAATATCAGCCAACTGCTTCTTCATGTAACTCGTGACAACGTTCGCCCAATCTACGCTGTATTGCAACGGATTATAAGCCGGCTTATTTCTCAGACCGGCCTGGACTAGCATTAGATTTCATACAACATCAATGATGAGACTTCCATACCGTCTCATTTGCACCGAAAACTCTAAGAAACCAGACCGCCCTCGGGATGGCAACATTGTTAGATTGAAGGAGATCTAAAAGGTCATGCCCTTTCGCGCCGTGAGGTACGCTCTTTCCGAGTTTGTAAAGCGGAACGTCTGGATTCGCGAGGTCAGCGAACCATGACTGTCTCTTGGAATCATTCAGAGTCACTCTCGTCGGAATGCGGAAAGTTGCTGGCCTACATTACAAATAGATAAACATCAGTTCTTTGAGATTGAGAGAACTGAACGTACGGAATCAGGGGAATATTGTCAGCTTTTCGTACGAATATCTCGTTCATCAGAGCTTCAAGTTTGTAGAACGTTGTTTCTGAAGATAAGTCACCATTGATTATTGTATGCGCACTGAATGTCTCGGCCTTCGTCGAAGTTAAGTGAAAACAACATCAACAAGTGAGAACAAGAGTGAGAAGTGGATAATCTACCAGAACTTGTTGATTAAGGGTAAAACCGTTCTTGACATTGGTTTCTATAAGGAGGTCCTCCTCTTGTCCAGAACGCGGAGGAAAGAATCCGAGGTAACCTAGACAATCTCTGAGTTTGGAACTTTAGCACTTAACCTCGTAATTACCTAGGTCTGCAGAACTGTGAACCTTAGGTAGCCATGCGGGAGGACGTGATGTATACATCAAGGGGTTGCTCTCATTAGTGTCTCCCCGTGATTCAGTCATTCAGATGGCTGCACAAGGGTCTGTACTCGAAGAGGAATTCTCAAACTTCAAGTTAAAGCATTGATGACAAGCTGTAATCAGTTTCGTAGTAAAGGAAAGAACCGTGGCGTCAACAAGTGCAAAGTGTACTTTGTTTGATCGGCATTCATCTCTTCCATCTCATGCGACACTCAGCCAGCCGAGCATCTCATGGAGTTTTTATGAACTCTCAGGCAAATGCGGCGGTAGCAGCAGCGAAACTCCTAGAGAAAAAGAAAGAATACGATGCCGTTTCAGCTTTGGAAAGAGCAAGCGCGTTGTATCTTGAGCGGATTGAGGGACTTGGGGAAGACTGTGATGTCATGGCTGATGCAGGACATGGTGAGTTTGTTTCGCTTGCTTGATTTGAGTTAGCTGATTTCAAAAGCTCATGGTGAGGTCCTTGAGCAGTGGCCTAAGATGTTCCAAATTCTGAGCTTATTCCGTAAGTGATTTATGACAGACAGTCTGAGCTTCTCAATTTCTGGGACCATAGTCGCTTCACGGGACGGTCAAGAAAATATCGATAGTAATGACTCAGAGTCCGATTCGTTGGCACCACTCGACGGCCAACGGTTAGTGCGCATTCCGATCGAGGAACTGCAACAGGCGTCGTCAAGTACTCGTTAAGGATTGTTCTAGAATCATTACACACTACGTCCCTGGTCATGATACATAAGAGTTCTTAATGGTCTAATTGTCATGGCCACCTTGCCAATCTTCATCTGGTGGATTTCTTTTTACATCCACTGTACCCTTCCAATCCATGAAAGCTCCCAAATCGTCAGCATTTACACCGGCTGACGTGAGGTCGCCTTTCAAAATGACACTGAACCCAAGCTTATCGGCGGGTATCCATATCCATGGCTGTTCTGCATACGTCGATGGATGATCAAAAGCGTGGTCATCTTCATCCTCCTCGTCTGAATCATCGGCGAGCGATATGTTGGCAGGCGCAGCAGGTTCGAAGACGGAGTGTCCTTCAGATGACTTGGATTTTGTTGGCAGTTGCGACTCTATTGACGTTGCGTGGAAGAGTTCAGGCAGTCCCTCAAGATGAGTGTTTTTGTTCATGGTTTCTATTTCTGTGGATTCGGAATCTCGTTGAGCTTTCGTATTCTCTGCCTCGAGTTTCTTCAGTCGATCAGAGCCGGAGTCTTGCATCGCTTTGCATACTTGAGTTTCTAGTTTCGCGTCAATCTTCTTGGTGGCCTTTGCGAAACGTTTCCGAATACTTTTAATATCTACGGTAGATATGTCAAAAAAGCTTTTAATATGATGTCAGCAAAGATGACCCAAGTGACATACGTTCTCTGCTAAACAAGTCAATTTCGTCATCGGTAATTCCTTGGCGCTTTTCTTGTTGCCTTTCGTATCTCTTCGCCATCTTTTTCGTTGCCAGTGACATTGGAAGATAATTGATGAGAGCTGCTCGACATAAGCTTGAATCATCAACAGATGCGTGCGTAACAGTATATTTACGCACGTTGAAAGCTGTGGTTGAGAAGTATCTGGGCCACCAAAGTAATTGCTATCAATAAAATCATCAAGACGCCTTCCGCGATGGCAGAAGCTCCAGTGCTGTCAACTTTTAAGAAGAAGAGGCAAGCAAGACAAATTTGCTCTATGTAGAGACCGACGACTGATATAGAGTTAAAGTTGTTTAAAAAACAACCTTTCAAGATTACTTACATAGATTTGAAATAGCCATTGGGAAATAAAGTCCACCAGTTTCCAAATAATCGGGTTGATCAAACACCTGCAGCAGCACTATTACGAGATGTTAATGTACTATTCGAGAATCAAATAAGGTTGAATCACATACAAAATTTCCAAGCAAGATAAAACATGCCAAAACCTGTGATCAAGGGTCAGCTTACTGATAGCAACACGAACAGGCACCGACTGATTAAGGCAAGGAGGTTGATTAAAGGTGAGAGGACGCTATACGCAAATGCTATTGTTGCTAGAAGAGACAAGCGAGGTAGAATAATCCCAAAGTCGGCCTTCAGGGAGTTCATGAACAAATTTAGACATGCTGATGACATAGAACTTACGGAAGGCATTAAAAAAGTAACCTGTAAGGAATGAGTCCCGGAATCAAAGACAAGATAAGACCAAAAAATCACCTCATATGCTTCTCGTGGTGTCCGTCCAAGGAATCGCTTTTTAAAGAAATGAAGAACGAGAGGAACAAGTTGAACAAGAGCACTTCCGGCACCAGCTAGACCCTGCGTGACTAGCGATAGGTACACGGTTTAAATAGACAGTCAGCATGAAGGACATATGTTCTTACTCGTATAAGTCAAAAAGAAGATGGAAGCCCCAGGAAGTTGTCTAGCTAGTTCTTGAACCGTTTCCGTTGGTCTTGCTATGATCTATTGGATGATAATCAGCGATACTGATTCGACAGTTATGCAATGCCAAATGTCGAACCCCTTCAATGGCTATAAAAGAGAAAACAAAAATATGAAACCCCGAGATTGTTTGTTGCGAGAATAGCTTACCTTTAGTTATACCTGAACTAAGAGTGACAATGAGAAAACCGTGACTATCAAAAGTGTGAATAACAAGGCGGACATTGAACTTCGAAACAGACTTACACCAAAAGAAATAGAAAGAATCGCTTATACACACTGACAGAGATAAGTGAGTATCTCGGTATGCATTCATACCAGGCAAGTGCTGCTGTTACTCAGCCGAACGAACGGATTCTGAAAGGAAAGTTGAACTCACCGCGAAGTATCAGTGGTAGGAGGGCGAAAAGGATAGCTAGCAGGGCAGGAGGTAGAACGCCCTGAATAATCCCAGGGATTGGGTTAGGTGCTTCCAAACGTAATCAGCAACTTGTTTGATTCACTTATAAGAAATTAGAATAAAGTAGGTACCTTTACAGACCCATGCAAGCCAGCTACATCAAAATATAAGAATCTGGCTTACACAAAGGAGATTGATGTTACATACTGTATTTTGCTGCAAAGGTCATCAAGGTTGCTGAGTGTTCCAATGAAAGCGGCGGGAAAACTCCAGGCTATTATGAGTCCGATATTTGCAAGCCATGAAATGACATAGCGGGACCGCATTTCAAGAGACCCGTCGTCAAGGTTTTCCCAGACAATATCTTTCGGATTAGCCTCCATCCATTTATCGTGCATCTTCAACGGCTAATAAGACAGGCACCAGTTAATAGGATCCCATGAGTAGTCAAAATTTGGTTACTTCATGGTAACTGAGGCACTGTGCAAGGACATGGGCTCCGATTTGAAGATTGCAACGAACGAATGCACTTCCTAAAGATTTCCCTTCGACAAAGTTGGCGCGCTCTTCTTTAATCCTCTTGTTCAAGCGAATTATTTCGTCCTGAAGGCGTCAATCTGATGTCAAGTATTGAAAGACAAGCAAATCGCAATACTCTACCTTACACCAGTCAATAGTATCAACCTTGTTACCGAACCCCAATAGGCCAAGCCTGTGCCTTGGCCGTTGCGCCAGTGGCACCAGTTCGTTTAGGAGCTCGCGAGATGCTGTGTGTACTCTAAGCAGACTGTCCGCATTTTCCAGGTCTTGAGACTTTGACCGAAGCGCCCGATGACGAGTCTTTTCCCTTCTACGCCACGTTTTTGTGGCATTAGCCAGTAGGCTCGCAATTGCCGCTTCAAGTCTTGCACAGACATCTTGTCGTTCGGTGAAAAGCCTGTTCAATGTATCATGTTCACGCACAATCCAGACGTTGTCAACCCCGCCGGGAACGAAACTAGCAAAGGTACGCAAATCATGTTCTGTCGCTAATTCGTCCGGCACTGAAGTGATGAGGACAGTCCGCGCTTGAGCCAGGCGAGAGTGAGATTTACTGATCAGAAACTGATGGCGCACATGCACAAAATGTAACATTTCACGCCGTATCAGATAAATGACAAAAACTGGGGTGATAAATCATTCATGGACAACTCGCAACGGAAGGCTTGACTCACTCACTGGTCAGGATGTAGACGACGCCAACATGAGCACCAAGACGCGGTTGATCATGGGGATCTATAATGCTGGATAGGGATATTATTATTAAGCACAATTTTTTCAAGTTTCAACTCGCACTTGTTCCAAGAAATCCGGTCCAAGCCGCTTTGTGAGTGCTTTACGTTCACAGCGATCACGGGAACAATAACAACGAATGTCAATACGGTGAAGACAAAAAAGATCCACATGATCATCTTGAGAAACCGTAAAAACATATAACTTTTCATGGTGTCAGTAGACTGGCAAACGATGCTTTAAGGTAGACATACGCATCAAGCCCATTCTTGAGGATCTGGAGGACTCAGCGTTGTCACAGTAACCAACCATCCAAGACATGCTTACTATATCTTCTACTGGCGAGGATATTACAGCAGGTATCCACTTCCAGGGACCAGCGGGTAATTTCACGGCTCGTTTGCTGAAAACAATAAAGCGAAAGGTAACGGAAGATACAACAAGCGAACATACTCAGGAGGGGGGAGGCGCGTACGTGGACTGTATATCCTAGCAAATTTCTTCTTCAACACAACAAAAGCTCCAACTTCGACGAGAAGAAGGACCACGTTCAACACGAGTGCAGTCAGAAATGTTCTGCTGGTATTGCTGTTGCCGTTTGCTTGATTTGACGTAACGGTAGACATGGAAAGTGGGAGTTTGAAGCGACAAGGCAAAGTACTCGGTGCAAGTAAGAACTAGAAAGAGCTAAGAAATTCATATAAGTATTGTTTATGTAGCACGAGGCATTTTGATGTGCAACTTTTAGTATGAGTGGGCGAAGCGGAGATTGCCAAGTCGCCTAACGTGGTAATCTCCGTAACTGGCTAATAGTTGACGATACACATGTACGCCGCCGTTCTTGTTCTCGTGATATTGGAAAACGAGTTTCTCAAAAATTCGATATAAGTTGGAAGAGAACATGCCGTTCCAGCATGGCCGGAGAACTCGGCTGTCAGCCCCGGATCCAGGCACAGAAATAGTTTGTTTCCGGGTTTATAGCGCTTATGTAATTAGGAGGGAGGAGAAGATGAAAATTTCAAACAACACAAACAGTTTGAATCTGGCGTACTCATCACCCCCGGACTACACCCTTCTTCTGTTCCTTCAATAGTGCAATTCTCTGGTTGATATATTGAGCTAGTAAACAGTGGCAAAAATGTTGCAAATTGACCTGTTTCCTTTCTTCCTTGCGCCGCGCCATCTCAGCAGCTTTCTGTTCTTTTGTCATTTCGGCAAGAATGGGAGTTATGGGCATAGGTGAAAGTGAGGTCACTTTCGTTGTCGGCGCAGGAGAAGATCCACTGGGAGGTGTCTTGCGTTTTGGAAAATGCTGAGTAGATGTTCCATTCTCATTTAAACCAAAACCAAGTTCAGAGGGTGTGACTGGTTTCGGGGACACAACCGCTGGCGCTGTTTCGAACGCACCTGAAACAAGAGTAAGCGATTGTGTTGTATTAAGTATGAGATGCCCACTCCAGTCATCTTCATCAGCATTAACGTCAATCAGATCATCGTTCCCCCATGGATTTTCCATCCGAAGAGTATCAGTAGTATCATCCACCCATTGTTCTGCAAGAAAAGCGGCTGTTGTACTCAGAGGGACTTTGTTGGTACCAAGTTGCATGCCTTTAGGTTGTGAGGGGAGTGAAGGAGATGATTTTGGTGTTACTGACGCAGATACTAATTGTGGACTTGTCAGCACTTTGGACGAATGGATACCGTTATTTGTGATAGGTGGTGAAACTCGTTGTTCAGGCAATGAGACTGTGCCAGTACCAGCTCCTATAGTAGTTTGAAGGTCTGACGTGATGAGCTGTTTATATTCAGCGATTGGCACTCGGTCTCACAAATGAGCAGAACCTTTTTTCCGAGTGAAGAAATTGCCCAGCCTGCCAGAGAACTTGCCGCTCCAGCCGCTGTTGTTACAAGAGTGGTTTGTTCGGGAAGAACAGCAGAAATTCCGGTTGAATCGGGAAGAGAGCCTGAGGTTTCAGGCTGCAGGGAGATTAATCCTAGGGATGGTGGCGTAAAAACCGGTCTTACCAATGTAGCTGCATGACTCTCCAACCTTTTGACAAAGAGATCCATAGCTTTGAAAGCTTGGTCCCTAACTAACCTTGTAAGAGTTTGTTATCGCGCCAGAGTCTATCAAAAAAAGACAAAAACAAGTACCTCTCCTTGTCAATCATCGTAAAAGCAATATTGGGGATAACTTTATTAGCTACATCATCCGCATCAAAGCAATCGATGGTAGCCATGAATGCCATGAGCCCAGCAACACGAGCATGAACAAAAGTGTCCCTAAGGGCACGAGAAAGGGCAGGAACCAGTACTTTCTTCTTTGTATTGTAGCCAAGACTAGGGCCAAGACGACCAATAAGGATACATGTGTTCGTCCGTATGGATGGTTCTGGATCTGTTTGCATTTTAGCAAGGAAACGCAGAAGGTCGTTGTTGAGTATACGATCAGTCAACTGGGCTGCGAGATGAGAGAAATGAAGATCAGCCATTACACAACGGCCTACCTTTGGAG
Source organism: Termitomyces sp. T73sscA (assembly GCA_017657235.1). Taxonomy (NCBI): domain Eukaryota; kingdom Fungi; phylum Basidiomycota; class Agaricomycetes; order Agaricales; family Lyophyllaceae; genus Termitomyces; species Termitomyces sp. T73sscA. The sequence continues at coordinate 72,709 of JAGGAP010000025.1, forward strand.
CCAAAAGTATGATAGATTTTATCGTAGCCTCGCGAATAACCGCAACTGTGTCCGCGAATCCAGTAGACTACGGACGCGTCAGACTCTATGAAAATGGAAAGAGCGATAACCATACAAGATGAGGGAAAATTTTCTCGCTCACGGTTTTCTTATCCAGTTTTTCTGCATACTCTGGCAAATGGTCTAACAAGGCCATTCGAGTTCCGCGATCTGGACTCGCATATAATTTGATGAGTGGAGCAAGGATCACGGAAGGGTATTCGCCGGGAGACACATCAGCTCCAAACTGTAGAACCAAAGGAAGGATCATTGCTGCCGATGCACCCCCATATTCTAAAGCTGTCACAAGAGACGGCAATACGCGATTTGACCTGAATTCAGGCGGGAATGATGTAGAAGAGTCTTTGAGAGTACTTGAGTTGGTAGGAAACATGAATTCACAACATCAAATCGGAGAAAAAAGATACTCACCGAAGAAATGCGGTTTTTTCTGCCTCGCTTCCCAATGAAAAATTATCTAACGCAAGGCAGACTTTGACAAGTTTATTGGTGGCAAAAAAACCGTTGTCCATCATCCCAATCTCAAGAAACGCTTTCGGAGACTGTCGTCCTTTCGGATTTGGGTTCAAGAGCTTCTGGGCAGAAGCAGACACGACCGATGGGATAGAACCACTAGAGGCGACCGTTGGCGGGGAATGAGGAGGGCGGACTGCTGCAGGAAGTCCTGGAACTGGGTTGAAGACTGCGTACAAGAGGAGACCCAATGCATATGCATCTGCAACAGCAGGCCCATACCTGGGAGAGAATAATCAATTACAAGACGGTGATCTGTATACAAATGAACACACTCTTTGAGCACAGACCAACCTCCTTTCTTGACTTCGGGAGCTGCCCAGACAGAAGAGTTGGGATACTTTGCGCCTAGCGTCTATCATGAAAATCAAGATAGTATGATGCAGGAAGCATAGTGTACAACATACATATAATGTTGAACCCTCATCCTTTGGACCGCTAAGCAGTTCAAAACCACCGAGTTTCCATTCTCCGGAAGGGGAGATAAAGATTGAATCGATGCATAACTTGCCATGCGTGGAGGCACAGGGATCGTTAACGAAGGTCAAAGCGACCTAACAAATGATAAATAGGTTTAAGCTTTTCAAGTGCAGAGCATACGGAAATTCGATGTAAACCCCAAAATAACCAATCCTCTCGCTCCTTAGCATCCTTTCTCGGCCACGATTGCAAAACACTGTGCAAAGGTCGCACGCGTTCCGTCATAATATAAATCATTGTATCCGTCTCCACTGCGTCCATGAACTTAAGAACATCTGGATGGCGAATGGACCTTAACTTTCGAAGTGCATTGATTGCGAACTGTTTGACGGTCGTATTCGCTTGGTCACTGAAGTCATATTCAAAAATAGACACAGATGTCCCATCATCCTATACATAAACATAAGATATTATCTGAATGTTATGGACACAGAACGTACTCGTTTTATTCCATCGTACAGATTACATACTCCGTCCAGAGGCGAAACCTTTGGTCCAATGGAGAAAGGTAGATTCAGTCCAGACTTCTGAACTAGAGTAGAAACTGCAGCAGATCCAAGAGTCCTCAAGTAGTCCATCCGTATACACCCTGACGCACGAAGGCTCCAGGCTGTAGACTATGGGATGACGATTAGTTCGCTTGTTATAGTGTTGTTCATATGGTGGCAGTGCAATTGATGTCAACAACCTCACGCGTCTTTGCTTGTCGTTCTTCAATCATCTTGGAGCAGATTGGGCTGTGTATGACAGCTTGTACACGCCACATTTGAATCGAATTCAGCGTCTAGGACTCCTTAATGCCACAAGGTGGTCAAGCTGGAGGCCCAAATCCAGACAATGCCACTTTTTCGCTCTCCATGAGCGATTTACCTCGTGAACCCTCCGGAGACGAGCTAGAAGGCGAGCTGCCTGTTGTGATGGATGGTCAGATACCACTTGGAGACCTTCTCTCTCGGGTAATGCAAGCAATCTATGCGGAACTGGCAGAATTGGCAGAAACGTGTGTCAAGTGATAAATGGACAGATATCGGTGGCCTGATACTTTTTAGTATGCCCAACATGTCTGACAGCGCACGGAAGCGAACATTAGCGGACTGGGTCGTTAAAACAAAAAAACAGGTGGTAAAGTTGTATGCAGTAACGAAGTGGGCACGCGATGCAGAGACCGTTCAGAAGTGCATGGTATCTTGAATAATAATGTTTCACTCGACCTAGACTGATTTTGTTGCTGCAGAATATAACAGCGTTTTTTTTGACCCAAAACCACCAGTTTGAAGGAGCAATGGAAGGTTTAAAGCATGCGAGAGAGAGCTTAGACCCCGCGAGGTCAATTATTCTGCAAATCTGTAGCGAATGGAGATCTGATGCCTGCAAATAACAGATTGAGGAACCATGATCTTCTGACATCTTTAGATGTTTTAACAACCGGATCCTACCTACGGCTTCCAACATGTATTGCGGTATGTACTTTCACAACTTTGTCTTCAATTACGGTCGAATTGACATGGAACCAGAAATCCCTGATTCCTGTGACGCCCTTGACGGATTCACAAGTAACACAGACGTTCCGAGATATGGAAGATGTTATGCGATACCGGTTGCGAATGTTTGAGGTTATTCCCGTTGAAATGTCACAATATCGCATAGGTTGTCTGCTCTCCTACACCCTAAGTCTTCATAATTGACCGTAGTGTTTAGCTGACGGGCGAGTCTACTTTACTGTTCCAAAATTGTTTGAAGTGTCTCTCTGTTTACGCGGTGCACAAAAAGACGATGGATGGTTCTTTGTTCATGTGGAGTTTTTGTTCAACTTAGGAGGAGACCTTACTGGTTTGCAAGGTGAGCCATGCGTGTTGCTGCCAATTCATTCTTCAATTAGCCGCGCAGATTTCCCTCGGACACCAGCGGGTATCATGAAGCGACATATTACGGATGAGGCAGATGCGCGATTAGCTTTCTATCTTGCACTACCTGAAGAAGACCAGAATAATACCGACATGTCAGCGAGACCCCAACTTCCGCGAGGTGTTCTGGATACTCCCCTTGTCCGAGTCTACAATTTCCTTCGTACGTCCAATCGGTCATTTCAATGCTTGATCATTACCACCTCATAAGTCTTCCCAAGAAATCATGTCTCTGTCTTATCAGTTGGAGATTTTATGGTATCAGGTAATTTCTTGTTAGGTTTTCAGAGTTTTTGCGCCTCTTATGTATTCTTCCAGGCACAGCGGATGCGATCACTAGGCTGGGCCGACTATCTGACTATCGAGATGACTCCAAATCGAAAAGTCATGACTATATCCTATTGGATGTAAGCTCTGTATAAACCCGTCACTTCAATTCCTTGATACATGTGTCTGCAGAAGACAACCTCCACCCTCGGGTCGTCACACTCGATCCAAACTTCCATTACTTGGAGGGACCATAACAATATCAATTATTGAATCGCATGGACCTTCACAGACAGGGAAAGGACCAGATCGACCACCGAAAAGAAGGGTTTTTGCTCGATTACAATGCCGAGCTAAGTTGGGCGCCGGAATACCCTCTGATGAAGTTGAAGGCTTAAAAATACAGGTTCTTTGGGAACCTGCCAAAGGTGCTCTCGGAGTGAATGTACCTTCTAGCATAATGCCTGAGAGCGTCCTCCATGTCGTTCGTCAGTGTTCTTGCCGACGCGATCTGTCGCTGACATTGATCTAGGACGCTGGCAATCTCGACTTCGAGAATTTTCTTCGTGGCGTGATTGAAAGACACGCTCATGCGATTCTCGAGATCTATCAATTTCAACTGCAGAAAGGCCAAACAAGGACGGTGTTCTCTCCCCCGGGCGTTGTCAGTCTTACCAAAGATGGTCAGTCTTTCACCAGATGCTGCCTTTTTGGCTATTGAGAGTATATGATTGCAGAGGGTGTTCAAGCACTTAGAGTACATTTATGTGCCGATGAAATCGTGATCATGACCATCGACTCCAGAACAGGTCGCCTGAATCTTCGTGATACGGGCGACCTTGCTGCGGCTGGACGTGGACCACGATTCACCATCTTCTCAGAACAGCTGAATGAGAACCCACAACATCTGGTCGTAGCCCTGATGCGTCTGAGGCTTATGGTACGAAATTGACTCAGAGTAATATAGAAATTGTTGACAACAGCCTCCCAAGACAATCACAGACCTTGCTGAGCAAAAGGCGAAATACCTTGGCCTACAAAGTTTCCGTCGGCGAAACTTCCAGCCAGAAGGTTCGTAAGTGACTTGTGACTGAATCTTGGCTGACATAGATTGTTATAGAACTTCATAAACTGGGCCCTTCGACGCAAGGAACACTATACATCCAACTATCTAACTTCCCGAGCCACTACCTTGTCTTAGTCATCACCGATGAGAGATTTAGATACGCTCTGATCACTACAAGGATCATGTCAGAATCGATGTATGCGGACATGATTATGGAGGATATCGCCTGGCTCGATTTCGACCGAATTCACAGTGAAGAAATTATGATCACTGTCCATTCTTCCCGTCCAGACGTGCGCATCAGTAAGAGGCGGAATAGTGATAGCAGTATCTTGAACGAGTCGGAAATTGGAGTGATTGATACTGGGTGAGTGAACTGTCTCCGTTGTACCAAGCTCGGATCAACTGATTATTCCAGTTTTAACATAGAGACTGCAGTTCTTCGTGAGCTGTATAGCTATTGTTGGTGCGTCAATTCTACTTCACGCATGGATCGCGCTGAAAGGTCTGGCACCTCTTAGTGCACGAGTCGCATTTATGAATGTTGAAAGACAATTCAAGTTGCGTGGCATTCCTTTTACACATGTGAATCCCACCAGTGGCTCTACTGTGACTTTGGAGTTGGCTCATATTCAATCGTCACTCGCACGTTCCGTACCTGCGCTTTGCGTGCAATCACAAGACATCTTGTCCGGAGCACCTGCCGCTGAAGCTGCTATGCCAAATATACGTGTGATCCCGTTGAATTGGTGGTCAGAAAAAAACGCCCAGGTCGGTTGCTCTGTTCTCCATGAATGTCTCTCGATATACTCTTTGTATAGGTTGTCACGTCAGTCAAACTAAAATATGTACAACAACCCATGGGAAAGACAGCAAGTACAAGCGCTATCATCAGACCATCGAGACGAATCATCTACGATACAACTCAGGCTGTCGTCTCCTTTCTTTCTGAGAATGTCAACACATGCGTGGATGAATTTCTAGAGGAGTGGGCACGTGTGTCTAAGATGGTCGTAATAGCTCGAGAAGGTGCGTTATCGTGTTACATCAATTCGAAACCACGGTCTGAGATATATGGTCTTAGTTGCGCAGATGGCGAAGGAAAGTAGTTGGGATGATGTCCGCTTACTCTCTTTTGACCTTCAAACTGTGGAGTTCGCCTACGCCAAGGTGCGTCAATGTCCGAAAAATGGCTTCTCATATCAATCGTTTGTATACTTCAGGACTACACCGTGTCAATTTCCTGTCAAGATCAGCTCTCGCCTCTGGGTGGTAACTTTGATCTTAGGTTCTCCCGTTGTGGGCGATTGCATACTAGGCACGATCGTGATAATGATCAAGAGTTCTTTAACCCCCATGGCGATGCAGAACCTTTTCTGCGCAACATCTTGCGACATGGTCATGGTCGTCTCGCCCCTTCCCTCCACCGATTAGTGACTCTTTTGCGAGATACACTCTCAATTGTCATAGTTCTAGAAGAAATTCGACAGGAAAGCATACGAAATAGTCGTAGCATGGACACATTTGCGAAGGCTGCTGGGTGGTATCGATTGTTGAACATCGACCAAAGGTCCGTACAACCAACGATTCTATCTTTGAGTATCCGCCAAAGACGTTGTTAGATATGCACTCGATTTTCGATTGATGACTGGTCAACGCGTTGCAATCCTCGATGCATCATTCTCGGTATTCGATCAGGCGGGCTCGAGGAATCCGACAGTGAGCGCTGAAGAAACGCTGGGTCTCAAGCCTATCCCACAATTCAAAGACATCGTCACAGACGCTGTACGGGATGCCATCTCTTCTGGCAGTGTCCGACCTAATACAATTGCCATGATTGATGTCGGGATTATTTGTCGGACAGAAAGCGTCTGCGAGCTTGGAAAACGTATTCATCAGAGACTCGTTTCTCGTGGACCTTGATTCTACGTGTATTATTATATCTCATATGCATACATTTGTACATTATATACAATATCATAACTACCACTTTGATTATCAATCAGTCAGATATTTCGATATATCTGGGTGCAGGACTCGAAACAAACATCGATGACATGACACGAGTTAAGCTGGTTATGTCAAGAGACTCTTGGTTTTTACTGTCAGGGACCTTGCTTGCTTGGTTTGGTTTGGCTCTGTTCATTGAACCTGAACCTCCAGGAAACTTGCTTTGAAGGCCTAGCGAGGTCTCTCGTTTCGATACGCATGGCGAGAGTTGCACTGAAATATCCTCAAAGGAACCATGGGGAATAGCATTGGAATCGAGAATATCAGCACTCAAATCAATGGCGCCAGTGTTACCAGCTGCTGTTGAATAGCTCTTTGGCCCAAGTTGTGATTTTTCAATGACGGCCTTTTTTGTTGTGATAGTCGAGGAAGCGGGAATAAGATTCGGATTGAGTGGTACCTTTCGTGGCCTTCCACGTTTTCGAGGTGACGCCGGGATAGGATCAACTTCGAGAACAGGGGGTGCAGCGATCGGCAACTGTTTGCTACGCTTGACAGAAGTACCATCAAGAGAAGCGGAATCAGAATCAAAGAGTTCTCCTTCACTAGAGACGTCTATGGGGTATCGGCTCCCGTCAATTTGCTTTGAAGACAAAACTGGTGGTTTTGTTTGTTCCGAGGGCATAATAGTCGTCGACGAAACCGCTTTGCGGGGACAACCACGCTTTCGAGGCGTTTCATCCGTAGAACTGACACCGTTAAAATCAAAGAACTCTCCTTCGCTGGAGACGGCCATTTCCCTCGTTCCTTGACGAGGTCTCTGCGTCTTGATGGCCGTGGTCTTCTTCATTTTCCGCTTTGACACTTTCGTGTTTGGTGAGGAAGAGTCAGAGTAGGACTCGCTACCAGAAGCATATGGCTCATCTTCAGACAGGTAGGGTATATCCTCCTCCTCGTCGATCTCGACTGATGTGCCTCCTGTCATACGACGATAGGAGCCGCGAATGATATCACCCCAGAGGGTATAGGTGTTGCAAGAGGTACATGTTCCGCCTCGGGGGATGATACCCGCCGACAAAGGATCAGAAGCAAGAAATTGTTTTGACAAGCATGTGATGTGAGATATTGCAGTGCAAGAAGAGTTGGGACAAAGTGCAGTAGAGAGCGCGTCCTTTGCATGATTAGGATTGAAAAGGCCTACTGATGATGTAAACTTACTGTCGTGTAGTCTGTGAGTCCCGTTTGGCATACTGAACAAAGCAACGGGTTGTTACAGGCGAGTAGAGCGGTGTTTTTTGCCAAATAGGGAGAAGTAAATTGTTCTGAGAAAGACGACTGTTATGCATTCATGTTTCAGTGGATTTGGATACTTACCATCGTTGACATTTATGGGTTCCCGGCGCCCAGAGCCGACTTTGCCCGATTTTCCATCGACTCCTTCAAGTTCTATGCTGCAGGTGAAACCTGGAGGCATCGGAGCTGAATTCCGAGTGGCTGCTGTCCATGCTGCAACTGCCTCATCGGAGAAAAGCTTAACATGTAGGGGCCAGGTGTTGTATGGGTGAGTAGATATCATCTGATAGACTAGTCTGCAAGCCGGTTTTAGCTGGAAGCTTTATTGTAGAAACATACATACGTACTGAATATTAGTTCTGATATTCTTCGACCTACGAGAATCAAACAATGGGACACCGTCAGGACTGCGAAGATGTCTCGACTTGTGTGGGTGCTGCCATGCCCATTCAAATTGAAGTGCAGCCTACATAGGATATACGCATCTTCCAAGGGGGAAAACAAATATTGGAAGGCCTACGAGTCGTGAAGGGAAGCCGTGGACAATCATTGCCATGATCCAAGGCCGACGAAAACACGTCTTTCTAGCACCTTGTTTGAGTTCACCATTATGCTGTCTAGTTTGATCAGATATAGCTGTATAGCACATGACGACGACGAGTTCGACCTTATGCGCCGGGGAGGGTTAGGAGTGCTTCCTATATATGTTCTAGGTAATACAAGTTGGAATCATAGAAAGAGATCTCTGAAGAGGTGCATACGCTTTAGAGGAAGGTGTTTGTATTGACTTCAGAAGGTAGCAAGCATAGAAAGATGGAAACAGATGAGAGCGCGGACGCAAGATTTGATTGCGAGAAGCCATGTAAGGAGTCTGTGGCGCCGCCAATGGTCACACACACAAACAAAGTATTTGTAATGATCTTCATAACTTCTTTGATATCTAAATACATGAAAGTCTCCCAACCAATAGATAACCATCCTTGGAACCATGCGGGCAAGCCCTGTACAAGTTGCGAATAACCCCTGAAGTCACCTTGAAGCCAATGCGCTCATAGAACGTCAGGGCAGGGACATTTGATGTGGCGACGTTGGTGTGGAAGAGGGAGCTCTCGGACAACTGGCGCGATGGCGTCGGACGTTCACGGAAATAGTCGTGTACCCGCTGGACAAGGAGGCGGGCGATGCCTTGCTGCTGATAGGCAGGCAGGACCCCAAGGGTGAGGATTTCGATATGAGGCGTATCGGGGCTGATCTTTCCATCGAAGATTAGGGACTTTGTGAGATTACTGACGCGCGGATTCTCCTGAAGAGACGCGGAAACAAAGGCGACTGGGTCTGCCGGATTTGCAGGGTGATAAGCGACGAGACAGACACGGCCAGAAAGGAGGGCGAGTTGAATAAAAAAAGACGCGGGGTAGTTGACAGGCAGAAGGGACGACTGGGGACGGATTGAATGGAGAACGGGTGCGGAACAAAATACCTACATGCAGAGCGCGCACTTTGGGGATGTCGATGGACGTCAAGGGCTTGATAACCAGGCCAGGCATGACGCGAAGTATGTAATTTACATTGATAATTGTATTGAATATAAAGAGGCGCAACGACCCACATCGCTGTGGCTCAGGTGCCCAGACGAATTTTTTTCAAAGCCGGGCGGGTTCCCGACGGCAAGCGATGCTCGCCATCAGTCACCATGTGATTCGCGTCGACAACGCAGCCGGGGGAAACCGGGGCATGTGCCGTGATTGTGGCCCTGTACACGGCTAGCCATTGGCTATGAGCTCGGGGGATTGAGGGATAATGCTGCGTTGGCCGGCGTCGACTTGCAGGCTAAGACCCTCTTCCCTTCGGCGGCATGTCACGGGACGGATCATGAACAAATGTCCAAAGACACTCCTATTTAACTCTCTAACTTTTCGTACCATCGTCTTTCCATCTCTTCTCAGCCCACCCAATATGGTTCTCCCCCACCATACTCCTTATGTGACTCCCCAGATCCTCCACAAGAACTACGCACAGGCACACGACACCGAGCAGTCTGGTACCCGTATGTTTTCCGTCCTCGTCGTCCGCTTTTTCTCTGATCAAGCCCGCCCGACAGTCATTGGCAAGGACCTCGAATATTTCTCCCAGGCGGGTTTCGAGATGGATCGCATCCATCTGAAGCGCAATGCCCCAGCCGCACAGCTCTATGAAGATGCCATCCGCAATGAGGGCGCGATCATCTCTTCTTCGGGCGCCCTGATCAACTTCTCTGGAAAGAAAACTGGCCGCAGCCCCAAAGACAAGCGCATTGTCTATGAGGAGACCAGCAAGGACAACATCTGGTGGGGCTCCGTCAACATCAAGATGGACGAACGTATGTGTTGGTGGCCTATGTAGCTAACAAGCCTAATGGTTACATAGACACCTTCGAAATCAACCGCGAGCGTGCCATCGACTACCTCAACACTCGTGAGAACGTCTACGTCTTCGATGGATATGCCGGAGTGAGTCTGAATGCACTTTTCCCGCCACAAGGCATTTACCATTGCCTCGGTTGCAGTGGGATCCACGTTACCGCATCAAAGTCAGAGTCATCTGCGCCCGTGCATATCATGCGCTTTTCATGGTATGTCATCGTCTTCACATACCTTGTTTGGAAACCAGCTACTCACAATCTGTTCAGAACAACATGCTTATTCGACCGACACCAGAACAACTTGCCGACTTTGGCGAGCCTGATTTCATCATCTACAATGCTGGCCAGTTCCCCGCCAATCGCTTCACCAAGGGAATGAGCTCAACGACCTCTGTCGAAATCAACTTCAAGCGTATGGAGATGGTCATCCTCGGCACCGAATACGCCGGTGAGATGAAGAAGGGTGTCTTCTCCGTCATGGTGAGATTAAATTTCAAACATAGCACGCGACATTTATTTATATTCTATTTTCCCTCTAGCACTACCTTCAGCCAATCAAGTTTGGGCAACTTTCTCTCCACTCCTCTGCCAACGTCGGCATTGAGAAGAACGATGTTACCCTCTTCTTCGGCCTCTCGGGAACCGGCAAAACTACCCTTTCCGCCGACCCCAACCGTCTCCTGATTGGTGATGACGAGCATGTCTGGTCAGACACCGGCGTTTTCAACATCGAGGGTGGCTGTTACGCCAAGTGTATCAACCTCTCTGCTGAGAAAGAGCCCGATATCTACAATGCGATCAAATTCGGCAGCATCTTGGAGAACGTCGTCTATAACCCAGTCTCTCGTGTGCCCGATTACGATGACGTCAGTATCACTGAGAACACTCGTTGTGCCTACCCGATCGAGCATATCCCTAATGCCAAGATCCCCTGCGTCGTTGAAAAGCAACCTTCGAACATCATCATGTTGACTTGCGACGCCTTTGGTGTTCTTCCCCCTGTTGCCAAACTTACGCCCGAACAAGCCAGCTATCATTTCCTCGCTGGATACACCTCGTGAGTGCTTGATCTTATCGCCTTCACTTGGGAACGTTCTCATGTTGTTTTAAGAAAAACTCCGGGTACCGAAGATGGAGTCTTGGAACCCATTCCCACCTTCTCGACCTGCTACAGTGCACCGTTCATCGTTCTCCACGTATGTTTTCCCGAGACCATCTTCTTCCCCATATCTAAACATCCTTTTAGCCCGGCCGCTATGCCGAAATGTTGGCCGAACGCATGGCCAAGCACAATGTCGACTGCTGGCTCATCAACACCGGCTGGACTGGCGGCAAGTTTGGCCAAGGAAAGCGTTGCGCCCTCAAATACACCCGTCGTATTGTCGACGCTGTGCACTCCGGCGAGCTCTCCAAGGCGGAATTCGAGAACTTTGGCACATTCAACCTCTCGATACCCACCTCGCTCGAAGGCGTCCCCAGGGAGCTGCTCAATCCCGAACTTGCCTGGTCCGATAAAGCTGCCTTCAAAAAGGAGGTCAGGAAACTCGGTGTCATGTTCCAACGGGCGTTCGCTTTGTACGAGAAGGACGTCGAGGCCAAGGTTAGGATGGCGGGTCCCCAGCTGGATTGATTTGGACTATCTGAATTGAAATACAACATTCTGTAATTGGACCGGCATTGTATTATCACACTCTATTATCACACACTACAAAATACATAGACATGTCGACTTGTACCACTACTCTTTGATCAGCCTGGTTGACCGCTGTAGGGGATACGATGACCTACCAATGTCGCCTACTAGATTTTGGCTTCTTCAAGTGCTATGGGATAAGTGAGATTCACAACGAAATTGAGTTGAGAAAAATTTACAAGAAAAAGGCTACTGGCCTGCGCAAACAGCCAATGACTGCAGGAACGACAAAAATAAATATTGAGACCCGTAGGTCTACCACTCCGGGAAAGCGTGTCATCCTTGTGCAGGGGCCATGCTAATCTTCTCTGTATCGTTCCAATTTTTTCGTATGTCACCCCGAAGGGGACACTAATCTCTGGTTCGGACCGGATGGCGACGACGGGTTTTTGCTTTTTGTTCAGCCGACGGGGTGGCTGTTTACTTGACCAAACAAACACACCTTTCACCAAACTTTTACAACTTTGAGCTTTCAGGAATATACACAGTCAGTACCTTGTGTTTTTTTTTGCCTTGACAGGATTTGAGTATCGTGAGTACTCCATGAACGGAATGAATGGACTGAAAGAATAATGCGGACCCCTCTGGGCCATTCTAGGCCCCTCTGCATGGTTCTATGATTTTTCCGTGGCGGTACCGACCGATCGCCATCTCAAGCGCCTAATATTCCCTCCGGGTTCCGGCTAATCAGTAAAGTGTCGTCAAACACCGGGTCCACTTCATGCAGATGCGGCCGAGCCGACGGTTCCTGTGGTGGTCTTCTCGGGGTTATACAAGCCGTTTACAGATTTACATGAGAATGGTACTTCTTCTATAGCTAGAGCCATGTCGAACCCTTTTCTGGTGAGGGTCACTCTCGTCTTTGCGGCTTGGGCTCCGGACCGAAGCTCCTGTTTGTGGTTTTGCATTTCCAGATTTTAAGAATGGGTATACTATTGTCGAAGCTCTTCTCTGGTGATTAAAAGCTCACTGTTGGTTGCGTGCACTCGGAAAAAAATTCAAAGAGAAGTGAACAAGCCAACGGCTCGACTTGCGCAATTGGGTTTTGATGACGATATCTATGCGCTTTGGTATCATAGACGTCACTGTTGAAACCCCTCGGATACAACTAGCATGCCCCCGTATGCATTATGGGTAGCCTCACTCTTGTCTGATGAAGCTCGCCTCGCTAGCTGTTGGTTGCATGCATCCGCGACTCGGAAGCAAAAGCAGTTTGAGCAATCCAGTGACTCGACTTGGGTTCGATGATGATATCTATCCAAATGCATATGCTAGGCGAAGTACTCAGAGTCATAGACTCCACGCCACGTCCATGACACGTCGAAACCCCTCGGATATTGACTAACTAGGCTTCCTACAGACGTGATTTCTCGATATCCAATACCAAGACGTGGCTATCTTCCCTATACATAAAAGCACGCGAGACTATGAATTTGTACATTTGCTCACTACATAAGTGAACCTATGTCCCGATACTCCACACGCGCCGACGCGTGTCCTCGGCTCGATGTCTCTTGACTTTCTGGCGTTTTCGCGTTGGATTGTCTTTGTCCTGCTGTGAAGCGCCCCCCGTTCGAATTATGGAGCGGATAGGTGAGTGTAGTGTCGATGCGTCGATTGACTTTGAGTCGCCCTAGGGACAACGTAAGTCTCCTTCCGTGTGTCGTTGGCCGTTATCGTTGCTGTTGGAAAATCTGCTGTAAGAGTTATTCTTGTGTCGCGTGTATCTACTTCCTGCTGTACGCCTTGAGATTTTCTAAGTAGGTTCGAAAATTGTTCAAGGGTAGGGTAATCGCCGACGACCAGGGTAACCGGATCACACCGTCCGAGCGAGAAGGGCGGCAAACCTAAAGGTGAAAATAGGGATTCCGTGAGTATTCGTTTGCATGTGCAGGTGACTATAGCTGAATCTGTGACTGCCGCTGTTATGTAGTCCCTGGAGGAGATAAGTTTCTATTTTACGAAATCTTCGACGTTCCTCGAGCGACAGTCAACAGACGGTGCTTATTCAAGTGTATGAAGGCGAGCGCGGACAGACCAAACACAATAACCTTTTGGGTAAATTTGAACTTGCGTGCGAGGTAACGTTCGACGTCGATGCCGATGGCATCATGCACATAACCACTTCCGACAAGGGAAGGTGAGTTTCGGAAAGATGTGTTATCAACTCCTGGTGAACATCACAATCACAAACGACGGGGAACGGCTCAGGACAACAGTTTGCGGAGCTATAGTGGAGACGCTCAGCAGTCTGTCTTCTTATGTTGTTGATACCGGTGGGAAAGACATTAAAGTACTTTATAATATTGTCAAGGAGTGTGTCGTTGGCGGATTTGTAAGCTTGCAGGCAATGCAAGCTACAGTCGACCACATGATGTGTTTAGATAGAAGTCTTCTAAAAATGCAATCTGAGAATGATTGCAATATAAAGCGTAGGGGCTGACCTCGTCGCGGCGATTCTGGAGCCAGAGTGGAGCGAGGAAAACAAAAGGCTGGGTCGCCTTCTGGACCAGTTGTTTCCTCGGACGACGGGGTCTGGGCTTTGCAGCGAGGCGGTCCCAGGGGTCAGGTGACGCATGGTGCTTGTGGACCCAGGCAGGTGCGGTGTTGTACGTGCGGGGGGCTTGGACCGGCGGGGGATCGTCGATGGTGAGATCGACGACGGGGGCACGTGAGCAGGCGGCACACTTCCAGGAGCGGAGGGACGGGGTGTCGCGGGGGGCGGTGCCCTTGGCGATGGCGGTGGACGCGCGGACGAGATCGACGAGGACAGGATCGGGGACGGCGGGCGTGTGGCAGCGGTGGTGGTAGCCGGCGGCGCAGGCGGCGCACGTGAGCAGGAAGTTGGCGGGCGAGCTGGCAGTGCGGCGGCAGACAGTGCAGGACAGCATGACGGGCCAGTGACGTAATCAGCGTGCAGACCCACAAACACGCGCGCCACCTCGCCTCGCCTCGTTCCCACCACCATGGCCGACTCCTGGACTGACGCACTCCTCCTCAAGGTATGCTGGCCACTCGTCTCCCGTCCCTGCTCACCCCCCGCAGATTGTCAACCTCGTCACATACTTTCTCTTCCTCGGCGCAAACATCTACACCGTCGCCGCCCCCGCAGGCATCTATTTCCACGGAAAGGAAACCTACCTCACTCCTGCCCCGTGGGCCTTTCTCATCTGGTTCGTTCTCTTCTTCTCTGCCACTTTCTCCTCACTCTCCCCCCCAGGTCGCTTATCCACCTCTTGCTCCTCGGCACCGTCATCTACCAGTTCTTCCCCGCAGGCAAGCGCGTAATCATCGACGGCATCTCCTGGCGTTTCCCTCTTCTCGCCGTGTTCAACGCCATCTACGTCAACCTCTGGGCGAGCCATCATTTTGTCCTCGGTACCTACTCCCTTTTCTTCTAGGGGCCATCTACTGACCTCAATCAGCATTCATCCTCGCTCTCTTCGTCAGCTCGGCCGTGACGGCAAGCAATATTCCTTTTTTAGCACACAACCCCTATCTGACGTCACATCTAGCACATCTATTATATTGTCAAGAAACACCACTCGCCTCAGGAGACTGCCGACGAACTCTTCATCCACCTCCCGTTCTCGCTTTACCATGGGTGGACCACCGTCCTCGTCGTTCTCAGTGCTTTTGAGGCCTTTGGTGTAAACTCGTTGGATCACCGCGCTGGTGTCTGGACCAAAGTCTTTGTCTTCCTCGCCCTGTATGTTTCTTCACTCATACCTTGTCCCCTCTAACTCTGTCACCTAGCTTTTTCCTCGAGGGCACGGCCGCCACCTATGCCTTCTCCACCCCCGAGGGTGATCTTCCCGCCTCTATCTCAATCGCCTGGTCCCTCTGGGCTATTTTTGCTCATCAGACAAAGTCTGCATTCGTCCACTGGAGTGCCCTCGCATTCTCCATTCTCGCCCTCATCTGGGTCGCCAAGGGCTCTTATGGGCTCTTCACTCGCGTACGCGGCGGTCGTATCGCTCTTTCTGACGAGGAGAGGGCTCCTCTTGTTGGATGAATGACTGGTTTCGGTTTCTTGACACTCATGCTTACTCTTCTTATGCTCCATGTATTGTATCTGTGTTCGATTTGGTTTTGGTATTAAACATTTGCGTGAACTACTCGACTGCAGTTTCAATGTACCAAGGATAAATGGTCAAGTTGATATTTTAGAAAATGACAATTTAGTACCATCAAGGGAGGACAGAAATAGTTGTGCCGGCTGCGCAGTGAGTCGTGGGAATGCAGATGTGGCGCATTGTTGTCAATTGATGCAAGTGTCCAACTTAAAGGACGCCCACAGTCGCTCAACATGTCCTCGGGTGCTGGTCAGCTTGGAGTTTCGGGGGAACAGCTACCACTTCCAAACATTCCTGTTTTACCTAAGAAGGGACATCTTTGCGAACTCAGTTTGCATTTTTCCCTGGTTTGCTGATGGCACGCGTTGGGTGGTGTGCCGGGTGTTTGTTGAGTCGAATGCTTCCTCGCGAAGGATTGCCAATGACAGGAGGTTCGTGAGTCTATTATATTTGTGGCGTCAGCCATCAGTCATTCGTTCATCGCCGGGTTACAATTACCTCTAGCAATTTGGAAGACACGAATCAGTTACGAATATGTTTACAAACGAATTTTGAGCTTCTTGACTGCAGACGGAGCTCTCCAGAGATGACTTGGTTTCTCCTTCGTTGCCTCCGGTTCTGCCAGTGTCGTCAGATGCGTTGTAAGTAATTCCAGTGGGAATATTGTCGGGGGGACATATATGCGATGACTTGCTTACACGGGGAAGAGCGTCCCTCGGAGCTGGACTTGGGTGTCGAAGGTGGAGGATATGGAGTCGAGGGGTTTTCTGTGGATGGAGGTGACGTCAAAAAGAAAAACTCCCCAGGGCGAGGTTCGAGATGTACCCGGGGATCTGAGGTTCCGTTCATTTATCGATGTATGCATCAGAAACGTGCTGGAAACTTGAAAAACACTTGCAGTTGGGTCTACTACGTCGGCTGCAGCGACTGAATGACTGTGAGAGAGTTGAGACCCAGCGGGAGGGAAACTGATGATGGGGCGGGCGGGGTTGCTTAAGATGCAAGGAGAGGGACGGCTTCTCTCGGTGAGAACCCGGCATCTCCCACTAGAGAGGATATTGGTGACGGTATCTACGACAGCTTGTAGGCAAGTATGCGACGAGTGGAGCTTGGGACGAGTGAGTCGTACCGAAAGGCTCGGGGGCTGTGAGGTCCGGGGCGGGGCTTGTAGCTTTTTGACAAACAAGGAAGAAGTTTTTAGTCAAGGAACACCGGGGCAGTTGCTCACGCCGACGGCGGATGCTATCGTCGTACTTCATGTCATTGTTGTGGTAGTTGGAGGGTTTACAAGTCGCCGGGAGTGAGAGTGTGCTTGGCGATGAAGAGCTTCTCAGGTTTGTTGACGATCTCGGATATATCTCTGTTGGATGCTGCGAAAGAGAAGTGATCAGGATGGGCAGAGAACGCCATGCTCGGACGTCCGGTCAAGGCTATCTTATCAGCCGTTTCAAGTTGAAATAGTACAAATGAGTAGATTTTTTTTTTGATAACTCAGTTGTACTGTAACTGTAGGAGGGTCTGTTTACAAGCCTGTGATAATCGATGCGACTGACGTTTGGTTTGAGACCTAGATAGACAGATTGCAATACCAAGTGACGATGAGCGGTAACTTGTCTGTTTCGAATCAACGAGCGCCTGAAGAAATGGATAGATAGCCGGCAAACAAGGAAACTTGAAGACGGGGTAGAGTGAGGGCCTTTAAGTAATTGTGGCAGGCGGCTACCGGTCCTACGTTCCATAGCTGAGCACGTCTAGATGTTACATACACAGATATTCAATTCTGGAGTTTCTTCGTCCAAGGTCGAGAGCTATCTGTCACCGGCCATACAAGTTCGTTCGTTCATGTATATCACCTCGTATCCCGACAGAAAAGGCCAATTAAAAAAACCAGCTTGGTCTGGTAGAGAATTGCAAGTCATGAAACGTTTGATTGGGATAGGTACATAGATGCCGGGCCCGGAGTTTCCGCTCAGGACTCGCCGCTTTGAGAGACATATCCGTTGTTCATAAATGTGCCCTCAAAATCGTGTGTTGTCAAGGCAAATTGATTCGCGTAGTTGTTGAACTAAAAGGAACCGGGCTCCAAGTCACCCTCTTGTGACTTACGCGAATTGATGCCACACGTGTTGTGACTATTCATCCTAATCTCCATAGTACTACCTTACCTTTTGTCACGTTCGTTGCTCGTAGAATGGCAGATGTCGACACATCTCCTGGTAAGCTAACCTGTATATTGCCATTGGTAGCTGAATTGGCTTTTCAGAGGTCATGCTGACCTTTTATCGTCGCCTGTATCCTTTCAAATCTATTTTCAATTGGCTAAACCACGAACACGCTTCGACGCGTCTCTTTACGAATCGCGAGTTTGCTTTCACCCTACCGGGTGATATATACCTCCGATACAACAGCTTCAGTACGGTAGAGGAGCTCAAGAAACAAGTTTGTCATCTGAATCCAACACGTTTCGAAGTCGGGCCTGTCTATTCTTTACGAGTCCGTCCTTGATGTTGATAATGCTATCTCACACTCTCATATAGACAGCATAGCCAAGGGACAAAAAATCAGCGCGACCCGGAATGTTTGTTCCTCTTCAGCGCGAGCTCGTGTTTGACATCGACATGACTGATTACGACCCCGTGCGGACGTGTTGTTCGGGCGCCGACATCTGTAGACGATGCTGGGTTTTCATAGCATTGGCCGTGAGGGTTCTTGACGCGGCAATACGCGAACAATTTGGATATGAAAGCCTCCTCTGGGTGTATTCTGGTCGGCGTGGTATTCATTTGTGGATTTCCGACAAGGAGGCCATGGAGTTGACCGATGATCAACGCAAGGCTTTAGTCGGTTGGATGACTGTTGTCCACGGCAGTCATGAATCAAGCAAGAAGCTGAACGTCCGTTCTGCATCACGATCGCTGCCCCCTCCCTTACAGTGCGTGGTTGTCCTATATTAGTCTGACAGTGCCTCATTGTGTCTAGATCCGCTGTCGATATCCTCAAGGAGACATTCACCGATCTCATTCTGAGTGATCAGAATCTATTCGTGTCAAAAGAAGCCTGCGAAACACTACTGGAACAGATTCCTGACTCACAAACAGTATCTCGCCTTCGTACGAAATGGACCAATGATCCAGATCGCTCCTCCGAGGACAAATGGCAAGATTTCAAAAAAGAAGTCAAAGGCTATGAAAATGGATCCTCGCAAAGGGTTTGCCATGCTAATCATGTAACGTAAATCCTCTGAAGAACATTTCACAGAATAACTTGATTGCTGCGATGGAGGACATTATCCTATTCTATACATACCCACGGATAGATGCCGAGGTGTCAAAACACAGAAACCATCTGCTGAAAGCACCGTTCTGTATTCATCCAAAAACGGGGCGTGTGTGTGTCCCGGTGGACCCGGAACGCATTGAGGATTTTAACCCAGAGGCTGTACCTACCGTCAACCAGTTGTTGGAAGAACTCGACAAATTCTCCAGATCGGAGAGTGAGCCTGTGGAACACCACTCTGGTACCGTTTTCTCAGTCCGACTTCAACGCACAACTCAAAAGTATTTTCAGATTGGGAGCGGACCTCATTGAAGCCTTACGTTGATATGATGGATAAACATGCCCTGCGGTTAATGGAACGAGTGCGACAAGAGAAACGAGGAAAAGGTATGTCGATCTTCAATTTCTTTTAGACTTTGGTTCATTTGTATCATAGATATATCTTGGTAGCCCTTGTAGTTCGAGTTCCTGAACGATAGTTGCGATCGAGCAGTGTATCTACCACAATCTATTTCTTCAGGGGAAACTCCAATAGTGATACAATGCCAGGCCCATTACTATGGTAACCACTCGATGATACCTCAACAGTTCAAACACGGCGGTTTCTGAAATTGCAGACCACGATTGATCGGTTGGTAAGAAACCCACTTCATCTGATGAATGTCACTCGATAACACTTCTATCACCATGAGAGCAATGAAATGATCTAACAGATACTCATATCCCCTGTAGGTCAACCATGATCAGGTAACATAGACCCAAAAACTGAATGAAATCAGTTTATACCGCCGGCAAGCCACATTACAGGGCTAAGGGGTTGAGGTAAAATGATGGTACTCTACGCCACAAGTCGGTAAAAGGATACGATACGGTGGGTTTCGTGCGTGCAAATTGTTTATGATAAACTTTTCCTGGAGATTATTTACAGATGTCAATTCCGCTCATCTTGGTAGCCATTTGCATAACAAAGTTACAGAGGGACATGAAAAAACAGTCAATATAAAACGAGATCGTAGCCAATAACAATGCGAGCACATACATAAAGCGAGTAAAAATGAAAACAAGGCGCGACAGAGAGGAATAAAAGTCTATTTCGTATGTTCAAGGATACTTACTTACTCAGAAGTTTCTTCTAGAATCTCAATGTCCAACCACTTGGAGACCACCGGATGGACATCTGTGTTATTGGACAGGACGTCCTGAACACGACGTGCAACTGTAGTTGCATATTCTTCTGCTCGTCCAAATCCGGACAAGCACTCCGACCTGTACTGCGCTACCGAAAAACCTATTAAGCTGCTCACGACCACGTTGCTCGTCCCATTTGTAGGTGCCTGGAGGACGACAGGCAACGCGATGAGGAGCGGAACTTTGGTAGCAAGAATATCTAGTTCGCGAGCGACCTGATCGAGACGCTCTTCAGAGGCAATCTTAGCCGGAACTGCATGGACTGCGTCGAGAAGATCAGGTAGCGCTTGAAGCCCCTCGAAAGCGTCATCAACGACCTCCCGTGCCAGCCTCGCAGCCTCCTTGCTTCCCGTTGGTCGTGGAAGCAGATCGAGGAGATCGAAGAGGGCACGAGCGTCCGCTGCAGTTGTAGGTGGGCTGACGTGATTGGGAGAGGGAGGACGGGAGGGAGGCAGCTTGATGTTGAATCTAGCTGGAGGCGGTGTAAGGGGAGGGGTAGTCGCTCCTCGGCTCTTCTTCAATGCAACAGGATTTAAGCCCGGAGAGGTCGGAGGCGAAGTAGGCGCATAGGGACGATGTGCCAAAGCAACCAAGCCTCGCCATACGATTGATATCAGGAAGGTAGCAAGTGTTGTTTGGGACACCGCGGATGTGGTGACACGAGAGATAGTCTTGGCATAAACGGGCATGATGACTTGTAATGCATTGATGGAGGGATGATGAGCCGGTAACCCTTTGGTATTGGGGGCCGCCTTTGAGCCTTGTTGGGAGCTTGGCGTTTCAAGAGCTTCTAGAAGGGGCATCAACTCGTTCCGAATTGCGCTGATCATCGGGCCGACTACCCTGTTGATCAACGAGACAAGGCCTTCGCGGATCGGCTTTAAACCGTCGCCCCGAACATCGATATCTGTTCCGAGTTCAAATTCATCCAAGGTTTCGAGTAACTCTCCAACAAACGCGGCGATGGCAACAGCGTGTAACTGGGTAGGGTTGGGATTGGGCGACTGCAAGGAAGGGGGAGGCGCATGTTGAAAAGCGGGAGAAGAAATAAGAGGTAACAGATGCGCAGAAAGGTTTGTCAACAGAACGGACAAAGGGCGATGTAAAGTGCGAATGATGGCTCTGTGCAGATGCGGCGAGTCTTGAGTAGCTTTGAGTTCTCTGAAACGAGGATAAATGAAACAATCGATATTAACGATATAGTACTCACGACGAAATGAAACTTCCAAGTGCATGCCCGCGACCTGCTGGAATCGGTCGCTTGCCGAAAAGCTGCTCGTTTGCAGCTGCCGGACCGGAAGGTTGTGCAAGTGCCCTGGATACCGCTTCGCTTAACTTGAGATTGAGCAATTCCAGATAGGATCCATCCTGGACGAGGGTGGTGGGTATATTGTTCATGGACACGATTGGGGATGGCGAAGAGCGCCGAAATCCACTCAGCGACAACTTGTTGAGAGGACGAGCTGCGCGCTCAAGACCATTGCCCGAGCTGGGGCGTGAAGTAGGGGGAGGGTTGGTGAGAGGAGGGGCGGAAGAAGAGTGGTTGGCGGGGCGGAAGAAGGATGGATGCTTGAGGACATTCATCGTCGTAGAGGGCAGGTTCGATATCAAGTTACAGTCTATTGTCTAGAGGTCTATGTCAAGGGGCAAGTTTCCAACCTTCCAAGAAAAGAAGAGAACAATTTATCCCATTGAATAATCAAGAAAAAGATAGATAAGAGGAGCGCGTCAAAGTGAGAACGCTAGGAACCCTAAGGAGGACGGTCCGTGTCGACAAGGAGGGAAGCAAGGGGTCCGAGGAGAATTGTGGTAATGTTGTGTTTCAGAGTGCTGGACAGACGAGGATGAGGACGGAGAAGGGCGTGGACAGCAGCGACGTACCAGCAGAAAGTGACAACCATAGATTGTGGAACGAGGTGCAAGCTGTGAAGCTCTATGATAAAAGGAAATTTTCTCATTCAAACTCTGCTTTCTATAATCTTTTCTCTTCCCACGCCCCTGATCCGGCTGTCAGGGCCTGAGAGCCCCTATATCCATTCACATCTACACTAGATGTTTTTTTATCTCGCCATCTAGCACAATGTCGTTACTCCGTAAACGCCACAAACAGCTGCCATCATCCGATTCCTTCAGGCGCAGCGCTGCCCGCGACTGTGCACCAACGATCACCTTCAAATCACCTGGAATCCATATCAACGTGGGATCATGACATCTGACCATCGGAGGCCCGTACCTTGATACGGTAGGGCATCCACAGGAAATATTCGCAAGCGAATGCCCAAACTCCTTATGCGCTCAATTACAACATCAACAGATCCGCTGAACCAGCCCCGTGCATCACCATCCTCCATCGAGTCCCATAGACTCTTGAATTCCTCCTCAGCTTGAGTGTTTGATGTGAATTTGATCTCTACAGGTTCTGGAACAAAGGGCGAATCTAAACTTATCAGGTCCGCCCGAGACGCCTACATCTTGTGAGCTCCACTGGATAGGCAGGACAGATATAGCATACCAAATCCTCAATATTTCTTTGCTTGGTCTTTGCACCATCCTGTAGAAGTTCAATAGCTTGTAATGGGTTCAAGAGCCGTCTAACCTCTGGAGTGACACCTAATTCTCGTCGACTACTTGCTAGAGTGAGCTCCCCGGCAGTCAGCGGGTTTGGCGGAGCATCAGGTGACGATGCAGATAGCCTTGAGCTAACCTGAATGAGAGACTCGTAGCCAGTATCAGAAGAAACATCCCACTGTTGGGTATCTCCGGTAAGAAGTGGTGATAATGATGCGTCCCGGTCGCGTAATTTCGGTGCTGGTATAGGGGCTTCGTATGCGTCATACCTAAGTTTACTTACTGAAAGTGACTGGATAGATGACATTGTTGTAGACGGAACCATCGGCTGCGACAGTGCCGCCAAAAAATCAGGAAGCTACAAAAATATCTTATCACTGAGCAGCATCAGAGAGACAGACTTACGGAGGAAGACCGGGCCTTGCGTATTGCCGCCATGAGAATGCCCTTGTTGTCCATGAGGGATATAAATTGTTCACACCGCTAGTGTTACCGTAAGCGTTCTGATCGTAACCTCAAAGATCAATTTTACTTGGCGAAGATGTCGTTTGGATTGGTGACCAAGTTCTCTAACAACAGTGATGACCGAAGAAGGAATCTCGTCACAGTCTGCAGCAACACGTAGCATAGCCAGTAGGCAGGCATCTTTGACAGATACTGATAAACAGTTAGGGTATGTAGCGGCAAAAAGCGGGGCGAAATTGGCTCACTCGCGGAGCTTGATAATCTGAATGCGAATCCTTTCAGGATATCAAGCGGTCGTATGGACAGCTTCCCGCACTGTTCAGTAGCCAGCGCTGCAATTATTACGATCACTGTCTGGGACAACCTTGACTCAGGGTCCACCAGAAAAGTCAACAGCGATGTTGAAAATCCGATGCCAAAGTCAGCCCCAGCTTGATCCAAAACGTTAGACCTCGAGCAAAATGATTACCAAAGCTTACCATATTGTCTGTCAGTCAACACTTTATCAACGATTGCTTCTAGGACGGAGGGCCCATCGAGGGATGCATTTTCAAGTTGCAACAGCATGTCTTTCAGTTCCCTAGCATAGAACTCTCCATCTTCACCGGACTTTGCGGTTATAACCTCAAGAAACCGAAGCGCTCGCTCATTTAAATCGGCAATAGACAGGCCGGAAGGTATATTTTGAATAGCCTGAGAGTAGTAAGTCGACACAATGCTCGGATCCACGCGATACAAAATTTGAAGTGTCTTCATCGATCGTGAATGCATAATGCCAAGTTAAAAGACATGAAAGCGCAATCATACCATTTTACGGACCAAAACATCTGATAAATCCAATAATTGCATAATTCGTTCAACCTCCCAACTATCTAGAACAGCGGGTATATCGTTGGATGTTCCTGCCCATAAAACGGGGTTGGTGCATTCTAGACACTGTAGGAATAGATAAACATCGTTTGGATGGCGGGATGTAAGCAAAGAACGGATATGGTGAACAGGAGACTCGGGGTCGATAGATATTAGGCTATTCGGCGGGATATTAGCCAACAGCGCGAAGGATCCCCGTAATATTCCTGAGTATCGGTATTAGCTGATGTTGGCACCAAGAATTAGAAACGTCAAACCACGCTCGGAGTTCTGAGAAGAGGAACGAATCAATTGCAGAAGAATAGGAACATTGTCTTCAGATAACCTGTCTCTCCAGTTTAGCCCATGCAACTGGCGAAAACAACGAAACTTGCCCGAGAACGAGCAGTGCGGATAGGATTGTACAAATGAATCGTGAGTTGTGATGTGCAGAACTTGTTAGTGTTTTGGTAAAAAGTTCATTCACAAGTTCTCGAGCATTTGGAATAGGCTGTTTAATCTATGTCATAAAGGCGGTAATTACCATGACATGAAATGAGGAAAACAAGAGGAAGATCACCTGGGCCATGCGGACGCATAGTGACAACGTAGCGCCAACAACCTGTCGGTCTGGGTCTTTGCATCTCAAAACAACTTCGTGACGGATGTCTGACAGTAGATCTATGTGAGGTAGATCCAATGATCGGTACGCAAGTAATGCACGTCGACGGACGTGGGGCCTGTGCGACAAATACGAGATAGATACTAGCAAAGTATCATTCAAAAGCACACTAACGAGTTATGGGATAAAAGATTGTGAAGACGCGTCCGAATAGCGGGAATTAGGTCATGATTTGAAGACGCTATAACATTTTCCAAAGCGAGACAGATCCGGGGTAAATCTTCGTGTTCCAGATCCTCCATTTCAAGCTGGGATGAGTGAATCTGGCAAGCCACTGAAATTTGAGGGGTACCTTGCGCAGAGTGTTAACCAGCATCAACTGCAGTTCATGATCGGCAGGCATAACTTCGGAACAAAATAAATAGCCTGATCATTCATTGAAGGTAAAGGAAGGCCTAGAGACATGATAGATCTTCACCTATCCTTTTCTGGCTGATGCTTCGACCTGCCTCAGCAAGAGTGACTGCATGTGATAGCGCGAAGTCAAAAGTGTTTGGAGGTAGGAAGCCATGCGACAGAGCCATATGGCAGTAGAGAAGAGTGATCAAATGTTTCCTACACTTCTCCTACACAGAATGTCAGTTCTGCTGGGATCAGATTCCCAAGAGTGGGTTGCGGACCAGCGAAAGAGCCGAGTCGGCGAATTGACATCGAATTGCTTCGACCTCATCTGACAAGAACTGATTCGCCGCCCGAGAAGAACTGGCACATTCCACCTTACGGACTAAGGAGTAGTACGCTCTGCTGCTTGCGCCAGAAGAAATATAAGGAGGAACATCCATGGAGCAAGATATTGGCGAGTATTGTTGATCGCAATTATACAACGACAAACATCTCCTTGTCGTCATCCTTCATGTCAACGGCGTCTGCTCAGACGGCCGCCCAAGCAACTGCACGCTCGTTCAACAAAATCCTAAGTCAACCAAAGTTTTCCTCCAGGTCTCGAGCGTCCGGCGAGCCTGACGATGGTACTAAGAAATTGCGGCGCATGATACTTGTCGAAGGCATACCCTCCGCAGTCGTATGCACCTCGTTTTGGGGTCCAAAGAGAACGCTCAAAGTTTCTTCAGGATCCGACTCTTCGACCCCGAATATGGAAGATTCTTCTTCGCGTGTCAGACATCTCTGCTGATACGTTCATGAATTATGTTTCGCGCGGGCCTTGTGAAGTTCGAGAAAAGATTAGAAATGATACTTTCCGGTTAGATAGAGGATCTCTTTGCGATGTTCTTCCCAATTTACGCGAAATTGAATATCAGAACTTTGGCAACCGACAGAGGATTTAAAGAACGCGTTCGCGAAGATATGCTCGTGCGGTTGCTTGATGCTTTTGTGTGGAGAAATCATGGTGCTTATGACCTTTATTTTCACGGATTTATGGCTGATGGATGATCCCAGACAGGCAAGAGACGCATCAGCTTGGATTTACCTACGTCCAGGGAATGAACGTCCTTGCAGCTCCATTCCTTTACACAATGCCTTCGGAACTCGAGGCATTTTTCTGTTTTTCAAAATTCATAGAGGAGTCTTGTCCCCTATACGTCCAACCGACATTAGAAGGAGTCCACCGTGGTCTAAAGGTATCTGCGTCTTTGAACGTGATGATGCTATTCGGATGATCATCTTTGTCTCTAGTTATTGGATCGCTGCTTGAAAATAGTCGATCCTGATCTTTTCGCATATCTACGATCTAAAAACTTGTCTGCTGAGATATATGCTTTTCCGTGTAAGCTTCAGTCTTCTACGGACATATCGTTCTTGCATTTATCATTGTTTTCACAGCTGTATTAACGTTGTGCGCTTGTACACCTCCGCTTAACCAAGTACTTCAACTTTGGGACTTCCTATTGGCCTTCGGTGTCCATCTTAATGTGCTTTGTGTCATTGCACAATTGCTCCTCATGAGAGATGATGTTATGAAATCTTCCAGGTTAGAAAACTACCAAGAAAGCTACAATTTTCTGACACCTTATCATTAGCCCAATGCGCCTCCTGCGCACTTTCCCTGATCTTGAAGCACTTCCTGTCATTGGGATCGCTGTTACCCTTGTCAGAGATCTTCCTTCAGAGCTCTATGAAGAACTTGTACGACATCCTTACGAAATTAGAATGACCTGATGACCTAAGCTGTATCGTTTTCCGCTGTGAGCACTCGTAATTTTACTTGTATGGGACTTAAGTATTTGTATCAGTAGTCGTGTGAAATTCAATTTGAAGATATTCAAAATCAAAATGATCGAGATCAAAATACCACCGCATAACAGTTTATCTTTCTTGCTAACGTTCCTTCCCTAGCTTGTAACACACCTGTACTTTTGGAAGCTTTTGAAAACCATGTCTGAAAATCGAAAGCAAGGAGATCGACCTTCGACTCTAGAGTCATGTCCTACTTTCGAATGCAGAAGCAACGGTGACGCACCGCAAGGTCCGTCATGTACTTTTTGAAGTGATAGCACACTTCTTACTCGAATCTACTCGAATCCCCTAGAAATATTCAAGAAGCTCAGCCTTCTTGACAAGCTTTTATCTCCTCTCATTATTCTAGTCATGATCCTTGGGGTCGTTATCGGCGAGTTTGCGCCTGGCATCCAAGCCGCATTCGATACTGTCCGTTTCAACAGCGTCTCTGTTCGTAAGTCAAGATTTACAACAGCTCACAATTTAGCCTTACTCGAATTTTATAAAGCCATCGCTATCGGGCTCATTGTCATGATGTGGCCTACACTTACGAAGGTCCAGTACGAACAACTTCCTGAACTTTTCAAGACTTCTCGCTTGTGGATCCACCTAGGAATTTCTCTCGTCTTGAACTGGATTGTTGGGCCATTTGTCATGTTTGGGATTGCGTGGGCAACTCTTCCTGATTTACCAACTTATCGAACCGGGGTTATTCTCGTTGGGCTTGCACGGTGCATAGCAATGGTGATGATTTGGAATCAGCTGGCTCGAGGCGATCAAGAGTATTGCGCCATTCTTGTCATCCTCAATTCATTGTTGCAGATGGTACTATATTCGCCGTATGCCCTTCTACTTATAAACACGATCGGCGGAGGTGATCAACCAGACATTCACGTATCCTACGGCCCTGTCGCTATATCTGTCCTGATTGTATGTTCTTTTCCTCTTGGGAAATTTGGAGCATTACATCTCATTTAATTGTTTTCTTCCAGTATCTTGGCATTCCCCTAGGAGCCGGCGTTGTTACTCGGTACAGCGTCTGGTACTTGGGGGGCAAGCCTTTCCTTGATAAGAAATTCCTCCCTTGTTTTGGACCTTTTGCCCTTCTGGGATTACTCTACACCATCTTGGTCATGTTTGCTTACCAAGGCCACCACATTGTTCACAATATTGGCTCGGTTTTCCGTGTTTTTGTCCCCATGATCCTCTATTTCATAATTATGTGGTCGGGGACCTTTGCTATGATCTTCTTCCTGACACGGAAGGACACCGGCTCACAAACTACTTTTGGATATGAAATGGCTGTGGTGCAATCTTTTACTGCAGGAAGTAACAACTTTGTGGGTTGTTGTACCTTGTACCTGACATCGATTAATGATCGACTAATTCACTGTTTTTTATACCAGGAATTGGCTATCGCGGTAGCCATTGCAGTGTACGGTGTTAGTTCTGACCAAGCACTTGCAGCAACAATCGGTCCTTTGGTTGAGGTGCCCGTGTTACTCGCTCTAACATGGGTGGCGCTTTTCTGTGGCAAACGTTTGGAGTGGAAAAGAAGCGAAAACGTGATGGAAAGCAAGATTAACAAACATATTTAGACTCTTGTGCGAGCCCTGATTAATGCTAGGAAGATACTACTTGTACTACATGAGGCCCAGAATAAGAAGCATGTTAACATATCATGATACAAACCTGTGGAAGGAACGAATCTATCTAAACCAAGTATCAGCAGTCTTTCCTCCCAACGTATGACTAATGACGTCGTATATCGTGTCGCGAAGAGTTAGGAGAATCTGCATGTTGACGCGTACTGCCAGGCCCAACCAGATCGTCGGTTGCACCACTATCGACGCGTTCGATAAGCTCACGGCAGTCCATAATGCCACCACAACACGGGCTGGAAGATCTTTCGCTTTGATAATCAAGTTCCTCCATAGGACTGACAACGGACTCCGGAGAATCCTCTCTGTACAGACGCTTTCTGCGCGGCTGATTGGAGATGCGACTGATTGACGGATCCATGATGGGATAGGCACTGGGAGGCGATGGGGCAGGTGATGGAAATGAGGCAGAATGAGGTCCGTTCATAACATTTGTTGGACTTTGAAAAGCTGGGTGGCTAGTAGATCCGGTGGACACTAGTCTACTACCTTGGGAGGAGTGATGGTGCTCAGAAAACACTAATTGATGGAAACGAGCTAGGGAAGCTGATGCGACTGAAAGATTATGCATCAATTCCGAAGAGACGTGCACCTGGGGGACAGTAAGCTTATCGGTCAGAATGTGAGCGACGGAGCTCACTGCCTGTGAGTCCAACATCAATGGTGCTGCGGCTTGGCCAGAACGCGCAGCAGCAAGCTCATGGCGCAGTTTTTCGTTCTCTTCTTCTGCTTTGCGGACACGTTCCTCGAGGTCGGAGACATACCGAGCTCGTCTTGCGCGATAGTCCCTTTGCTGAACGAGAGCACGGGTCGGCGGAATAGTTAGATCTTTCTTACGACCCCTGGTCATTCTGGACGTTGGGCCGCATGTAGAGGCAGGGAAGGAGGTTGATGGTGGTTGGAGTTGAAAAGGTTGATGTGAAGTAGGGTTTCCGGTAATACCAGCTTGGACAGTGACAATCGGCATGTATTGCGCAAGAAATGGCGACGCAAGTTCCCACATTCAAAATTCTGATTATGAATTTGATTGAAGTCAAATCGATTACATCATCGCGTGCACATGGCGATAAGCCCACCAAGCACCTGCCACGCTCGAAATGTTATCGGCCAACCTGATTGGTTCCAGACGAGTGAGCGCTCGGATGAATTTGCTCGAGTATCAGCAGTTCTGATCTATTCAGTTGTTATTTCCACACCCCAGACTCGTTTGAAGAGAAATGACAAAAGCTCGTCCGCACCAGGGGTTTCTGTCACACAAAGAATGCCTGCGGAAGGCCGCGATATCATTACAGTTTCCGTCTCGACTTGTGCGGGAAGTGCACTGGACTCCCACATGCCATGCGAGACATTATTTTTTTCAAGCTCGGCTTGGATTCTTGCACGATTCGCTCCCGGCGAATAAGCAGACTCATCCTCGCGTCTGTCGACAACCAGCATACCCCGTGTTAGTTCACCGGTGCTAAGGATCAGTAAGGATAAAAAAAGATAAGCGATGAAGAGGTTGAGCATACCGTTCTATATCAAAGATTCTTGATCTCGTTTTCCAACCAGGAGACAAATCGCAACCCGGCGGGTTTTCTATAGCACACCAAACAGCAACGATGTCGTGAAGTTCCATCGCATCCTTTCCAAAGCTGACCATTATCTCACGTGTCCGTTCAAGGAATGAGCTTGTGAAATGGACCAACGGCGACTTCCCCAAAGATAGTGAAGGGGTAGCGCTGGAGTCGAAGGTCGGGTCTATTGCTTCGGTGTAATTCTGGAAGGGAAGTTCATGATGTGTCGTAATATCTAATGGAAGCAAAAGAAAGCGATCAAGCGGTAATCCTGATTGGGAATCAAAAGATAACAGTAATTCCTTGACAGCGTATGGGTCAGCGAAAAAGTTGACTTTTCACCATGAGCTAAGAAAAAACGACCGAAAAACGACCGCTTACACTCTGCCACGGGGCTTGTGTTCCCAGGAACATCAAGAGCACCACCCATGCATACGACTCGGCCGATGTTAGCGCGGAAAAGGTCACCATCCTTTTTCATTGTGTGCGCCAAATTTGTAAGAGGTCCGAGTGCGATATAGGTGATAGATCTTGCAGGATAAGAACGAAGAAGTTCTAGGGCTATATCCACACCAGACTTATCGGTCAATCGAAGGTATGGGTGATCCTCTGGCATAAATCCTCGAGACACGTTCAGGTCAGGATGCCGTTCAGAAATTCCACCGAGGCCGTCTCTGTTGGTGTTCCTTTGGGTCAGGAGGATGTGATTGTTGGGTATCTACTTGCCTTCCGTGGAAATATTGAGCACTGTGTAATTCACCTTGGAGAGGTTCACGACTACCTTTTGCCAAAATAGATTTACGGTTCAGAGAAAAGTTTGGAAATCGTTCCTGATACTCTGGATTCTCTGTGACATAACGAGCAAGAGCCTGGTAAGTTTTGAACACATTCAACCTGTAGTAAACATATTGAGTCACATTATCTCTTTCTGATCTACTAAATACTAACAGAGAGGCATCAATATCAGTATTTCCTAAAACGACGCAACATTTCAACACCTGTCCAGAGAGATTTGCAGCTCCAAAGGCTGGAACTTGCCATAAGAAACAATGATCGCCAAGATATCTAGTTCAGGTGAGGCCAATGCGAGTAAACTGTAAGGCCGGCCCAATCAGGAACAGTCGAGAGTCATGCATTGGGCATTGCTCGACGAACAGGGCAACAATGTCATCGACACCAGGATCGGTATCAACTGCATTGAGGCACAGAAGTTGGGGGAGGCATTGTTTCGAAGCGAAGAGAGGACTTGCTTATAACGGGAACTCTCTTTCGCAGACAAGACATTGAATAGAGGCGCTTAACAAGAAATTGGGGAAAGGTAAAAACAGATGACAGATAACGGAATCATGTATATCGCTTATGTAATAATACGCCCAAAAGCTAACACACAACATATGAAAATTCCGAACACCTAGAAGAAGTACGTTAGTATCGGAGAAGGAATATATGTCGTGATAAAGCGTCAGAGATCTTGGTGGAAAATGTAGTCTCATTGGTGTGCCCTCTGAAGTAGCAAATATATTTCGAAATGCATCATACGGAAGGGAAAGAAAGAAAGAAAGACTTACCCTGTCTTGGAACTTGTCAAATTGGAGGATAAAAAGGCGGGCCTTGGAGTTTTTTCCTACTCGAGTTTTTGTTCTAGGTGTTTGCCGAAAACTGTACAGTCTGGTCACAGTGGCTGATGATGTGACGTCCCACGAAGTTGGAAATTCGCCTCGGTCGACTGCAAAGCCAGAAAACACCATGTCCGAATCGCTGCGTTTCCTTGGATCTCTCGAGGGCCACAAAGGATGGGTTACCGCCATCGCTACGTCGTCAGAAAATCCGGACATGATTTTGACCGCTTCGCGAGGTACTTGACCTCCGACTGTTGGACTTGTTAAGGTATCTAATCATATTGAACAACAGACAAGACAATTATCGTCTGGCAATTGACCCGTGACGAAGATAGCTACGGATTCCCCAAGAAAATTCTTCACGGACATAACCACTTCGTTTCTGACGTTGTCATCTCTTCCGACGGTCAATTTGCCCTTTCCTCCTCTTGGGACCACACACTTCGTCTTTGGGACCTCAACACCGGCTTGACTACTCGCCGCTTCGTTGGCCACAGCTCTGATGTCCTCTCTGTCAGCTTCAGTGCTGATAACAGGCAAATCGTCTCTGGTTCTCGTGACAAGACCATCAAACTCTGGAATACATTGGGAGAGTGCAAGTACGATATTAAAGATGATGGTCACAGTGAATGGTACGTGGCTACGCTCCAAAAGACTTCTATATGGTCTTACATAAAGGTATCAGGGTGTCCTGTGTGCGCTTCAGCCCCAACGTCAACAACCCTGTCATCGTCTCTTGCGGTTGGGACAAGGTCGTCAAGGTGAGCCTTCATTTTATGTTAAGAACGGTCCGATGGGCTCTTCCGTCCTCTTTATGATGTTTACCGAGAATTATATTTGCTACTTCAGAGGGCATTTGCCCGATGAGACCATATTTCCACCAAGATCTCTGAATTTCTCTCAACCCGAATATTTACGTTTGAACATTACTGATACTTTATAGGTCTGGGAACTTTCCAAGTTCAAGCTGAAGACCAACCACTACGGCCATACCGGCTACATCAACACCATCTCCGTTTCTCCCGACGGTTCTCTCGCCGCTTCCGGAGGAAAGGATGGTATCACTATGCTCTGGGACCTTAACGAGGGCAAGCACCTCTATTCCCTTGAGGCTGGTGACATCGTCAATGCTCTTGTCTTCTCACCTAACCGCTACTGGTTGTGTGCCGCTACCGCAAGCTGTGTCAAGATCTTTGATCTCGAGAGCAAGTAGGTCTCAAATTATCTTACAATACTCTTGAAACTGATGTCGCCTTTTCCAGGTCAATTGTTGATGAGCTCAAGCCCGCGTACACTGATGTTCGTGAGGAAGCGAGGCAGCCTGAATGTGTTTCAATTGCCTGGTCTGCTGATGGCCAGACTCTCTTCGCTGGGTTCACTGATAACCAACTCCGGGTCTGGACTGTCACATCATAGAGGGTTCGACTGGTTGGTAGTTGGCTCTTGTAGCACGTCATTTTTTTGCTGTTTTTCCAATAGCCACAAAAAAAGCTCAAAAAGCTCATTCACATGTGCTCTCTTACATCGTATTCGTGGAAGTGTTGTGTTTCAAGAGAATTTAAGCTCATACTACAATCAAGTCTGCCTCTTCGAGGTTTCGTTGCCTCTCTCGATAGTCCCAGCGATCTAGTCCCCCGAAGTTAATCGTCATTCCTTGGAATGACATGTTGAACTGGAGGTCACAAATGTGCGATCCCTGAACGCGCCAGCTATCTCCACTGCGTAGCCGGGTGTAAGTGTCGCCATTTATCAAGCGGGATATCATGCAGACGCACGTTGCAGTACCATAGATATCGCCTTCTTGGCTGACGAGCCTAACACAACGATCGACATTTGATTGAGCATCGTAGATCCAGATAGTCATTCCTGTATAGATTTCTTGCCAGGTCCCCTGATCGATTAAACGATTTGGAGGCTTTATCCGACTTTGTCCTTGTGGTGGACTTGGTGCTGGACGAATGTCGACATCGTTCAAGAGGCGAAGTGCCCTCAGATTAGAAATATTATGGAACGGCTGCATTTCTGCTGGAGTGGGATTTAGGATCTTGATTATGGGGGATGGGACGCCATCTGAGGACTCCGTATCAGAATCAGAGCCTTCTGACTGGACTGCTGTAGATGATGCAGGTTCATTACTTTCGTTTGAACCTGGCTTTTTCAAGCCGTCTGCAAGTTCTTGCTCAGCGCCTTGAAGTGTTGCACAGAACGATTGCCAGGCATCCTCATTGGAGTAGTCTGTCCTAAAGAGAATTCCGAGTTCACGGCCCTCAAGAAGAGAATCGAGCGGGTCATCGTCCTGATCAAAATCGTTCTAAAGCTTAATTAGAGGTCAAATCCATTTACATAACACCTCATCACGTACGTCTAGAGACATGAGCGACTCGTTTGAGGCAGGCGGCGCCCTATCTTGTAACACATCATCCCAAAATTCTTGTAAAACGCGCAAGTGCAGTCGCCTTCTTCCATCTCCAGTGTATTGTGACTTAATGGTCGGATATCTATTCTGTTCACAGGTAAGTCAGCCAACGATATTATTGGAGATGTTTAGATCATTCAAACCGAAAAATAGTGAAGAAGTTTGTTGTGCATGGTAACGCCAAGGCTTGAAGATTTGCCTGATACATGAAGAAATCGGAAACAGACACCACGATGTTGGGAACTACATTAGACTTACTAGTGAGCTACAACTCGTGCAAAGGTCAAGTTCTGGGTGGAAATCTGAAAGTATGAAGTACTTTTTACGCGCGCGTCGACAATCATACTTTCAGCTGAATCACGCGTCACGCGGCACGCTTGAATAGTAAATCTTTTCTGTTCAGAGTTGGCCGGGAATTTGAACAAGATTTATTCCATGCACTGCAAGCGACGATTATAAGCACTAAACTAACGTCAACTGTCGGTACCAGCGTCGATTCTTGGCCCGTGATATACAGTGGCTGCTAATGGGCGGAAAATCTGTATACATTGTTTTTTCATGAAATTACGGTTGCCTGTGAGAACTGCCGGCCATCGTAGATCGTGGGGTGTCAAACGAGGCTTAGTCTTTAGGGAATGGTCATCTATGATATTGCGGGGTATGTAAAGGTACAAACAACAGGGTCATACTGCAGATGTTCGCGACCCAGCCAGACGATCCACCACCTATTTGAAAGCGTAAACTTTCGAACTTATCATAGAACATGTATACCAACTTACTGCACTTATGTACGGAAGAGACAAGGCAGTTCCAATGAAAGGCAGCTGTCTCAAAAAAGTGATCACGACAGGGAAAAAGTCCCTAAGAACGTTGTCAAGTTAATGGATAGGAACATATCGAATAGAACACGCACCCGAAGAGATTCAAAAATCCGAACGTCTCTACAATCATCCCGACGAATGGCCATTTAAAAAAAACAAGGAGAATCCCTCCCAGAAAACAAACTGTTCCACGTATTTTTTGCTTGCGGGCAAAAAAGTAGAACGTTTTTTGCGGGCCGATGATCAAGGTCAAACCAGTTATAAAGAGAATCTGTGCTTATTGCCTGAGCATATTGAAGAACAAGGCAGTCCTTTAGAAACATACATTGCCGAGTGCAAGAAGAGCGCCATCAAAAAACAGCATAACGCCGAGGAGCATGAAGAGGCCCCCAAAGGTCGTGAGGGCGACACCAATTTCTGTGCGGTCATAAATAAGATTTGTTTGAGAGCGCAGATGCACAGAAAAGACTGACTTTGTGCATCAGACAACCACATTGTAAGGCGACCAAGAAGAGAAAGAAGCTGAATGACGTGTCTCGGGAACGAGGAGCGCAGTCTGACGACGAGCTCGTGACAAGACGCGTCCTGTCGCCACGTGGCGACTACTTCCCTCCGTCCCATCACAACATCAAGGAAACAAGGAAACAGCAAAGAGTATCCAGGCCTCCATCTTTCCAATCGTGTGCTCTAGTTAATTGTGAGGTCTCCCTCAAATCGAATCATCTCACAAGCATGAAGGATTTTGATCAGAGAACTAATCCGATCTCTCTGTTGCCCAAGCTTTGAGTTTGAGTAAATTTGAGTTCTTTCTCATGGGTGTCCTCCAGCGATATGGACTTACGAAGGCTTCCAAACGATGTGAACTTATCTCTAATTCAGAAGTTTGAAACATCTCATCTCGTGGTCCCCATACTCGGGCTCAAGAACCCGGGCAGTCATCCCCGTTCTAACCACTAAGTATAGGCACCAATGTCAAGGATATACATGCTTCATGCATCATGGTCTATGCCCTTTTGGACGTGAGACTTCCATTCATTTTTACGATGCAGGCTTCTTAGATTGGATTCTCCAGTTGTATGAGAACGTACAATAACGCATTGATAATGGCTCGCTTTATATCCACCAAACAATCAAGAACTACGCAGGCCTGGGCCCCCGGCCAGCTGGATGGTTTGCAGCCCTCGTTTGACATTGCGATGTACTCATGACCTCAGTTTATCATGGTCATGTCGAGTTCAGGAGAGAAGTACGACCGTATGAACTATCCAAGTATAGTTCACGAAAAACAAGATTATTCGTTTACCCACCGTGACTTACAAATGTGCTGCGCACCGAGGACCAAAAAATCCCATCGGTATCAGGCGAACATAAGAAGCAACTTTTTCAACGAGAGGCTATAAGTAAATGCTTACTATATGGAAAACACCAGTCTTACGGTAGATATAAAAGTACCGACGTGTCTAGACGTCAGAAATTTCAATTTCAAGGGGGGAGCATTATGTACAATATAATACAATAATCGATGTCCATCTAAAGAACGCCTGGGGTGAACAGCTGACACTTGGTGTAACCCGAACTATAAGTATGTATGTAGGTAGACACTTTAACAACGGGCTTGCTTCGCCCGTATGACACGATCGAAGGCTTCTTTGATAGGGGTTCTACGTGCAAGAATAGTAAGGTGATTGTTCAAATAGGGACCAGGCAGGAGCGGGTGTATGCCTTCGAGATTTGCGTGCGGATTGACCGGCGGGAAAAAAGCGATAGCCTGCGGAGAAGGTGGGCGGGTGACCGTAGGCAGGTGGACAAGCGAAGACAGTGCTGCGGAGGAAGAAGTCTGTGAGATTGTCGACAGTGTGCGTCTACGGTCGCTGAGGCTCCAATTTCCAGAATCCCGGAAACCGGGGTGGACCGCGAGAGTGGAGACGGATCGGGCGGAGGAAACGGACTGGCGGCGTTGGGAGGATAAACCTTGTTCAGACACACGAGGCGACGTCGAGGAAGCCTTGAGGCTCGACGTCGGAGAAGATGATAGCTTGCCGTCTGGGAAGAAAGTTTGTGACGATGGCGCTGAAGTCGGGACATCCTGGATCACAGTTAGAGGCTCGAGAGGAATAGGCTTTGGGGTGGCTGGCTGGCCATATGAATGGCCACGTATGAGGGGATGCGGACGCAGCGATTGCTCGCTTCTGATGGAATGTGAAGACGAAGGACGTGTACCCGCGTAGCGTCGATTAGGAATGCGGGGACTTGGTTTATCAGGTGATGGAGTCTCTGGTGGCGAAGTCACGGTATTCATTTCGGCGATGTTTGGGCGGTGATTCTGTGCCATGAGCTGCTGCATTTGTGCGGCAGGGATGGTCTTGATTGGCGGAAGAGTAGGTGTACGGACTTCAGCGCGGCTTTCGTGGCGTTGTTGTGGGGCCAGCTGTGTCATCTGTGGCGATGACTCGGGGCGCAACGGGGGGCCATTCGTGGCGACGACACGAAAATCAGACTGGCGGGCAGTGTCTATACGAGTAAGCGAGACGGGTTCCACGCGTGCGCCCTTTGTTGTTGGGCGCTGGGGCAGGAGCTGCCGCTCCACTGTCAGTCTGCGGATCGCCTCCTCATCATCCAACTCGGACTCTGAGTCCGAGTGGTGGTTGTTGGGAGTGGCCGCGCCACTCTCGCTGGACTCCCAGTCTCCTTCTTCGTCGTCTTCTCCTTCCCCGGAACTGGCTATGGTGAATCCGGGTTTTGCCTGTGGCTTGGCGTTGGAGTGATTGGTGGAAGTGCGCTGTTTCGGTACAACTTGCTGAACTCGTTCTCGCGAGTGGATGCGCTGCGCACTAGGTCCCCGTGTTAGACCTTTGGAGTATGTCTGATAATTCTTGAATGGAGAAAAGTTATTCAGAGACGGAGTAGATATCAAAGCTTATCTTGACATACATCATGAGGTATACCGGTTTTCTTGGGTTTGTCCACAGATTTGGATTGGTGCGGTTCCTTCTGGGTGAACTGCAGATTTGCACCAAGCTTGGAAGTGGAGGAAGCTCTGGAATGAGAGCGGAGCAGACCGGTGGTACCGCCCCTGTGGGCCTTGGGCATGGTTGTGTGGAAGTGTTGTCAATAGCAAGCTCAGGCTTTACTCCAGCTCCGGCCCGCCGCTGTGACCAAAAATTCTTTCGATCATAAACCAACAAACAGCCTTGGACGTCCATCTTACTTGACCATGGAGCGCGTTCAGTTTCAGCAGGAGCAGGTATTGCAATGGAACACTCCATGTATGAGCAAACTAATTTTGTTGTAAAAATTGTAGATGCTCGATGAGCTCAAAGACCTCATCGAGAAACGCCTGTTCACTGAAGTGAGCCAGCTTTCAAGCATCTGCTCGTTTGCTTTCAATGTTTAATATATGCAGAAAGAGGTCAAACAGATCGTGAAGAAGCGCACCGCGTTTGAGACAGCGCTCGTGCGGCGCGTTGCCCAAAAAGCTGATTTTCTGCGCTATGCTTCTTATGAAATGGGTCTCGAACAACTTCGTCGCAAGCGCGCAGCGCGGACAAGTAAGCGCCTTTCACTCTTTGTACTAAAACAGTCTAATGTATGTAATGTAGAATCGGAATCGACTATCCCGTCTATATCAGACTATGCTCTCGTTCGACGACAATTTCAGATATTCGAACGCGCTTTGAGAAAATTCAAATCGGACATTGCGCTGTGGATACAGTACATACAAGTCGCGCAGCGCGAAAAAGCACGCGCTCTGGTTGGTCGGATATCGGCCAGGTTTGTGGAGACAGTTATTCAAGAGCATACTGATGTTTACTTCTTTCAGAGCTCTGCAGTTGCATCCCAACCAGCCAGCACTCTATATTTTAGCTGCATCCCACGAGCTGAATCATCAATCCCCATCCTCTGCACGCACGCTCCTCCAACGCGGCATTAGATTGAATGCTGAAAGCATCGAACTATGGCGGGAGTATGTGAAGATGGAGCTTGGATTTATTGAGAATCTTAGGCGCCGCTGGGAAATTCTTGGGATCAATAACACTGTGCCGAGTAAGGACACTGGTGCCAGTGACCCCAGTAACCTCATTATGCCTGGGGCGGACGAAGTGACGGATGCTGCTGAAGAGTCAACAGAGGACGATAGTGCAGAGGCACGGAAGGAGATTCTTCAAGGAGCAATTGTCAAATCAGTAATGGACAGGGCAGCACAAGGTACGCCGACCTCCCATTAATGTGAGGCAACTTCTCTGACAGCCGACAAAAGCTCTTCCCAAACTCGAGCTTTTCGAAGCCCTTAAAACGTCGGTGACAGAGTACCCCTCACCATCGTCCCTGCGAGAAACGTTGCTGGAGCATCTCTACAGCTTATTGAAAGAGGCATTGCCTGGTCATGCAGGGGCGATTAAATTGAGGGCAAGCCGGTTTCTTACCCCTGAACTCAAGGGTGAGGGGTTGGTAGAGGGATTGAGGCAGGCCAATGAAGAGTTGCTTGAAGCAGCCGCTGGAGACGACGCACGTGAAGAGGTCTGTGAGGTTTACGCGACATTTGTTGAGGAATGGTGCAGCACGACAATTGACGTGAATATGGTGAGGTAATTTGTATTATTCGGACGGAACGGCCGCTGACGATGTCTTGATAGAAACAATACCTTATTTCAACACTGCGATCACTTTGTCAGCAAAAACGCAAGATATCGCCATCACTGTTGGCCGGTCACATCAGAGTGGTGACAAATGAAGAAGAAGGGACCCCTGCCAAGGCGCTGGGTCTTGCACGGAAATATAGTAAAAAGGCACCAAGTTCGGCCCCTGTTTGGCTTGCGCGGCTTGAGGCGGAGAAGCGGTTTGGGGGTCCAGTGGGTGCAGCTTGGAGGGAAGCGAGGAGCGCAGTGGGAGAATGCGAAAGGGTCTGGACGTGGGGACTGTTCCCGTCAGATGCTGCGGAGGAGCGAAAGCGGATTCATGAGGTGTGTGACAGAACGTGACAGGCTAATATGGAGGGCTGAGTGTTGATCAGGAACTGTTGAGGGAGAGCATGCGGCAGGGGCTGGGTGGGCTGCATGAGACACTGCTGATGAGCTATGTTCGGGTGCTGCATGAGGTGCACGGGCAGCCGGGGTTGGAATCGGATCAGGACACCGATTCGGGCAAGTGGCTGGAGTCCATCCGCCATATGGCTAGTGCTTATCTCACGAGCGGTGCTGTGTGGCAGCAGATGTTTGCTGGGGTGGAAGGGGGAAGTGGTTGGGGATCAGGGCCGAAAAGGGAAGTGCTTGGGGCGGTGTACCGGGAGTGGGAGGGGCGAGACAGGGAGGGGGCGCGACGTGCGATGGGGGCAGGGGGTGTAGTAGACTAGTAGACTATAGTATGTAGACTAGTAGACTATAGTATGCAGACTCTTGTAGACTAGTTGACTATAGACTGTTATGACTCGCGTGGCATCCGACCACATGGCGGGAAATTAATGTGACATCTTATTCTTGTCACTCTTCCTTCCCTCCATCTCCACTCCTCGTCTTCGTCGGCGTCGGCGGGCGTCGTTCCTTTTGCTCCACTGGAGAGTGTTCCCTTCGCTGTATGCGTCGCCGTCCTCGTCGAGCCAATCTCTGAGAGCAGAGCCCATGTTGCAGTACCCCGTCCAGCTGCCTCCGCTTTCGCTCTCCGCGTCCCCAAAGATTTCTCCTCGTAAAGACTCCGACTTTCTGCGCCCAAATGACCCTCTGAACACAAAGCGCCTCTCCAAAGACCCTTTTTCTCGTACTCTTTTCTCTAATTTACACCCTTCTCCTACTTCTGCCCCCATTTCCCTACCACGTTCCCCCAGGCTGTCCGACCTTCCCCTCTCCCAGCCCTGGCTGCCCTCCAAGTCCATCGTTGCCTCCCGTCAGTCCTCCACGGCCTCCTCCACCATCGAGGACGTCCTTTTCCCTGGCGATTTCGTCGGCCAGGATGGTTTCCTTCAGGGCGAAAAAATCCGCCTCGTGCTCAACCATTCTGGCTCGGGCCTCTCTGACTACCAGGAACCGGCTCAGGAGTTTCAGGTCAAGCGTCGTCTTGGCCACGGCAGCTACGCCGTCGTCTATCTCGTTCAGGAGGTCCTCTATCGTCCTCAGCCCTCAGAAGATGGTCACGCCTCCATCGTCGGGATGATGGAGCTCGACAATGTTAATGCCACTGATCCTGTTTTCGGCCGCGAATACGCTATCAAGTGCCTGTCCAAAGCCAACCTTGACGGTGAGGATTTGGCTGCACAGATGTCAGAGGTCTGTCTATCCCTGTTCTCTCTCTCGTTCAACCCAGTTGATGTCGTTCATTCAGGTCAACATACATCAGTCTCTTCGATCCCACCCCAACATCGTCACCCTCCACCGCACCTTAGAAACTTCTTCATTTCTTCTCCTTCTCTTGGAATACGTTCCAGGCGAAGACCTATTTTACTTTTTGGAACAAGCCCGCGACCATTTCGATTCGGAAACTCCGAATATTGCTGACTTTTCAGTCTCTCACACACCCCCCACTCCCAGTCTGCTTTCTACACTTCATCCAGCCCAACTCCTTTCTCGTACCCGTCTCCGCCTCATATCTTCCATGTTCTCCCAGATGTGTGATGCTGTTGCCGCATGCCATGATCAATCAGTCTTCCACCGTGATATCAAGCCTGAAAACTTCATTGTCACAGATGGTTGGACCACTTTGTCCAGTGGTCGCCAGGAGCGCAAAGTTATCGTCAAACTCTCAGATTTTGGCTTGTCCACGACAGATGTTGCTTCCTCTGACATGGATTGTGGCAGTGCGCCCTATATGAGTTATGGTTCGTACACGCTCAAATGTCCCAATCATTGTTGCTGATTGCCTTTTTCAGAATGCAGAAATAATATAGCCCCCACTTATCGCCCCCGTGCCGCCGATGTCTGGTCGTTGGGCATCGTGCTAATCAATATGTGCGTTTTAGTATCTTTCTCAAATGATTATTGTTCATTATAATGACAGGCTGTACCATTCTAACCCTTGGACGGACACTGCTCAAGGAGCTTGCTCATCTTTCGACCTCTATCGCAGGGACCCCATCAACTTTTTCATGTACAGGTTTTCGGGAATGACTCGTCCGGTCGCTGAACACCTCGCCAACAAGGTATTCTGCATCCTCGAGGATCCCGAGGATGATTCGCCGCGCATCAGTGCCCGTGAGTTTGGCGTCTGGGTCCGTCAACTGCCTTCGCTTCTCGGCAGTCATACTATCCACCGAACCGTATCAAACAGTTCCCAAGGTCACCCTATTGCCGCCTCCACACCTCTTTCGCACCGTCCGTCGTCGAGGCACCCCTCAGGAACGTCGACTGTCCGAAGTCCAGCAATCCAGCCGCGTATCCTATCTCGCGCTCCTTCCCTCAGCCCGGCGTATGAGGCTCGGGAGCACTCGGATCTCTCGACTGTTTATGATCATGAACCGGAGCCCGAAGAGAATGAACAAAGTGAAGGTGGAATCCTGGAAGGTATGGAGTCTAGATCGACTTCGACTCACAGGAGAAGGAAGCGAGGTGCTCGTAAGGGTAAGGGTGCTTCCACCCCAGATGCCAAGGATGAAACGCTCGCCACGCTCGCCGATGCTTCCCAGTCCCTTGCACGCGAGATCAGTAGGGCATCTAGGTCCTCGTCGACCAATCTGTCTGTGTCCAGCCGCAACACTGGAACCACCAGCTCGTCCCGCCGTGCTCGTGAGCCGTTTGAACCGGTGTCCTTGTATGCCATGCCAACGGCCCTACTGAACGTCGGGCGCAGCTCTAGCACCAGCAGCCGCGGAGTCCCCCCACCCCCTCCGCCGGTTTCCTCGGTCTCACCACCTCCTGTGGTCAAGAAGCAGTCGAAGTGGAAGCTTAGCTTTGGCAAGAACAGTGCCT
The DNA here is from genome assembly GCA_017657235.1 of Termitomyces sp. T73sscA. Classification (NCBI taxonomy): domain Eukaryota; kingdom Fungi; phylum Basidiomycota; class Agaricomycetes; order Agaricales; family Lyophyllaceae; genus Termitomyces; species Termitomyces sp. T73sscA. Next base: position 115,583 of record JAGGAP010000025.1, read on the forward strand.
CTGCGTTAGCAGCAGCAGGACGCGTGTCTCCCGTAGAAGAGGTCTCTCCGTGCTCGTCCGTGGACACCCACGGCTCACACATCATGTCGACCACCGCCACCAACGTAACCAACCTTATCATGGGCCTCGATGCACCGCATTCTCAATCTTCCTCTGTCGACCCGGACGAGAAGTTCTCGACGTGGGGCAGAGGTCGGCGTGATAGGTTCTATGGTCTTTCCCCCTCCAATGCGAGCAACAAGTCTCTGGTACTTGTACCAGAAACGTCCTGGGAGAGGCGCAACGACCGTGCGGTCTCCCCTAATAGCACACGCAGTGGACGGCCTTTGGCGTCTAGTGCAAGCTCGATGGTATCGACCAACTGGCGCAGCTCGATAGGCACGACGTCCAGTGCAGGTACATCTACTTCTGCATTTACGCGGTACAGCAACTCGAGCTCTCGGAGCATATCGACCACGGCCACGAGTGTGTCGTCGACGAGCTGGCGCACAAATGTGAAACCAAAGTCGACGACGACGACGACGACTTTCAAAAGCAACAACACTGGCTACACTGCTCTCCCGAAGAACATCAAGAGTACGTTGTGTTGATTTGATTCCTTTAAGTGTTTGTAATTGACATAATATACGTGATAAAGTCATGGACAGTGTTCCCTGGGAGCTCGATGAACTGCCCCGCGGCCAACATCCCAAGCCTGTTGGCGACATCTTCGGATCGCCCCCTGTGCGGAAACAGCGCACGAAGAAGAATAAGGACGTGAAACTCGACACGATTACGGAGCGGCCTTTGAATGCGGCTGCTGGAAAGTCGCTTGAGGCTCATAGACGTGACGCGTCTACGAGCACGACGGACCTCGGGGGCTCGGGCAGCGCAAAGGACGAGGGCGAAGGTGTGAAGAAAGTGCAGAGAGGCCAGATCAATGCGCTGGCGAAGATGTTATCGGCGCTGCGGCGCTGATTGATTGGGGGAGCAGGTGAACATGGACTATTGACGGGTTCGTATGTAGGACGATGGCGCGGATCGAATCTGGCATTTTAAGTCGCGTTGTATTGGTATAGTAGCCTTTTATTATGGTACGCCCGTCAGTTTGATTTTACAGCGATGCGTATTATCATACTCGATGTGTTTGTCGATCAAACCCCCCCACTCCATAGGTCCCTCCTTATTAGTGGTACACTCTTGGACAATTTGTGTACAAATGAAACGACACGCAGTAATATCGTGTAAATCCCTTCATTGTTAAATAAATAAATGCAGCAAATCCCCTCTTTCTATCCGTACATATATATAAATAGTTTTTTCCTAACATAATAACATTCTTGTTTTCAACGAGATTTGTCACCCGTTATCCTTTGTCCGATGAAGTTTGCGCATCACGCAGTGCCGCAAAGGCCATATTCTGTTCGACAGTCGGGCGACGGGGAGCGACATCTGGCGGAATTGGGACAGGGTTGAGAATAGTTGATGTTTCATGGACCGATAGACGATAGCGATGGCGGGCGCGTGCTCCTGGATCGAGAGGCGAAGGGGAGCGAGACTGGCCAATCATATCCACGTCATTTTCAGTCGGCGATTGTGATCCCGTAATCACGTAGACTGCGGAACTGTGTGTTCGTACGAGGTTGACATAATACTCCTGTAGAAGTTCTCGTGTGCACTAGCGGGAATAAGGGTGTACCATGAGGACAAAGTCGAACGCCGAGGTCGGCCACGAGGGGACGATAGAAATGAAAAAGTTGCTAACCGTCAGTCGCCAATCGATCGCAAAGAGAAACTCTCTTTCGAGGCTGTTAAGTTCGGTTACGGGGATTCCGCCGACCTTGGCGTATAGATTGTTCGCACAGAAAGCGTCGCAGAGACCCTTGCTAGAAACCGTGATGGATGCGATGACGAAGCGGTGACAGGTAAGAGACGATAGTGTAAAGAGAGGGTTGTGGCTGCAGATCAGATCGATGTAGTAAAGAGTGATCAATAGACAGGTCTTCTGTATGCGGGGTGATGAGACGTATTTGCAGCACGCGTGGATCAAGATCGCACCTCGACGTTTGTATACTTGACGATCCGTTTCAGATAGTCAAGGACAGTGATTGCGGGGGTAGAGCGCGAGTGAAAACGCGTGAGACTCTCACTGGGTTGCTCGTGAGCATGCCAAGGAGTGAACGAAGATGTCTGCTCACGGAGAAAGGGGTATTTGATCGTTATGTGCCATCAATCGTTGCAGCATGTCAGCTACATGATGCCGTGAGGAAGCCCGGCTGGAGAGAAAAGGGCAGGGAATACCTATGAGGTGCACAAGGCTGTCTATTGGTGCGTCCTCGAAGGCGGCCGGCAATTCGACCTTTTCTGCTTCCATCGACCCATTGCACAGAGACGCAGAAGGCGCAGGACAACAGAGCAAAACACGCGCCGTCGGAGTCTGGAGCTGTACAGTTGGTGATCGGAGTGCGAACTCTAAATATTGGGTGTTGGGACGTGTGTGGAGGTGACGGGCTACTTCCCGACGCCATGGCCCCAAAATTCGTACTTGCCGTCTCGCTCGCCGTCCTCTGCCTCTGCTGACCTTTTCCACAGGACCCCAATGAAATCAAGATCATCTACCTGCGTGCCACAGGTGGTGAGGTCGGTGCCTCGTCTGCGCTCGCCCCCAAGATCGGTCCTCTTGGTCTCGTGCGTTCCTTGCCCTCTTCATCCCCTTTCAGATACTCAGCTCTTCCTACAGTCACCCAAAAAGGTCGGAGAAGATATCGCAAAGGCCACCTCTGCATGGAAAGGTCTACGTGTGACCGTCCAGCTTACAATTCAAAATCGTCAAGCCGCTGTCTCTGTCGTTCCTTCCGCCTCCTCCCTTGTCATCCGTGCTCTCAAGGGTACGTACGCACTCGCACCCCTGGCGCTCTTTTTGTTCATTTTGTGTCTAGAGCCCCCGCGTGACCGCAAGAAGGAGAAGAACATCAAGCACACTGGCAACATTGCTCTGGATGAGATCTTTGATATTGCACGGACAATGAAGTCCAAATCTCTCGCAAAGGAGTTGTCGGGGACTGTCAAGGAGATTCTTGGCACTGCTCAGAGCGTCGGTTGCACCATCGACGGCAAACCCCCGCACGATGTCATCGACGGTATCAACTCTGGAGAGATCGAGGTTCCTGATGAGTAGATAGTTTTTGTCTCTTGTCGTCATTCACCCACACCAAAAAAACTTTGCAAACCTCTGCACCAGCATCTAAGTTGATTCGATATCGGCTTGATTGCCGAAATCAATGCCATGAGTATCTGTGAACAATTATCTTGTTTTTACTCGGTCGTGTTCAACCATGTCCATGTTTACCATTTCCAGGATCTCGTTTCGTAGATCGTCTCTCGTTCTTCGATCGTCTAGGTCGATCTCTCTGAAGAACGCTCCCGGCTTTCGAATACCAGATTTGCACAGAGGGACCGTGGCCTCACACCTCTTGGCAGGTCTACTTGGTGGCAGTTTTGTCCTTGCCGGAGGTGTGCCTTTTGACTTGGTACTTTCCATCATCCATTTTTCTAACAACTCGTATAGGTTATACATACTACTACTTCTCAGCACTCAGACCGAATGTGGAGACCTCGCGACAAATTCGCAAGAATTTTGCAGAAAACCTTGGAGGCAGGACTCTAGATTCACTCAGGACGACGGTCAAAGCAAGCGTTGCTATCATCCCTCTGGCGGGGATAGCAGTTGACATGGCTTTTGACGCCCTTGGGGATATCCTAGAACAACATAAGGAAGAAATAGATCGAATTGCAGCCAAAGCTCTCCAGGACATACAGAAACTAGTTGGAAATGGGACAGATATAGAACAGGCTGCTGCAGTGATGAAGAGTATGGAGACGTTCTTTATTGAAGTTCAGGCGCTCGGTGTGAAGGCCGGGACTACTGTGGGACCTTTCTTGGGAAAGGCATCTGTAGAAATCTCACACTTTGCGCAACGATTGGGCTCGGGAGCAAAACGGGTGATTGACCAGAGAGCGGTAGAAGTCAGTGGTTATGATAGCTCCACGAGATGCTGATTAAAGTAACTTGTAGGCTCAATCTACTCTTTCCCAAGTAAGTATCTTCTTCATCTGTCTCCCAAACCATTCAGAAGAAAGCTATACAGTTACTCAAATCCTTTCGAAGAAAAGATGATGAGTAGCACAGAAGAAATTGCATTGAGGAAAATTAATTGATGTGCTTTGATATGGTGCTATAGGTATATATACCATGCTTGTTATATATGTTGTCTTGCCAAATTCTATGGCCTGAGGCCACATACCTTCAAATGTCTGCATTGGCACTTGTGTTGTGCAGAACCGGTCTCAGGAAGAGTGCACAGAGAATCTCGGGACAAATAACCTCTGAATCAGTGAGTTGTCAAACACTGTAGCTTTTGTAATAGTATGTAACTAATGACAATATGAGTAACGACTTACACCTCAGTGAATTGTCAAACACTAATTATAAGGTGTAACACAGACGACATCGACAGTTATACCATTTCAAAAGTGACAATTTGAAACAGAAATCGGCACATTGGAAACGGTATAATAGGTTTCTTGTATACTTTTCTCCAATCGAATTTCTCATGACTTGTAAGATTTTTGGATGAGTTGCCATTCTCCTTTGCACATAAGTAGTTAGTCAAATTGTCTTTCCCCTGATAAACGCGCCCCCTTCTTTCCCAAATCGACCAAATGTCCAGTAGCGATTGGACAAAAGATATCCTTGCAGCCTGTTTTCATAATGATGCGGAATCGCGTTCTGAAATTTTGGATGACTTTCGTGTTTGGAGCAGCCTTGAATAAGGCAACACTTTTCTGACCCTATGTATACACAGCACTCGTAGGGAGAAGTACGCGACCGAATGTATGCACTAAGTACAGGGTCTGGACTTCTCCGGGTAATTCTACCTACCTACCTGATTTTTTGACCTATTTTGCATTGTCCATTATGGCTTCGATGGTCATTCTCCTCCAATTAATTCTGGACCTACAAAGGAGTCAAAACAAAGGATGAATGGTCCATACTCAATTCGCACGTTCGATAACAATGGTACAGGTCCATTTGCCGTGCGCATACGCGTTCCTCTGGTCCGGATTTCATAGTCCGACGGAGATGATACTTAAGTGCAGCAGCACAAAGAGCCTTGGAAATTCGTTCTCGCCATGATTCCGTCTACAGCTCGATATGTCTTTGCTCTCAAAAAACGCCTCTAACATCTATCGACCAGTAGTTGCTCGGCAGAAACTCCGCTCAAGGTTTTCTAGTACATCCACGTCAAAACCATCTCTTTTATCAATTGCCACAGCTATCGGGTGCGGCATTGGTTTTGGCTTTGGGTTGTGGATAAGCAGTCAGTAATAAGAGAAATAAAAATCCAGTTTTTCTAACGTTGACTGGCATAGATCGTTTATATGATATTTTTTTCCTCAAGGCCAAGAGAGTTGTGGACACGACAAAGGGAGCCATACAAGATGTGAAGACACACGCCAAAGAAACCAAAGACGAGGTAAGACCTTGTGAAATTTATTCTTCAATCATGTATCAATTTATGCTTTAGGTTAAAGAAATCGTGGAGGAGACACGCGATAATCGTCGTGAAACAGCAGTCAGACTAATGGATCTGGCGAAAGAGAAGAAGGCCCAGTGGAAAGCACGCAAAGAGGAGGCACGCAACGACGACCGTCCACACTCGGAGGACGAGACTTCTTGATTGTAATGATAGACATACCCGGTCATCAGACATCTCTGCATTGGGACAGCCACTGTAGTTTATGCTGAGCCCCTTGGGCGTTTGTAAAACACGAAACACGGCAGGAAGTTTTGAAGATTTGCCCTAGTAGATAGGTCTCTCCACTGCGTAGTAGTAGTTCAGATTGATTTGTGACGAATGAGGCCTCGAGGCTTCCGTCAAGCTGCTTCAGCTCACGATGCCTTTGACCATACTCGCCCTGCAAGACCTAAAGTTCCTCCGCGCCGGCAAATTTCTTCCAAAACATCAGTTTGAATATCAGAACCCATGGCCCCGTTAACCTCGACAGCAATCCCTCGTGCGCGGCTTTCATCATAGATGACTGAGATTTCAACTAGACCAGAGATGGGAGGTCGTTCAGGAGACGTCATTACAATCCTAGGTCGTCGAGGTGGAAGAGGTATAGAAATCCCATCAACATCAGGCGTCTGGAACAAAGCATCCGTCGCAATAGTTTGTGATGGTAAAATCAGATTGACTGGAATTTTTCTTGGCGGAAGAGTTCCTGCGATAAGTCATTAATACACGCCAACATGAAATGCTGGCATACAAACCATCGAGGATGGCTTGCAGTTCTTCTTCTGTTGCTTCTTTCTCGTCCGGCAGATTTTCTGTAAAATTCTGCAGACCTTCAGCAGTCCATACACACCCCGAAAGAATCTCATTTAGCCAACACTGTTCTCTGACAACCTTGAAGATGATTCGTGAGGACCGCGCCTTAGAGAGAGGCTTGTCAACTATGTACCTCAAGAATACCCCAAACTTCTTTCATATTATGTACGGGCACTTTCTCAAGCCGAAAGCCTGTTTCCTCTGGGGCAGTTAGACGCAAATGTAACGGTGGATGCAAAGACGAAGGGGATTTCTGTGAAGCAAAGCTTAGCAATGCTTAGGTACAAGAAATGATTACGAACGTATAAGGCAGTGTATCGTTCAGAAGATACTTGTCCATCGGGGTTGAACTTCACGAGAAACATAAATTTCAGCAATAATACTCAGGATGGGCCTGCGTACAAGAAGATCTATCCAGCTGCTCGTTCCGAAAGGCATCAACGTGACTGGCTCCATGGTGTCAAACCCACCGAGTGGATTCACTATAAGCTCGATCTCTCTCATGCGCGATTGGCTCATGACGATGCCTGCATCTTTCCCGCCATTTGTGAAGTCAAGAACCCACATATGTTGGTTACCTGCTTCCAGATCTTCAGAAGCCATCATAGCCGATGACTGGTCCAGTCTCTGCGGGAAAGAATGTTCCAGGTCTGAACCTTGAGGGGCAAATGGAAATGTAGGCCTTGGAGAGAACGTCGGCATGTTCATTGTGGCAGGGAAAATCTTCCCAGTACGCGCAACGGTCAAAGAGAGTGTTGCAAGTGCTAAGCCTTGATGTATCGAAAACATGTGGGTACGAAGAGAAGGGAGTGATACATCCCATAGAGAAGTTGAGGCCTCTGTCTTCCTCAAAAGAGCGAGATAGGCTCGTGATGAAAGATTTACAAGAAAAGAGATTGAAGGTGATATTAGAAATGGGAGTGGTAATGCATGACAGCGCATAAGAAAAATGTCTAGTGGAGCTTTGGCAAGTGATAATGATCTATGTCACGGAGTTAACCACAGCTGGCCAGAAGGTTGAACCATGGGACATACGATGCAATTGCTTCCGCTTCACTCGCCGCAATGGCCTCCAAGGTGGGACATAGCTTATCGAGACCGGTGAACCATTGTAAGCCACCATCGTCTTTTCTAGCAGCCAATCTGTCGAGCATGACCAAGTACTGAAGCTGGTGAGTTACAACCACCCTAAGTCTTGTTGCCTCCTCCAGATTACGAACATCTTCAGGTTTTTGAACCTCGTCGCAGAAATTCTGGATACACCTTCGAAGGAACTCATCCAACAATGGTGATCCATCACTATTTGATGTCGTCCCGTCCGAGCCAGTAATTGCGTATGAAGTTTTGACGCTCGAGACCATTATTTTAAGTCTTTCCAGATCTGTCCTGTTGATGGAGAAATCGACATCGACAACCACTACCTTCCCGCCAAGTACGACACTGATCCCTCCTTGACGTCCATCGTCTTTGAATGTTTCCATTCCTGCTGAAATTCCCCATGACTCCAGACGACTGATACACCAATCGGCTACAGCGGCTGGATTCAGTGGTATATCCTCACCGTAGTGAGCACGAGGTTGGGCTTTTAAGGTATCGATAATTTGACGGATTCTTCGATCAGACTACTGAAGGCTTGAATTAGTTTGTTTTTTTACTTCAGAGGGAAAGCATTGACTTGGTGAAGAGAGTCGTCAACTTTTAAGCGCTGGTTAAGAAGGGAGAAAAGCTTGGGGTTGGAGAAAGCTGTAGAAGTATAGACATTGAGCGAATGTGCGAGTTGATCCGCGGTATTGACAAGGTCCTGCAATTGGGTGCACGATTGTTCCGAAGAGGTTGAAAAAGGATGCGATGACTTGAGTGGAAGACTGTCGTGCCTCTGAAACTTTTGAACGGTCGTGAACAACGTCGGGGGCGGCGACGATGGTGGTAAATCCATGATGTCAATTATCAATGGGAAAATACATATACATACAACTTTCATTACAAAGTACCATATAAATAAACGAACCACGGGAGACAGTAAGTAGTACAAAAGATGCGGGTATCATGTAGGCCTAAGTAGGAGGCCAACTGGTGATTTGAGGAGATCCCTCACCTACTTTTTCCCATAGCAATTGTTGCCAGTTCCGTGACATGATCGAAAGATTGTGCCATATCTGAAGTGCAGAAGCCTTCCAGCCTTCAAAATAGAAAGTATGAGGTAAACTGAACCAAGATGTTCTTGTAAGGCTATGCATAGAAAACTGTGAAGCGTCTGGTTTAGTGATATAGAGGTGGAGATCAGGATAAAATGGATCATAATATGTTGTGAGGAATAACTCTCGCGCCCGTGTTGCTGAAATTCTAGATATTCATGGTTAAAGTCGTTCTTCTGATGCCATACATAAGTGAGTACGAACCGGTACATAGCGGTGACAAGACTTAGTTGTATGATCAGAACGAAACAGATTATCCAAGAAACCTGCCAGCGACGACCACCCGTCGAATAGATCTTGAGAAATCACTTAGGATAAGTTGATATTATTGAGAGGAGTTACTCACAGGCAACTTGCTTTCCTTCATATTGGCTCGTAACTTCCTTTCGATGTCCTCTGCATTCGAAGAGATGGCTGCGCTAACTTGAACTCTTGCTACCCGGGCTTCAGCAGATGTCTGTTGAAGTTTTTCGAGTCGAGTGAAATCAGATTGTGGGCAATTTTGCTCTAGTCTGCATTGAAAGCTTTCAGAGAGGAGAATCTGGAGAAAGAAGACAACGCGCACTTGTCCATTTCATCCAAATCATTGACAAGGTCACTCAAACCTTGACGAACCCGTAGTAAGGCTTCACCATGCTCTAGTGGAGTAGACAGTTCTGATACGTTTGCTTTTGTTATTGATGTTGTTGAATGAGAAGGTTGATCGTCATCGACTTGGTGGCCCAAAGCATCCACGACACGAATTCCGTTCTTCAGTTCATTGTTCTCAGCCTTCCCGGCTTCATCCTTGACAAGTTCTCTACCAAATGCATCGAGTACACGAACATTGGTCGGTGTCTGAGATTTAGTTCGCCGAGATCCGGGAGAAATGGGAGTGGACAGGTCTCGTGTGCGCGTTCGTGAAGGTGTATTCACTTGTGGAAGAGTGGTACGAGGGGTCACGTATAATGATGACGCATTTGTGATATCCTCTAACGAATCTCTAGTAGTTGAGTCCTTACTGTCACTGTTGCCAAGACCATCGAAGCGGACTCTGTTAACGCTTTTCCTTGCAGCGGGTGTTACAAAATAGGCTCCAGGTAGAGCTGGCGTCTTGGCGTATGACAAAGATCGCTTTGAAAACGAGGCAGCCGGTGTCGACAGTCCATTTTCATGCTCTACTTCAGGATTTCCAGAATGAGGAAGATTTTGCTTTTGAGAAGAAAACGGGATTGGAGTTGAAACCCGACTGCCAGATGGCTTAGGAACTTCTGCTGTGTTTATATCAGGCTTAGAATCAAGATCAGCCGGTTGTAGATTGCTGTCCCGTTCTTCATGTTTGATGCTGTTTTCCGGAAGGGATAGTCGCGAAGTTTTGCGTAGGACTGCGGGAGTGTAAGTCCATGCACCAGGAGGCCGGGGTGTCTTCATGGCTGTAAGATCAGACCGTAGGTAACCGAAAGGAGGGCGTGTAGACTCTTCTTCAACTTCATCTTCGGACGAAGTTGGCGGTCCAGGAAGATCGGGAATGTGCCTAGGAGGCGAGGGCGTCTTAAAGTCGACTTGTGAGGTGGAAGGACGTCGAGGTGGAGTCAAAAGGGGAGATATGGGCTTGACACGCGGAGGTGAAGGAAGAGGTGAATATTCTTGAAGCTTTTGAGGCTTCTGTGTCACCGGTTCTGATAAGCTGAAATCCAACCTCTGTTGCAAATTGGTTCCGCTTGGTTCCGGTATGTCATTCGATAGCTGCAAGGGAGAGGATGAGCGAGGCTGTACATATTCAGGAGTCTAGGGAAAAAGTTAAGCTCTCATTATTGGCACATGTTCCTGTGAAAGGTCTCCCACCTCGTCTGGTTCATCTCCATCTTGATCTTCATCAACCACCGATGAAACATCAAGAAAACGAGACTTGGTGTTCGTGTCTGAGACGGAAGAAGATTCTGACTGGAACGATACGAACTTGAAATTTGGAACAGGCGAACTCGATCGAATACTGGCGCGATCCGGCAGATCTGATTTTTGCGAAGAAACACTATCGGGCTTAGCAGAAGCCTTGAGTTTTGTTGACAATGACAAAACATCTTTTCTCGCTTTTTGTCCGAACTTGCCTGTCTCGAGCTCTATAGGCTCCAGAGGAATTCGCCTCTTCACAAAAGAAAAACTAGATCTTGGACTTGGACCTGACTTTATTGCGGAGAAAGATGTGCGCTCTGGATGCGAGGAATTGAACGATGTAGTATTAACGTCCAAGAAAGGACTCTGATCAAGGGCTTTTGCTTGACCCTTTGCTGTTGAGGGTGATGGAGAGCGTGAAAGGGTAGTTCCGTTGGTTTTGAGCTTGAGAGGTTGCACTGGTGTCCTGGACGAGCCCAAGTCTTCCTCAAGATTTAATTCATTAGCCTTGTGATCTCCAACTAGAATGGAACGCGAGATGCCAGACTGAGGCGCTACAACCACATTGTAAGATCTGAGCTATAGGTTCGGAGGGCAGTTACCACTTACTCGCATGTTGTCCCTTTGCGATCGAAGCCGAGGCTTGTGAAGAGTCAGTTATATATGTATCCCGTGATAATAAGGACTTTAATGTTCGTGTTGGTTGCGACCGAGGTGGTTTCTGCGTCTGATGAGCAGTTGTAATGGAAGGCGGAAAGGAGACTACTATGGAGTTTACTAAGTAGAGCTCAGGAGATAGTGAAAAATCCAACCTGGTCGTTGGCTGGCTCCTTCTGTATCAGAGCTCTCGAAGCCTTCGAAGGCACGCCGCATTTCAGAATCTCGGTCTAACAGGTCTTGCTCGCATTTTTATTGGCTATAGTTTGACATTGAAGATATAAGATCACGTACTGGATTGCGAGGGAAGGTGAGAATCAATAAACATGTGGAGAGATTGGTGAGGTGTACTAGTGGCAACAGGTGGTGTAGTGGTAGTGATATTGATGTTTGAAAATGGTATAGCGTCATTATCATCGTCAGGGATGGAGTCCGTATAGGTATTGCCTGACAGATGTTAGCATGGCGATAGCGCAGATGAATGGTGCCCCACCATGGGATATGAGATCAGGAAAACGTAGGTCTTGTAACTGAGAGTGGGAGTTGATAAGACGTTCACGCAAAATGTCGAAAGTTGTAGCTTGAGATGATCTGAATGATGTTTCAGAGGTTTCTGAGTGGAAGCCGTGAACAGACACGATCGAGAGAACATACAGATACGCACTTGCGGGATCAGCCTCCTCGTCACTTAGACTTTGTCTTTTCCCTTTATTCTCCTTCCTCTGGAGTTCTACCCTGGGGCTGGCATCTACCTCACTGGTGTCGATACTATTTCGTCGAAGTTTAGGCGTGGTCTTTTGCGGTGTATTGCCTGGATCACGCATTGCACGGGAGAAAATGTCTTTCAGGCTTTCCCTAGCAGCGCTTCGTGTACTTCCATAGGAAGCATCGAGGGGTTCAAAGTCAGAGTCAATATCGGACGACCGGGAAGACGGAAGTGGCATGGGTGTCGACTTAGAAGAAGCAGGAGACAACGCTAGCAACGCTCGCAGGCGAGCAGCAGGGTTTTTACTTGTATCGAGGAGTACGGTTGAAGACATTTTTGGCGTAGATTCTTGGTCATCGTCGCGGTCATTATCATCCAAGTCCTCGTCAGCAAGTACGCCAGCAGGCTCTGGGAGATGGTCGCGAGGGGAGCTTGAGAGAAAACGCTCAAGCGCGTGAGGGTTACGTGAAAGCCTGAGGCGGGGGATGGATGGTGTCGCTGGGCTGTCCATTCCGCAGAAAGCACGGTCGAACGCGAACTTCTCAGTCAACACTGAAAACTGGTCACGTGACTTTAGAGAGCAAAATATTCGACAAGCACACTTAGCCAGAGTTGCCTAACCAATTGCACATGCAGCCTCCTTTGGCCACTCGTGAACAACACGAGAAAGGCCTGGATGAATTCGACGCAAAATTCTTTAAATGGAACGAGCAGCGCATAGCCAAGAAACTTAGAGGAGAGTATGAGTCTGCTGTCCTTCACCTGTCCCAAGTGGTAAGTCGTCCAAGATATTCTCTTGCCGGTCATCGCTCCCCTGACCGCTATCCAGATTCAAGAAAATCTTTCTGCCCCTTTTCGTATCTCGTCTGTCAGGGTTGAAGGTGCAACAGCCACGCGTAGCTCGTTCTTGGGCTCTCTTATCTGTCCTTTACTCCACTCGCCTTCGAACCTTGATTCCGTGTTGCATACGTCCAGAAAAATATCTCACCTCCTGCAAAAAACGGACATATTCCATTCCATTGAAACTGTGATAGAACATCCCCCAGACGCGTCGACATCCACCAGTGACCTCGATATCGTCTTCAAAGTACGTGAGAGGGGCCGTCTCTTTCTCAATACGTCTACGGAGCTAGGAAATAATGAAGGAAACGCGGTATGGACAGCTTCAGTGAATTTCTGCTTTCGTCCCTCACCTGTTGTCGTTGTCCATTAGGCTGCGACAGGTCGCATCCGGAATGTTTTTGGTGGCGCCGAAGTCTTTGAAGCGAATGTATCCTTTGGAACAAAGACGCGTCGATCATTCCGCGGTACTTTTACTGCGCCTCTGACCTCCAGCCTCGAAACATATGGGGAACTTACAGCATTTGGACTTGAGAGGGACAACTCTTCGTTTGCGAGTTGCACCGAAGGCCTTCGGGGCATTAAAGCTATTGTCAGGGTGAGCTAGGTCAGAGTACTTGCCGTATGCGCGAACGTTATTGCTCACTACATCCATAGAGTGGTACATCGCCTTGTGGTGTTCACGAAATCGCCTACGAAGCCGTTCTTCGACATGTAGGCAATCTTACTCCAACGGCATCCATTGGGTCAGTACAGCCCAGATGAAAATTTGCTATGTCTGATTGTCACATCAGTATCAGAGAAGCTGCCGGGCAGACTCTTAAATCATCGTTGTCGCACAGTTTCGTCATTGATTCTCGCAACGACCGCTTAATGCCCACTAAAGGGCACTATGTGAAAGTTTTCAATGAATTTGCTGGCTTGGGCGGGGATGCTTCTTTTTACAAATGTGAACTAGAGGGCCAAATATCGCGGCCAGTTATTGGCGGAACCGTACGTATGTAACAATGCTCGTATACAACGTCTGACCCGAATGATCATAGTCTTTATCCTTGGCTGCTCGTACTGGCATCCTTTACGGGATCAATAGGTCTACACTTTTTTCTGATCGTTTCCAACTCGGTGGACCTTTGTCCATCCGCGCTTTTAAAGCAAACAGCATGGGTCCAAGAGATGGATGTGAGACTACATCGGTTTTTTGGCTGAAGACACTCTGACCTTTCATACCTAGCCGATTCTTTGGGAGGAGACTGTCATTGGTCTGTTGGAGCAAGCATCATTTCGAACCTCCCCATCAAACCTCACTGGCCACTCAAGACTCATATGTGGTTGAATGCTGGACGCTTAGATGAGATAGATCACGGTAAGCTTCTTCTAGTCCGTCGCTCTCTCGCCTCATCTCGATCCTCAGGCAAATCTCTGTTGGATAGTCTCCGAGCGACACTCACTAGGCCGTCGGTTTCCGTTGGCGTTGGTGTGATATACCGCTTCGACCCGGTGAGGGTAGAGGTGAATTTTGGAGTCCCGTTAATAGCCAATAAGAGTGATGGCTCAAGGAGAGGCCTTCAGGTTGGAATGGGACTCGAGTTCCTGTGAATCTAGATTAGAGCTCTGACATAGAAGGTCCTCCCTTGACTCTGTACGATGACTGGTTGTAATATACTGGTTCAAGGCATTGGAATACCCATATTGAGACTTATCAATGTGGAGATTTCAAGTTAGAGGCTCTGCCTATTGCCTAATTGATTGTACAATATAATACAACACGAGAAAATTACAATTACACAAGCTAACAATGATTAGCTACAAGCCGCCTACGTTGTCTTGAATCAATCGTTTCCAGCAATCTCCCAGCTGCATGTGCTCTCCTACGCAGGTCTCAAACACAACGCCTCCTTTCTCATCAAGCTGTCGCAGACCAATCCAATCTTCTTGATATAATGGCTGCAAATGCATGGGCACAGTTACCTTGGCTGGAGGACCAAGGATGACTTGTTGCTCATCATTGCAAAATTCTGTTGGTACCTCTTCTGACCCAAACCATGCACTTTCTTTAGGCACGACTGTCTTGTCCTCCGTGAACAGAACAAGGACGAGTTTGTTCAGCGACGCGAGATTCCTCGCATACGTACGATTTCTGGACGCTGATATTTCGTTATTGATGGATGTCAGGAAATGGTTCGCGTTGAGATAGACGTCCAAATTGGTCGGATCTCGATAGTATTGGGCCTAATAGGCAATTGAGCGGCGTTCCAAAGAGAGAACAAGCAGCTGTACTTGGACGAGGTTTTCCTGAGCCCACTTGCCGTAAACAGCTCCTTTCGCAGCACGGCGTGCAATTTGGCAAAGGAAATCATACTGCCGGCAGAGGGGTATGTCAGAGATACCCATGTGTTGAGACCCAAATGTGATAAGGTTGTGGACAGGAGGTTCGTTGTAACGCTCGACATATGCTCGGAGGAATTGGCCCCCTAGACATCACGTTAAATTATACTTCAGAATCGGGGAGTGTATTGACCTTGTGACAATCCAATAGCATCAAAGCCACTCTTCAATTCGGGAATCGCAGCGATTTGATTCGCGACAAGCTCAAGTTGTTCATTGACGTTACCATACTGTATATTCATACAACCGTGAAACTTCGTCATGATTCATTCGGTTTGTGCACGTACAAACCCGGCATTTCTATCTTTGTCGAGATCTTCATCAACGTAAACGGAATGAACAAAAATTCCTGGATACAATTCTTTAATTCGGATTGCGAATTCTAACATTCCTGGAGAAGAATGCGAATCTCCTGAGAGTCTAGTATTGAGTCGCGAGAAGCATTGCAGTACGGAAGTCAGCACCTAAGCCATGCCATAGAACGAGAGGCCGAGTTCGTGTGAGATGTATGTGTAGGCCAGATGTCAAGTGAAGATATGCAATGAGATATAGTTGGATGAGCAACCGTATCATCGTTAATAATAATGGGCCAGGGTATACAACGTCGTCCAAGTCCGCATTTTTCCACGCTCTCTTCGCCGCCGGAAGCAGATATTCTTAGTCAGCTATCGTACATTTTATTTATTTTTAGTGGGTGTCCGTTGTTGCCCGGATAACATCTTTTGAAAGATAATAAATATTCTCAGTCGCCTTCAATCAGCACGGTCCATGTGGTTTCCTTCACATGCACACAAGGCTATGTAGACTGTGAGTATAGATATCGTCCTAATTTCCTCCTGCTCATGCAAACTTCGTCAGTTCAAGTTTGTGATAAAGTTCTATCTGAGCCTCGGAAGGGTGAAGCATTGTTAGGAAAAAGTATAATCGCGCGGACCATGGGTCATCAGCCACTTATCGATCACATCTCTTGGCTTGCCCAGGATTCAATTGGTTTCAGGAACAACCCGCCTTCACATGGTGCATGGATGTAAGGGAACGAAGTAACCTTCTATGTATGTATCGTATCACGCGCCTGCGAACTCAAATAAAAAGGTCTTCTTGATCCCAGTGGTCCCAGCCTTGAGCCAGATACAACCGATCATGGTTCCTGTTGGCGAACTCAGGACCTCCTCTGCTGTTTCTATCACTCAGCGAGATCAGGATGTCATGAAGCGCTCCACGGACTCTCTGTCGAAAGAGAGATCGGACTATGAAGACCCAGAGGGCAAAGCAAAGTCTAGATGGAAGAGTCAGGTTTGGAGCAAGGTCCAGCCGTTCATTCTGCCCGCTCTCGCTTTCGTCATTCTAGCGTGGTGGATTAGTGCAACGGTACTCAAAGCGACACGACATCGATGGTAAGGCCATGTATATACAATTGATTTGACAAGAAGTAATGTGATGCAGGATTGTCCAAACACTCTTTGCCTGGGCGTTCGTTTTGTACGCATATGTCACTCATTCAGCGAGCTCTGGCTGATATTGGTCTTGACAACGACAGAATCATCGCCTTCCGTTACATCCCTAATTCCGTAGTTACGCGACCGATAGAAGCAATCTGGTTACCTCTCGTTCAAAATCCCTGGTATAAGCTTCCATATCGGAGTCGACTGGCGATTGGTTGGTTCTGTCTCCTCGCTATCGTATTTGGTTCCGCTTTTGGGTTTAAATTAGAAAACGTCCGCCTTTTTCTTCCTTCCGATCCTTGTTGACCATTGACATATTTCTAGGAAACAACTTATGGCGACCGGGCAATTTCAATCCTTGGACTTCTCGTCTTTCAGTTTTGCTTTTGGCTGACATCTGCGAAGCGGAGTGAAATACCATGGTCTGCCAGGGTTTCCTCTGACTTAGAATTGAACTCTAATTCGCCTTCGTCACTGATAGGCCGACCGTTATCGTTGGTCTCTTCTTACAGCAAGCCATTGCTCTCTTCGTCCTCAAATCAAGAGCTGGATTTGACATTTTCAATTGGATTGCAACTCTTGCTGCCGACTTCTTGTCTCAAGGATCAGTTGGAGCGGGATTCTTTTTCGATGCTGAGGTCGTTGCAAAACATTGGTTCTTCGTCAACACCGTAAGTCATACCTCCTAAACAGTAAACAGGAAACATTTGTTCAAATCTCATGGCTTGTATACAGCTTGGAGCTATCATCTTTTTCATCGCATTTGTACAAATGATGTACTACCTAGGGGTTATGCAGTGGATAATCAAACATTTGTATGTATCTTTCGTGACGTTTGACACACACGTTGAATCTTCCTCAAGCGCTTGGTTGTTCTTCAAGCTTCTCAACGTTTCAGGTGCTGAAGCGGTGGTTGCAGCAGCCTCCCCTTTTATCGGACAAGGTTCACTGACTGAATCTCTCGACATCGTAGAAAGTAATTAGATTTTTACAGGGGAATCTGCTTGTCTGGTTCGCCCCTATGTTGACTGTGAGGCGATATTTATACGTCCTTTGCCAAGTTGCTGAAGTTTTTCTTTTCTAGTGATGACAAAATCTGAACTCCGTGAGTCTGTAAAATTCAAAATGAAGACGAAGCTATTGATTGGTACATATACAGATGTTACGATGACATCTGGGTTCTCTACCATTGCTGGCTCCGTTCTAATTGCTTACATCAACCTGGGCGTCCCCCCTCAAAATTTGGTCACCTCCTCCGTGATGAGTATCCCTGCTTCTATATCCATTAGTAAATTGCGTCTTCCAGAGACGGAAGAACCCGTCACTCGTGGAACTGTCACTGTGGATCGTGGCGAGAAAGCGGAAGAAAAACCTGTATGTTAGATCTCTGCTTTGGTTCTCCTGATCTCACGTATTGAATACAGGCAAACTCTCTTCATGCTTTTTCTCGAGGGGCTCTCTTTGGTCTCGTCGTCGCCGGCCAGATTCTGTAAGGCATTACGTCCTTGCATAAGTTTTTAATGACATGGCTTTTTCAGTGCCAATGTCTTGACTGTCCTGTCACTTGTGGCGGCGTACGTCCACTGGATACGAATAAAACGACGTACTGACTATACCATATAGCATCAACGGTCTCCTTACTTGGATCGGCCGGGGTTTTGGCATTCATCACCTGACCCTGGACCTCATTATTGGCTACATTTTCTATCCTGTGACATTCTTCCTCGGTGTTCCCCGTGCCGAAATCCTACGTGTATCTCAGCTCTTTGCTACGAAACTGGTTGCCAACGAGTTCGCTGCATACCTCGACCTTCAGTCGATCATGAAATCTAATCCACTCTCCCCACGTGCATACACCATCGCTTCCTACGGTTTATGCGGTTTTGCCAATCTCGGCTCGCTGGGTATCCAAATTGGTGTCCTTAGTGCTCTTGCGCCATCCCGCGGAAGAGTTATTGCTCGAATTGCCTTGTCTGCCATGATTTGTGGGTTTTTATCGACACTTCAAACAGCTGGCATTGTGTACGTTCTCTCCTCTCCTGATGTTATATATATTGATGGCTGATATTATCAACTTTCTAGTGGCATGTTGGTTTAATGATGATACCGCTTCTGATTGTTTTTCTAGTCTTGATATCATAATACCTGGCATTTTCTATACTCGTGAGAAGCATACATAGCAATATGATTGTTCAATGTACGACAAGCAGGAAAGTTTTGGAGAAGTGCACTGGCAGTATGCTTACAATAGACTAGACACTAGATTTTAAGGGCTTTGACCGCTTTTCCAGAAACAATTGCCAGCCATTGCCCAGTGACACCAGTATGTATAGCCACACCCTCCTGCATCTGGGGAGACCACGCCAGACTGGTTACTTGACTCGACGCTGTGTAAGCCATGATAGGTTCCGTGACTATCCGCTTCTTAGCATCGGGTCTGGGTGAGTTCAGTCGGGAACTTGCACTCCGTGGCGACGCTCCCTGTGTGGCATTATTGTAGCTTGCGAGATCCCATAGAAGAACCTGGCAGTCATCGCCTGTAGAACAAAGTCAATCACACTGATTTTTTACGGGGAAGATGATTCTGAATGATACCAGCTGTTGCGAGCAAGGGTTGTTCTGTTGGTCCCCATGCGAAAGCGTTTATTGGGGCGTGGTGTGCCCTTAACTCCATGACTGGTTGACCCGGACTTCGCATATCAAGTATTTGGATATCGTTTCCATCCATATGGAAGGTTGACATGTAGTTTGAATCAGAGGGATTGAATCCGATTCTCAAAAGAGGGGATGTGGGGGGACGTGCAGATGTGGAAGGCGATGCGGAGGGTGGTGGTACGTGCTTTGGAGCTGGCGTCTCGTAAAGGATTGTAGAATGTTCAAGGCTGCGAAGGTCGAATGCACGCAAACTCCCGTCCGCTCCGACAGAAACAAAGATATCAGTGGAACCTGGTAGCCATGCCACATCGTATACCTCCCTGTCGTGGGCAATAAGTTGAGTGATGGCCGTCGATGTCTCGATGTTCCAAACAGTGCAAGTTGTGTCAATCGAAGAAGTGACAATAAGGCTAGGAGCTTTCTCATTCCATGAAAAGTTGGTCAATGGTGCCCCTAGAGATTGTGATTGGACCTTAGATTGCTGCGAAGAAGTAAAATGTTAGATCTTCGATGTAAGTCAAACGGGAAGGGCTTACACCAGAAAGCGCAGTCTTCGTTGTGAGCGTATGTCCTGAGTTGCCGGGCTGACGGCCTACATAACTCGAACTAGTCGGAGGGGCATCACTATTGTATTCGTAAACGCGAAGAGCGTCCCCCGTTGCAGCCAGTAATTCCGTTAAAGAATTCTGTCCCCAGCCGTGAACAGAACTAGGTTGCCATTGCAAGTTCGTGGCAGGATAGCCATGCGCTGTATCGCAAAGCGTCACGAAATCTGGATATTCTGTGTAATCATCTTCTACGAGAACCCTTTCATCTTGAAGCCCAACCACAGCGATACGATTGTTGTAGCCTTCAATGAGTGAGCCGATGCCGAGACGAAACGCCGATCGAGGTCGCTGGCCAGAGGCTGATAATTTGGACCAGTCCAAACAGTGAACAGGCCCTTCACTTGGCGTGAGATGTGATTGTCAGTGACATTCTTTTGGCGAGCTCACAGGGGGCTTCATATTGAAGGAGAGTAGTCTGGCCTTGCATTCGGTCTTCACTAAAGTACAAAACGAAGATCCAGATTAGGCAAAAGAGGAAACAGATCAATATATCAGTTCTTCGAACAGAATGGTAATCAGCGCTTCCCAGCTTTTACGGATACAAAGCCTCGAGTCTACCGATTCTGATGTGGAATATTCTATACCGCCTATCTAACCTTCATGGGCAGGCACTGCCAGGCCGAATCTGGGACTCTCAGGCTAAAGAGGTACCATATAACTCTCTGATGCTGTCAGGGAAGACTTCGAGCTAACGAGGCACGTTCATGAATCGGGTTCGCTGAAAACTGAAAGGGTGCTTTTCTACCCTGTATACTAGTGTATGTAGTACCATTTCAAGGCAACATGCATAGGCATCTTGATAGTCTCCTCAATCAGGTGACAGAACCTTGTGCGCCAAGAAGGCGGGGAAGGTTATTGCGGCGGTCAAGTTACTTGAGATGAAATGAATTTTCAATGACCTGGGTAATAACATTTCTGTGGTAAAATCCAATACCTTGACGAAGCCTGTTCGTAATGTCCTGCAATAGATACTGTTGATGACCCAGATGTGAAACGAGATTTTGGATGACCTCAGTTTTTGTCTATGCTGTATAGACTATTTAGAAAATTGGGAACATACATCTCTAGTATCCGAAGTATGATCATCTCAAGTTTTGTATTTTTTCTCATTCATATCAGGATGTCAGAGACATCCGAGAGGTCATTTTGAAAGGGAAATGAAACGTGACACCCTGTCAAGATTGAGTTAGATTCAGAATGTTGCTGTTTATGTGCCGGATACCAAACTTAAGCTTGCATAGATGCCAGGCCGAGTTTGATATTTCATCCAGAAATGTTTGTTGACGTATAGTTTTTACGTTGTGAATCATCTATAGAACTACTTGGTCGTTTCCACTTATCTACAAGGAAAGCCACTCTGGCCACATGTATCTGAGCTCAGGTTTCTCCTTGGCCTGGAATGAGACTATTTATACTATGGTGTTTTTGGAACCTTGAAATTGGATAGACCAGTTCAAAATCCGAAGTGCGCGATTTTTGTATCATGCTTGGAAATGCAGTCAGGCCTTCGACTAAATGCCTAATTAGCCTCGAACTACCTCTCTGACTTGGCGGTTAGTTGTGGGCTGGGGTAAAGCTCCATTTCAAGATGCACGAAACTTCTGCTTTTGCTAGCGTGACTGGTTTCAGCCAGAATTTTTTGGTCTTCCGAAGACTGTTGCATTCTATTGGAAGATGCCTTCGGTCGATAAGATTTGACGAGGCCACAGCTGCTTCTCGTAATCACGGCTTCTTTGATAGTTAGCTACTATCTCGGTATGCTTCGCCCTGTTTTTCTTTTTAGTTATAAGAACTACCGAGTCAAATGTCTCCGAGTACTTGGTTATTACAAGTTAATTTGGAATTACAGCAGTACAATCTGCCTTAGGGCTTCCGGCACACTCAGGCTATACTTTCTATCGCCACTTTTGGTAACATGCAGAGAAGGGCTTCAGACTGCACATTCCATGCATATGCAATCCAAGCACTGCTACTGCCGTGCCGTCTGCGGGGAATGGTTCAAATCAGTGTTATGGAGAATTAAAGCATTTAATTGCTTGCAAATTCAGTTGTCAACAGGATTAACTAGAACAATATCTGAGTGCACGAGATGAGTTAACATCTTCTACGTCGTTAACCCAGATATGAAACGTGACCTAGATATGAAACGGCGGAGGTAAAGGCCAGCTACATATTGGAATTCCATTCCAATTCTTTTGTAGATTATTTTCAGTAATGCCATACATATTACACATAGATCCCCAACTCAAATTCTATATATGCGAGGCAGAAAAAAGTGGTGAAAATGAGAGTGCAAGGATGGTTGAATTTTGCTACTCCATCTCATTTCATCTGTGTATTGTCAGAGGAATTTAAGTCCAGAATAATAAAGCAAGTTTAAGGACATGATACCCACTGATCCAGCATTGTTCAGCCATATATATTGCATAGCAGTGAGAGAGGCAAGCTTTGAAACGACAGAAGGATGAATTTGCGTGACAAAATATCGTAGAAAAAAAAACGGAATATACTACTTACCTTGAACAGAGAGGATCACCTGATAATCCCGGGCCGTTGGTGTGGCTCAATATGATGGGTGTACGAAGCCCGCCCTGGTGTATCAATAACGGAAAGCCTTGCGTCTTTCCTCTATCGACCTTACATTGTCAGAACTGAGCAAAGTTTTTCTGCAGCAAGCAACTCGGCGTGTAGGAACTCGTCCGCGGAAGGGGCGTGACATATCATTACACGCTAATCATGTGAAGACACGTCGCGTCCCAAAATTCATTTATCACACAGTGGATCCTGCAGCCGAAGTTCGTAGCATTACCTGAAATTGATGCACGACCTTACACACACGCATACGATTCACCAATAGATTTACAATTGAGGATGCAAAGCTTTGCGTACGACAGAGAGGATGACTAAGTGCGTCTTTTGTATATACAAGGCACGAATTATGATAGAGCATGGATTGACGTTGCATTTACACGTTATCCAGTAGCGGCATGATTTTGATCGAAGTACAGATAGGAACGGCGTGCAGAGCGGATGTCGAGTAGTAGAGGCGAATAACGAGTACGAGGTTGAGGATGTCGCCGACGATGATGTGGATAGGGTGGGGTCGAAAGGTGTAGAGAATGGAATAGTCGCCAAATGAGGGTTCGAAGTGAGACCTGGAGCCGATATACCGAATATTTCGAGAACCAATGCGCAAAGAGAAACCAGGACTAAAAAATGGAGAAAAGACTATAGAGTAAGAAGATCAGCAATAAAAAAAAAAAACACAAGGTGCAAGAATTCGACGTTGAGCAAAGCATGAGAAGAAGATTGAGTTGAGGCAGTGCGCGATCCAGAGTGACCTAGATGGATTCAATCACTGTCGACCATCGAAATAGCACCGCACTGTTCGCAAAAGCTCCACATTGTTCTTTGACCGTTGAGTCCAGGGGCACAGGCGACACGAAGTTTGGGCACTTGAGAGCATCCGGTACTAGTGACACAAACGGATAACCAGGTCAACGGAACGGAAAGAATGCCAAACAACGGGCTTTGAAGCCAAAACGTACCCATGATGAGCGAACGAACTTGAAGGCTGGAGCAACCGGACAGGTGGCGTTAATTGGGTGGCGTAATGAGCATAACTATGGGAATTGGGATCGACAGACCCTTCAGGATTGAAGAAGGGTAACGGATAGAGGTCAAACGTTGGGTAGGCAGCTGAATGATTATTAGAGAGCGGTAAACTACAGATGCTTCGGACGTACAATTTGAAAGGGGGGAATTGGATTCATTAGACGATGTCGAGCTCACAGTTGAAGAAAGACGCGAATGATGAGGCTCGGGATAGAGGGGCTCAGCATCACACATTAGCACATCAGTGTCATAGTCAGAGTTGGGGAAAGGAATGAGTTTGAGTTGCTTCGCGGTCTGAGGAGAATTAACATTGTACACTAGTGGGGATGAGAGACATACCGTGGGCGGGACATCGTCAGACTCGACATCAAGCTTTCGCT
The DNA here is from genome assembly GCA_017657235.1 of Termitomyces sp. T73sscA. Lineage (NCBI taxonomy): Eukaryota > Fungi > Basidiomycota > Agaricomycetes > Agaricales > Lyophyllaceae > Termitomyces > Termitomyces sp. T73sscA. Next base: position 139,309 of record JAGGAP010000025.1, read on the forward strand.
TCATGGCCATAATGGGAGAGGTGGGAAGGTTATAGGGGAGAGACAGCAGTCGTTGGAAATAAGTAGGTAAGGTTGAGAAGGGAAGAACCTTCTGAGAGGGAACTTATAGGTTGTAATGTTTACGCATATTTGTACCATATGTGGGAAAATCAGTCTTCGGGAAACATTATTTCTGGCAGTGCCGGACCTTGCCGAAGTGGTTTACTTGAGACAATATGTAAATATATTTATCTATATACGGACAGCAGAATATCACGTTAGGACATCAAGGTAGAACTTTTTCGCACGCGCTGGTCACGCCTTAACCACCATGGACGACGTCAACGTCCGAGATCTTCTCGCACAAGCGCTCTCCTATCTTGCCAACACTCTCCCTCCGCCCCTCTATTCTTTCGTTATAAACGCCTTTTCTCATGTTTTCGCCTTGGCTTATGCAACCTTTAACCTAATCTCCACTCTCATCTCGAAAAAACCACTCGAGTGGGATCTGCAAGCAGTACTTCCACCACTCGTCACCCTGTTCGCAGCATATTTTGCTCTGCTCAGCTTCTATCGCACAACGACTTGGTTGCTCAGGACAAGCATCTTTTTCGTCAAGTGGGGAACTCTTCTTGGTATAATCATGGCTTGCACAGCGTGGTTCATGGGCAATCAAATCACCCTGGGGAGATATGGTGGCGTGGTATCTACATTTGGAAACTTCGTTCTCGATGCCATGAATGGCCAAGGACAGAAATCTACTGGTCACTCGCGGTCAGGTTCACGCACGCAGTCATCACGGTCTCAAGGATCTGAAAAACGAAAGCCGAAGGTTTGGGATTCCTTTGAGCGCCATCGCGAATGGCAGCACAAGCAAACACAGGAGGATATGGCTGCTGCTGATGCACAGAAAGTCATCGACGATATCATCAGTAATACTGGCAATTTCGTGAGGGAGAACGGCTGGTGGAGGGTTGTGAAGGGCATCGTAAATGGAATCGCTGAGAAAGGGCAGTTTAACGATGGGCACACGACAATACAGTCTTCCCGCGATTCGCAACACAAGACCAAAGCGGGGCATTCACGTTCACGATAGCAGACATCATTCTGTAGTTTCCCGTTCATCGCTCGTCGTATCTTTAAACACTTAGCACGCAAGCCTGTCAGTCCAAGTAACAAACAGTTCAGTAGATTTACCAAGGCTCTATTGCATGACCAATAAACATCGTCAAGAAGATACTTTGTTCGCCTCCTCTGGGTGATTCATACGATAACTAAGCAAGTTGCACATAAGCAGCTTTTCAAGAACCTAGTTCGGAAATAACTTACTGTGCGATACGACCCAACTGTGTGATTCCTGACATTCCAACGAAGAAGTTGACCTGGGAAAACCAGCACATTACATGAGTCGCTGCCTATCCGACACAACAAAACCTACGGCTGCCAGACTGTAATTGACGGGGGTAATGACAAGAGAGTATCGCACCCAAATCATTCCTGTAGCAGCAAGAGCTAGATGAACAAGGGAACCCCAATGAGTCAGGTTAGCGAGGGAGGCAAATAAGAAGACATACCGAGATTTTGGGAGACGCTCAGCTTTTCAGCAGGCCTTGACAAGTCTTTGAGACCAGCAGCAACAAGACACCATTTCATAAGCGGGGCCCAGAAGAAGACAGTTTTGGGTCCTGGACATTCACATGGTTAAATTCAACAAGAGGGAAATGGCGCTATCTTCCATACCTGCGGGGTGGTTCATGAACGCTTGAAATTTCGAGGCACCTGCTGAAGTTGCTGCTCCGGACATGATGTAGGGATGAGGTCGACAGCTTGTAAGAGTTGCAGTCACGGAGAAAAGTCACGATCGAATAAGGAATACATACAAACATAGTTGCTTCAATGACTCCACACACTCCGAACTATTCGCATGCTGCCAGTCCCTTATATATATGCACAATTCTAGCACTTTTACTTCTTCTTTGCTGTCTCAAGAGTTTTGTCAGCCATCAAAACGTTATCATCGTGGCACTCGCTCAAGCTTTCATATTTTCACGGATAGATGACTAGATGACTTAGCGACTACTGGTTTAGGCCGTTCTGAGTTCCTTCATGCAGGTCACGGCAGAACCTTACCTGTTTCTTGGCTTCATGTGAAAAGCCTAACATACACACGAGGCTGTTCAAGCTCATTGAACGTTCATGGTGCCACGCGCCGCTATCTGGCTTCAAGCTTCATCAATCAAGCCTTCATCGATATCTATTTCCCGCAATATCTATATAAGCGTTTGATACAGACTGATGGAAACTAAACCACTTGAGTTTTGCGCACTACCATGACGCGTTGCTGGGAACCAGGGACATACTATGGGCAGGGGGATGTTGTGACTTACGATGGTATATCCTTCATGGTTCTTCACCGTCCTCCATGACGACCTGATCGTCTCTCATAAGGTGCCAATTACAAGATAATTCAGCCTCATTGCTCGCAGGTATGCTCACAACATGGTCAACTCTGTGTCGCTGATAACGTATAGTCTGACTGGACCCCACCTGTTACGCCAGCATTATGGGGTCGAGTTCCTGATGGAAACTGTTATCAACAGCCAGCGCAACCTAATACAGCACAGCATTGTCCTCCAACCTATCAGCAACATGATGAGGATTCCCAGCAAGGTGTGTCACAAGGCTATTTTGACCTTGTCCGTTTACTGATCATGCTAATCTGACCAAGGCTATAAGCATGACGAGACGTCTGAGCAAGATAAACCGGATGAACCACACAAAGAGCAGCATTGGTACGAGGATAAGGGAAAGCTTGGACTCGCAGCAGTATGTGTTGTCCCTGTGCCATGCTTACAACTGACCGATTTCAGATCGGCGGTGGTGTTGCCGCGGCCGTTCTAGGCGGGGGTATCCATCACTTCATTAAGAAACACGAGGAGAAAGAGGATGAGGTTTGTTTTTATCCTTTTGATTGCACCTGTGTTGCGTTGCCTAAAGGTCTTACAGGAAGAAAGCCGTATCAACTGGATCAATGAAGCCAGAGCTCGTACGGAACAGTTCCATAGAGAAGGTCCAAGGGGCCCAGCCACCTGGCTCCTCATTCAAGGAAAGGATTTCCCTCCACGTGCGCTTGAGGTCGGGAGGGAGCACTCATGGCCCCTCTTCATCAGCAGAGTCTATTACGACGTCAGTCACGATCCGCCCAAGCCATTTCCTTAATTCTCTCAGCTGACTGATTGTATCTCCATAGGGTGGAAAGCGTACGTTACGGAACTTATCGATTCTAATACTGATATAGATGAGCCGCGCTAGAGATCGGCGCGGCATCTGGAGCTTTTGAGAAGGGGGCTGTCATTGGATATCAACACAAGGAACACCACGTAAGTTTTACTCCGGAAGGGAGACTTTTCAGCCGACCTGCAATCGTGTACAGCGGGATATTTATGAGATTCTTGTTGGTGATATACACGGTTTACGTTGGGAACCAGCTCGCGGCAAACTTCATGTAAATGAACTTGGCTTCAAACCTGTTGAGGGTGGCCACGAGAACGATGGATCCCCGCTTTACATTATCAGGGCCAACTATAAGGGGGGATATTATCCAGGTAAAGCCAGTGCAATGCTTGATGGTACGGATTGTCCTTCATCTAGCGATTTTCCTGTTGATACATCGTTTTGAAGGTGCCTATATTCCCGTCGACGGCACCGAGAAGAACGTTAAGGTAAATTTCATTTCCCTTTCCATTACAGTGGTTAACAACTTTTTCAGGAATATGAAGTCTTGTGCTACAATTTTTGAGGAACAGAATCATGCATGCCTTTTGAACTTTTAAAAGCTACCACAGAACATCATTGGAGAGAATATATGTGCATATGTCAAAAGCTCAGTGTGTACTTTGAGAACTCTGATGCAACATTATGTACACAGGGTCGTGGCTAAGTTACCAAGACTCCGTGTCCTTAACAACCCCTTCGACAGCATACTCATCCTCCAGCTGATCGGAGTAGTTTTTAACAATGACACAACCGTCTGCACCAACTAGTTAATACATGTTTCCAATCTGGAAGGGAACGCAGCTCACAGATCTCGAACAACCAAAAGACGATGAAGATAATGATAGTGACACCCTTGACTATCTTGAGTCCTCCAGCGCATAGTCCCTGAGGGTCCTTGTAGGAACTGGGTGGGTGTGCGTCAACGCAGTCTTTCATGAAGGAGCGGCTATCACTAAAGATGCGATAGATCGCGTAGATACCAACTGCCAAGCTGAACAACAGGTGCGCAACAAGGGATAAGAAGTAGAACTTGACAAGAACAAGCTTGCGTCCAATGGCACCAATTAGTCTGATGTACCTTATTCAGGACACCAGAGCAAGGATTATACAACGTGATACTTACCCAAGAATCGAGACGAAAGCGAGGATTGAGTAGACAGCAATAGTTATTCCAAGCGAGACTTTACTTCCGGCTGAATGTACATATAAATCAAAGATTGTCGCAGGGAAAGATAAAATGGGCGTACTGAGTTCACGAGAATTCAATCCCCCAATCACTGCAATTAATCCTCCTCCCAATAGACCAATGAGGCCTACAATCTGTACAGCGCGTCGTAAGATAAGATAAAGCAATATAGGGAGGGAAACCCACGACGACGCCAAACCTCGATGGGAGGCAACAACAAAATTTGCGAGTGGGTACAACGGTCATGATTATTAACTAGTTAAGGTGAGTTCCTGAGGTTGTGCCTTGTTTAATGTGTAGAGATGCGGTGGACGGATACAATCCTTGATTTTTCCGAGTCGCGGGGGAACAGGACCAGCCTATTACGAGCATCATCGTCAGAGTCGTGGAGTTTATATATCCTGGTGTTCCGTGTCACACCGAGTTACATCTCGGGGTCGCCAGGGGTTTTGCATACTCATCATCTTGACGATTGATGGGAGCTTGTGATCGTTTGAGGTTTTTTCCAGGGATGAATGTCAAGGACTGACTGATTCTAGATAGTATATAATCAGAAGAGAGAGACTACTAACAAGAAGCAACGCTTTTCTGTCGAACAGAATCTAATGATGGCGAAGAACAAACAGTTAACGATGATTCGTGAATGTAATCAACAGGCGATTTGATTATTGCCGGCGTGATTCTTTCATCACGCGTGATGCGGTCGCTCATTGGCAGAAATAAATTACAACAGTTCATAAGGAATTGGTGGTATAACGAATTCCCTTCCTATACTGACATCTTCGCAGTCACAAAATAAGCAAGTATTGGGTATGAAAAAATGCGTGCATGATCGAAACAAGTCGTAAATCCTACTTAGAATCTTGGATAATTGTCTGGATAGTGATTCTCGTAGTACGGCGGCGATCTGCTGCTTGAACGTCTGGAGCTCCGGCTCGAAGAGCGATGTCGGCTTGAGGAGCGACGCCGGCTTGAGGAACGGTGTCGGTGATGATGACCACGATGCTTATGCTTTCGCGACGGTTTGAGAATAATGACTGGTGATGGATTTGGAGTTGCTACAGAGGCATTTCCGTAAGCGCCCGCGTAAGGACTTTGCTGTAGATATGGTACGGAAGCGCTGCGTCCGCGAGACTGGTGGGTTGTATACATTGGCATACTGACTGGCATGGACTGGGCTGGGTAGACCGGGTTTTGGTAGGGCTGGCCTTGGTATGGCTGCACTGCGACAGGTTGATAGGGCTGACTAGCGTATGAAGTTGAAGTACTCAGTGGCACAGTTCGTGGGTAAGGTGTCCCATGGGTGGGCATGTTCATGGGTATGCTGTTGCCCGGGAATGTTCCATAGGTGGAAGATGAGTCAGAATAAGCAGAGGCCTGATATTGAGATCCGGGATATGGAGCTGGAATGGCTGCGACTTGGAAAACAGGTGGACGGGAATGGGAGCGAGAACGGTGCCGCGAAAGCGGGCGGTGATGGCTGACATAGGGGGCGGTGACTTCATCGTCAGGAGCGTATCGATCACCATAAGGGCTACCTGTTCTGCCGAAGCGACTCCGAGAACGACCCCGTTGAAACCCTTCCCCTTCTTCTCGACTCTGTCAGAAGTATTAGTGAGTTGACAGAGGTCACTAGTGACTTAGGAATTACCTCGTAAAATATAGTGGAAGCGGTCGCTGCTGCCGCATCTGAAGCTGTGAGACGCACATATTTATCCGTCTGTTGTCCAGCATAGGCAAGGAGACGAGACGCTGTAAACGCAGGGGTAAATATAATGAAGAAGAAAAAACAATGAGGATACCTTCTCCAACTGCAAGGCCGATCAGGCCTTCGCGTTGTCTGTGATAGTCACCGCTCAAAGGTTCGTAGATGGAGCTATTATTAATCCAAGTGCGATAAGCCTCATAGGCAGCCGCATGCCCAATCTCAGCAGGTAACATGCGAGTACACTCGCCCTGGGATAGAGTAAAACCAGATCTGGGTCCTAAGAAAGATGTTCTTACCAACGCATAGGCTCGGTAATGCCAGTGTTGGGCTTCATGAATTCCAACACCAGAACCCACTGCAGTTCCAAGGCCGGTATGATCTCGAACACGGCCCCATGCGTGATCAAAGAGGGATCTATTCGAAGCGGATGTTTTGAGAATGGACTTGAGAGGAAAGTGAGGCATGATCCTCACGGATCCTGAGAAGCAGCCTGAGCGCGGTAAAAATCTAATCCTCCCCCTATTTAACGATCGGAGTGTCAGTGCCTCGTGTCGAATAAGACAAGGCACAAACGGCTTACAATATGGCTGAGACTGGAAACTAGGAATAGGTGGAGGACCCAATTGGACCTTGGTTTACATACGATGATTGAGCCGACGAGGATAAAAGGGAACGAAGAAGCGGATACTTGCCTGAGATGTTCCCCACGCAGGGGCATGTTGATAATGGTTGTATGACATTTGGTCACAGAAAAGTGGGCGTCAGATCAGATTCTTGAGCCAGCAGATCTGTGCAGCGGGAAATTTAAGAAATAAGTCATCTGATGTGACGTCAATTTTGTGACCATGAATTTCGCGAACGCGTCTCCTCAGCCACATCATGCAGTCTCCTTTCTCCCCTTCTGCCAGACCAGACTTCACAGTCTTCTCCATCCCCACCTTTGATGCCAATGAGTACGCCAATGCCGTCCTGGCCGGCGAACCATATCCCTCAGACGCCAAGTCCACTGGAAAGCTAACGGTTTCGCCGCAAGATCTTCCGGCAAAAGAGGACATCTCCGTCTCTATATCTAAACTTACTCTCTCGATCGACGATGTGTCTAAGCAAATAAAGAACGTCGTTAGTCCATTTCGTCACAGTGGGAATCATTGCTAAGTTCTTTTAGGTCTCCACTCATCATGAGGCTCTTCTGTCACAAGCTGCGAGTGCACACAACCTTTCGGGGTCTTTGACGTCTGTTCGAGGCGGCCTTGATGATCTGGACTTATCTCTGGACAAGCAAGTCATATGCTCGATTACACTGCAGCCAGTCATTTATCTCAACTCCATAGACTTCGCCTCAAAATACGCGCCCCATATCAGTCTCTACGCGCACATGTATCGCGTTTGCAAAAGTTGCGACAAGCTTCCGACATCTTGCGACGCACGTCTCGCTTCGTCATTTTGGCCCGCAGACTTCAGCTTCAAATGAACGCTGTGGAACATGCCTCCACCAACCAGGAACCTGTCAAACTTGCAAGGGTAGAAACAATTGATGTCACGAGTCTGTCTACATCGAAGGATTCCAGTGACGAAAAAGAACGAATTATTGCAAAGGCTGCACTCAGCATTGCGGAACTAGGTAAGCACATACAAAACGCGTAGCTTTTCCTTCAAATTTAGACAAAAGCATCAGTTTCGCTGCTCCATGGAGCTGATAGTGAAAAGACGATTGGTGCTCTCAATAGAAATGGAGAACGTGCTAAAGAATCCGCCACTGACTATGACAAGGATGATCCTGAACAAGAGGTTCCTCTTCGTTCAATCGCCGCTGTCGCCGCTCATGTACCTTTCATTGAAGAAGCGCGTACGAAAATTACGCACGAAATGGAAAGCATGGTACTAAGTGGATTAACAGCTTTAGTCCGTCATCATTTTGTTTACTGATTAGGATGGATCCTGATAGCTCTCTTGTGATTAGAACCAGTCTCTGCTCGCATCCTCCCTTCAAACCGCATATAACCTCCGGGTTCTCCCACAGCTTGTACAGAACCTCATTTTAGATCTTTCACAGGCCGCCGAAGATTGCATACGTAGCGCTTTTGATCTTACTAAAATCTCCAAAGAGGCGCTATCTAAAGGTGTTATACATCTCGTATCTGTAAGGAATTTCGATGCTGATTGTGATGCTTTATAGATGCAGCAACCATCAATACACCACAGTCGCCTCCCACATATCGATCACGGGTCAGAACGGAGCCTACGAACGTCACTGCACCTCACTACACTGCGGCACTGTGGTCTCGCCTCGAATTGATGACAGAGGATATGGCAGATTGCTGTATCAAGGTACGTGCTCCAACCAGCTGCTCTCTCTCGGATGCACACTCCCATGACCACTTCTATATGGTCGTGTGGGCGCTATAACCACATTACTTTGTAATCTGCGATTGATACGGTTTTTGCACACGTGTGACCTAAATGAGGGACACGAGCCGTATTAGTCGACAACGTGCTTTCAGATATCCGTTCTGACCTCAAAATTGGCATGTAGGTGTACACACTTGAAAGGGTATTGAGGTTAAAGAAGGATGCGGCTACCCAAGCAATATTTCTAGATGAAGCAATGAAGGTAACGCGTCGTCCTGTTTTATTCAGCTAGAAACGCTGATGCATTCGACGAATTCGTTTGTGCGCCTTATATGTGGATTCTAGTTATTAGAGAACAAACCCAGTGCCGCATTCTGGACATCACTCGGTCTATCTCTGGAGAAACATGCACGGGATGCAGCAAAGAGTAAGTAACAGTCGTATTCATCAATAATAAACTGAGTTCCTCCAGGTTCCGTCTTCATTCAACAAAGTTTGAGCACGGGATATCCTAAGCTTCTGAGACTATTCCATGAATTCTTCGCGAAGATTGCTGTCCATACTGACACACTCTATGGACCAACATACCAAAGGTATGAAACCCATATGTAATATTCAATATACCGTCTTGATCGTCGAATATCAGTCCGGAAACCGTTCTCATACTTCGCGCGCTGTCCAATTTTGAGACCTTGTATCTGTCAAGGTCGTCGAATAAGCTCAATGAAGCAGTGGCCCAAGCCTTCAGCGGTGGCGCTCGTACACCTCCAGGAGCTAGCGAGGGCGTTAACATCGCGCGCACTGTAATCAACGAACTTGATTCAGCAAAATTTGATCCTTTGCTTGTCCGTGCAGTCGCTAAGAATGCATCCTCAAGTATCGACAACCTTCTTTCGAGGGTGGATGGTTTGGTCAGTCTACCAGATTTTTTTGTCATCGTACTCACCCAGGTCTGTCAGGCTACACGGGACCGTTCCGCAGTTACACTGATTGGGCCAACAACAACACCCCAGCAGGCAACCAATGCCCATTTGGCGACATGTCTATACCAATGTTGGCTCAAACTCGACACGCTCAGAAGCGACCATACAGAGGTTGTATTCAATTATCTGAAATCTGACATACAGGTATTCGTTAATTCGAGAAGACAATGGTCAATGTCTAATCCGTGAGACCATGTAGAATGTGCACAAGGCATATGAGCAATTGATGGAGCCCCTAATGACAGCGATCCGTCGGGAATTGAGTGCGATCATCGTCAAGCTCCATCGAATTGACTTTGGTAAAGATGTGGACGCTACTTCCGGTATAGGAAGTTCCAGCTTCTATATGAAAGAACTTGTGGAGAAGCTCTCGTTCATAAAAGCGGAAATTTTGAGCAAGTTCGTCATTGGGGAGGACGGTAATACATGGTACGCTTCATCCTCGGCTCAAGCAATTATTTATGTGCTGTTTAGGGTCCTTTCTATTGTCAAAGATGTGATAAGGACATTCGTGATGCATGTCTCAATCGCTCGGCCGCTTGGGGAGAGCGGAAAACTTCGACTAACAAGTGATATGGGTGAACTTGAGTTCTCCCTGAATACCTTTTTTGCGGGAAATCCGCAAAGTAAACGTGGCAGCGATCTAGAGGCGGTTGGCGACGAATATCGAACCCTGAGGGCGATGAGGTGAGCGTGTCGGTGTGCGCTCCAGGATTATTTGTAAATGGACACGAAAATTCCACAGACCACTATTATTCCTCGAGAATTCAATGTTGGCAAATCCTGAACGAACAACTGGGTTGCCCCCGCTGATTGTTTTACACCATATCATTGTCCGTTCGCCGATGCCATTGCCGCACAAATTGCATGGCTGGCAAGAAGCCGAATATGTCCGATGGGTGGGAGAACATACCGAAAGGGAGTCTTGGTCTCTTATTGAGGGAGGTCTGGGCCACTATGAGAAGGTGTCTGAAAGCGAAGGCAGAGACAGTACAGCTGCAACGGAGTTCATTGACTTGGCCCGGACCGTATTGCAGAATGCGGAAGATAGTTGACAGTCAGAATTGAGTTTTGAACACATCAATCCATCCCAAATCAATCATCCCAAACAATTTTGTGTCACGTTTGAGTGAACGAGTCAAAGTTTGAGTCGTCTATTTCAGAATCATCGGAAATTGCAATTGCTATCATGGCGTCTCTCATTGCCCTCCGCGCTCGCGCAACAGTCAGAAACCTGTCATTAAGGACGTTTTCTTCGTCCTTGCGTGTTGCAAATGGGCCACCGAAGCCCCCGAAGCCCATTGACGACTCGACTTCGGCCTTGGACTATAAGGCGACCCACAAGCTTCGCCCTCCTCCCCTGCCAACCATGGACCTGCCGCGGTCTAGAAGTGCAGAAGAGGCTGTCACAAACATTCTCTACAATACTCCACCCCCAAGTTTACAGCCTTTCAAGAAGTACTTTGATCGAGATTTTTTTGAATTCGAACAAGACGTTGACACTCATATATATAGACATATCTTGAATTGCCTGGTTCAAAATGAACCTGGTGTCCTCTCTCGTGTATCTGGAATTCTTGCAGGCAGAGGGTTCAACATCGACTCTCTGGTCGTTTGCCGGACGGAAATCCGGGACCTCAGTCGTATGTGCATCGTCCTGAGTGGACAAGACGGTGTAATCGAACAGGCCCGAAGACAGCTTGAAGACCTTGTGAGTTCTCGCATCAAGATTCCTCTCCAGGCCCTTATACTTACCATTGTACGAGGTACCTGTATGGGCTGTCCTTGACTACACTGAAACGCGCACCATTGCACGAGAACTTCTTCTCGTCAAAGTCTCGATTCTTGGACCCGAATACCTCGAAGATCAACTTGCAGGCGGTCCCTCACATGATCCGCGTGTAGCACAGCCGTCGAAGATGGAGCAAGAGACCGTCCTTGCGGAACACTTTGAACACAGCACAGATGAGCCGCAAACGGCGTCCATTACCCCTTCGCAGGCGCTCCGTATAAAGCACCAGCACCTCCAGTCAATCTCGACTCTTTCCAGTCAATTTGGCGCAAAGATTGTCGATGTTAGCGAAAATAGCGTCATTGTTGAGCTCACTGCCAAGACAAGCAGGGTAGAGGCTTTCCTCAAGCTCGTGAAGCCTTTCGGTATCCTCGAAGCTGCGCGGACAGGTCAGACTGATGATGATGATCCTTGAAACTAGCGCTGATTTTTTTTCAGGCTTGATGGCTATGCCTAGGACACCAATTGGCCGACACGGGGACGAAGAAGACAGCCCTACCGATGCAGGCGGAGCCGTTGATGCCAGCCTTCTCCCACCCGGTTAAATCACATTTAATTGATAACAATCTCCCATTGTCACCTTGGGCGTTTGGCATATTTTTCGGTAATCTAATATTTCAGAGAAGTCGATGTATGTATGTATTTACTACTGGACCTGTGACCGATCCCTGTGGAAATGAGTGATAATTACGGTACTTGAGCTGTTATGGTCAAATTCATTGCTGTCAGTCCATGACTCTGGTCCACTCCTGCCTTTTTTTGTAACGGACAAAATAGTGCCTATCATAGACATCCCACACTAACGCCAAGCGGGCCGCGAGTGTATTCCCGCTATAGTGTCAGATGGAGATAGAACACGATCATTTGGCGTCAGAGAACGCGTCGGGGGCACGTGGTCGCGACACACCCTTTGTTCCCTCTTTCTAGCTTGATTATTGTGGCGAGAACCTCCATTGTCGTACGTTACCTGCTCAGAATCTGTCAGTATCCATACGATCGACTGTGGGAGATAATCCTTGGGTTTCACAAGTTATGCAAGGAGCGACATTTAATTTTCTAGATTTTTTACAGTAGGTATTATGGGTAGTACAGGGTTTGGAAAGCAATGACGTTAGGATCAATATGCAAGCAATGAAGATGCGTTGGGATTGATGTGATGCAATGGTAAATGAGGTAATAACAAGAGATCCCGAATATAATGCTATAACGATAACCAAAAGTCAGAAAGCAACTACACACAGTTGATGAAAGCAAGAGTCGATATTGTGTCCAGGTGGTTATGTAAGATGCGAACGAAGAGGTCTAGCCTCGAAAGCGGTATGGGCAGGACGAAGGCGAAAGTCGAAAGACATGGATGAGTCGTTGAAGTAGTTGTAGTGATACAAAGATAGCAGAAGGAACAACATAAGCGTGAATGACCTGGAGCGCTTTGTTCGAGAGCTTTTAAACGTCGATGGGGTCTGAAATTGCAAAAGAGTTGTTCCAACTACCGGCAACCCGACGTTTGCCAACATGGGCAGCGCCAGCGGGTGGAACGTATGCAGTGCGAGCAGACGCCACTGCAGTCTCCTCTACAGTGTTACCAGGAAAGTTCAAGGTGGGATCGAAGTTGATGTACTGATCCATTTGGAAACTCTGGTCAAGGCTAGTGGAAGGCGGATTGGACCCTACGGATGAAGACGTTTGCGGGGGCGGAGCGGCCGTATTTTCCGGAGGCACGATGTTAAAGAGAGGTTGAAACACTCCCGCGTGCCACGAAAGATGTGATGAATCAAAGTCGATGTGACCCACTTCTACCTCAAGGGGACCCACAGGTGTCTGATCAAGATTTTCTTCAACGAGAGCATCGAGTTGCAGTTGGTAACAGTCTCCACTTGTGTTGTTGTTGAGGAAGTGGTCGATTGTTGGTTGGAAATCTGGATTCTGCAGCGCCCAACGTTCGAGGGACTCTGCAGCAAATTGCTGAAGATCAAACGAAAGGTAATCCTCGTTTTGCTGGGAGAGTCGCGGTTAGAATAATAGGTAGTCATTCAGTATTTGACACTTACTATCGGCACAACAGAGTCGTTGTGGAGCAGCGCGTGTTGTTGGTCTTCGTTCTCAGGCGGAAACACTGGAGAGGGTAGAGATTGCGGAGGAAAATAGAGCTCATTCTGCTGGGCTGAAAGACTGGTAGTGGGCGTCCGATAATGAGAGATAGTAGACGGCTGGAGCGGTGCAGAATGAGTCAGTTGTTGAGGTGCAGGGTGCTGGTGAACAGGCTGCGAGGCGGCAGTATGTTGTCGGTAGTAAGAACGCGCCCCTTGCAATTGTAAATGGACGACGTGTTCATTGACGCACTCATCGAGGGAGGCGACGGACTGAGGTACTTGAGAAGGCTCAGGACTGGGTGAACCAGCGGCGGACATGGGCGGCGAGGGGCCGCCCTGAATATACTGCAAAGAGTCAGCGGGGAGGAGGAATGGATGCCCATGAGAAGTGAATGGAAGGTCTCGAGGACGCGAGCCTTCAGAAGCATCCTGTATACTTTCGCGCTTGTTCTTCTTTTTCTTCCTCTCTTCCTTCGCCTTTCTGAGCTCTTCCTTGAGCTCTTTGCTCTTAGGCATATATCGATAATTGGGATACATGGCTGCGTGTTCAAGTTTCTTGACCTCTGCACGGCGCTCGTACTCGGCCTTAACCTCGGGCTTCTCTGTTCTCCACATTGTAGAAATAATTCTTGAGACGTCTGCCTGGGACCTAGATGTTCCCGGAGGTGGAGGGGCGAGGAGGGCGACCATGTCAGACCGGTACAGAATCCATGAATTGGGTGGTCTGGGAATGGTGGGGGAGTCGGAGGAACGGGACTTCTCCACTGCGGGCATTGTGGAGGACGAGGAGAACGAACAAGAAGAATGCGAAGTACCCAGGACTTGTGGGTCCCAGTATTTTGTTGTTTGTCCCAATTTATTCTGCAACTGCACGTGGTTCCCCGCTTATCCCACCAACGCTTGCGAAGCGCCTACTGCCAGTTATATATTCGCGTCCCAGCAAGATCGCCACCGTCACAGAGCCTCGCGAGTCTTCCAGTCCCAGCAGACAGAGCCAGAGGGCCACTTCGAGATCAAGGCAGCAACAACTATTCGGTTACGACAGATGCATCACTCATCACAGAAAGATCTCTAGTGTTCAGGCCCATCGAATGTTGCTTTGTCCTGACATAAGAGTTGACACGACAGAAATCACACAGATCACACAGGACAATGCACTTGACAAATCCGGAATTTCCCGCGCACAAAATTTCAATCGAAGATCATATGTATGCATGTATTTTCAGAGCGATACTTAATACTGTGGTAACGAACACACCCACCCACGGGATGATGTTGGGGTAACAATGCGATACTAGTACACGGGTTTTGTAGTGGAAACCTAAGACTGGAACATAGCCCAGGACGAAAACGACGAGTGCTCTTGTGAAACGAGTGACAGGACGAAGGAACGGATGAGTGGCTCGGGAGAGATGAAAAGAAATGAAATGACGATAATATCGAACGCATAACGGAGGCATTATTTAATAGCCGCCGCCTTGACCGTAGCCGCCACTGCCGTAACCTGTAAAGATCGTCAAACATATAACTGTGACAGGCACATTAAAAAATCACCTTGCCCGTTGCCGTAGCCTCCACCGTAACCTCCGTAACCACCACCACCTTGGTAACCTCCATATCCACCGCCACCACCTGACGAAATAGATTCATGATCTGTAGAATGTTCCATAGGAGAACGCACCATAACCACCTTGTCCGCCACCAGAGTTGTAGCCTGGCCACGAATTCATTCAATTGTCTGACCGCGAAAAAAAATTTACAAACCTCCACCTCCACCTCCACCTCCGCCACGAGCATTCGCAAGGTTCACTTTGATTCTCCTGCCATCAAGCTCTTGTTCATTTAAACCATTGATTGCAGCATCCGCTTCCTGACTCGAACCAAAAGTCACGAAACCGAAACCACGAGAACGACCAGTGTCACGATCACGCATGACGATGGACTACATGAACATTAGCAAGATCTCATCTTTTACTAACGAGGACCAATCGCAGGGAAAGGGACATCATCATCGAGATAAAAGAGCGCGCACATCAAGGACCTGACCATACTCGGAAAACGCCTATAATTGGGAACATATATGATAAGAAACTATTCAAAAGCAACAAAAGAGCGATCGAATGCATGCAAGCGACCCTTTCAGACAAACTGACTTGACGGAGTGTGTCATCCGTAGTGTTCCAACTCAGATTACTGCATTAGGGTACAAAAGATCACCGTCAGTCAACCTCCCCATCGGCCAGGGAAGCACAAATTGAGGACCCATGTAACTGTACAGACTGACCCAACATATACTTTCGCAGACATGATCAAATAAAACGAATCCTAATTGACGGAACCCCGAGACGAAACAGGTAAGACGGACGAGAGCTGGTCGGGTGGCGGTTGGAGAGAAGTAAAAGAAGCCATCGTGGACGTGATGTCCATCTTATATAGGTCTAGCATTCTTACAAACTCCGCTCCGTTACCTCAGCATCCATTAAATTCTCCATATCTCCATATTTGTACAGAAGCGCTTCTGTGGACTTCGCATGGAAAGCCCTCTACTTAAGAGGGGAACATTGTTCAAGTCTTGTGGCCGTAAGAAGGCCGTAATGCCCCGACTCATGACCAGGACTGATCCGCAATCGAGACACATGCACGGCAGATAAAAACAATCTCTAGTATTGCATCGTAAGTGACGTGTATGCAGTTTTAGGGAACTCTGTATGAATCGTGTGGAAAGGACAAAACAAGGTTGGGGGAATGCTAAGTCTAAGAATCTCTTCGTAAAAAAACCATTACTAAAGTAGTTGATTTGCATGGGTGGTCGTGAATGTCGTAGATGGATGAGGATAGGATAGGCCAATCATTACATAGTCGCCTTCCTGTTTTTCTCCTTTTTATCTTTCTTCTTCAGCTTTGCCTTGCCCTCTCCGTCTTTGATGCTGCCAGCAGGGCTTTCGTTTCTTTGACTACTCTCCGCCTTTTGACTACTGTCATCGATAAAAATCCTAGGTGACTCCCTTTTCAAACCTGGAATCGAAGAGATGCCAGGTATGATTGAGGAAGAAGAACTCTGCCTACGGGTGGTGAGGGATATCTTTCGAGCCAGTCGTTGGAAGTTCTGAGATGATATGCGTTTGCGCTTTGGTTCACTATCGGGATCAGGAGTGCCAGTGCGCGAAGGTGGCGTGGTAAGATGTGCAGGGAATGATACAGCAGGCGCCTGGGGAGTTGTAACACTCCCAGGCGGTGGAGATTGTGGCTGCGACTGAGATTCAAGTGGCTCCCTTTCTTGTTCGTCTGTGATCGGAAATGCTAGCGAGGCCGTGACAGGAACAACAGGAATTGGAGAATGGATTGGTGGGGTCTTAGACGCTGATCCTTCGTGTTCAATCAATTCTGCAGGCTGCGATGCGACTCGCTCAGTGGTGGGGATGGGATGGCCAGAAATATCCATTAAGTCAGCCTCGGCAGCAGGGAAAACGTCTGTTGGCACATCAACGAGTGCATCTGCCGAAGGTGCAATTTCAGGACGCTGTGATTGGGCAAGAATTGCTTCACGCTCCACTTGTGCCTCTGATTCTACAACGGGAAAACCAGAAGCTTCTTTTTTAATACTCCTGTCGTCAAGCGAGATACGGTCGTCCGACGTAGACACCTGATCTGCCCACATGGAGGCGAAGATACCGTCAATAGCAAGTAGTTCTTTGTGACTACCTCGCTCGACGATTTGGCCATCCTTGAGAACCAAAATTCTAGACAGGTCTATCAATGACTATCCAACCGTTAGGTTTACATGCTTCGTAACTTACAAGTCAGCAGAAGCAATAGTCTACAAAAGTTGATTATAAGATATTTCGATAAGTACCACAAAGTAGTACGTACCGACAGCCGATGTGCAATAGACAAAGATGAGCGACCTTTAACAAGGTTTTGTAAGGCTTTCTGAATGTCCTTTTCAGTGGAAGTATCCAGTGCACTGGTAGTAGACACGGGTAAGTGAACTATGGGAGACGTAAACTGAGCCTCTCCCTACCTTGTTGCCTCGTCCAACAGGAGAATGGGCGGATTCTTCAGAAGAGTTCTGGCAATTGCAACCCGTTGTTTCTCGCCCCCACTGAGTCGAACGCCACGTTCTCCGACCTTAATTTCATAGCCTTTGAAGATCATTCAATAACAATGAGGCTCAAATGTCCTGATCTTCACCTTCAGGGAAGCTCATGATACGGTCGTGCATCTGAGCTGATTTAGCAGCAGCCTCAATTTCTTCACGTGAGGCCCCGAATTTGCCGTACCTACCGGAGCTTGAGATACGTGAAACAGAACACAAATCAATTCTCACCCTATGTTGTAACGGATGCTAGCATTGAAAAGAACTGAGTCCTGTGGAACGACACCTATTGCTTGTCGTAGACTCTTCTGTGTCACGTTACTAATGATATGTGAAAAAAGAGTGATCATGAATAACACTGTGGCATACCGAATGTCTTGGCCGTCGATCAAGATTCGGCCTTCCCCTTCTCCCAAATCATAAAATCTGTAGAGAAGACGCAAAATAGTAGATTTTCCAGATCCAGATTCTCCAACCAATGCCACAGATCCCCCCTTTGGAACTTTGAATGAGATACCATTGAGGGCAGTGGCATGCCCATTGTATGAGAAGCTGACGTTTTCTAATGTGGTGTAAATCAGGGCGATCACAGTCGAAAAAGTCCACTTACCAAACTCGATTTCACCGTCGTTGACCATCAGATCGGGTGCATTTGGTTTATCGTTTACCTCCGTGGGTTCATTCAGCAAAGCAAGAAGCTTTTCGGTATCGACCAAGGATTGATTGATAGAGCGATAAATGTATCCAAGCTGGTTCAAGGGACCGTAGAGCTAGCCGGATGATAAGGCTTCGAAATACATATAATATGGTGCCCTTGCTCACTTGACCTAGATAAGTAATAAACACAACAAAGTCACCAGAGTCAGACTCTCCTCTGGTGACCTGTAATGCAACGATCATTGTTCCAATTAGAAGTCCCAGGGTCTAAACTGGATGTAAGCGGCGCATATTTCCAGCAAGAATTCTTACAATGATAAGGTTCTGAATCATATTCAAAAGGTTGAGTGAAACTGCGATCAGTTCAGCACAAGACAAGTTGCTAACAAGGGTATAGGCGTCACGTACTGATAACCTTGTATTCAAGAGCCTGATATTCACACAAAGCGTCCCGGTACCTCTCTCCCTCATGCTCCTCGCCACCAAAGTATTTTACAGTCTCATAATTCAGGAGACAGTCAGTATGAATGCCTCTGGTCACCTAGGTACCATGGTCGGAAGGAACTTCTCGTTGATACCCTGGAACTCACTACGTCACGTTCATTCATCTTTCGTCTAATTCTAGTTCGCCATCGAGTAAGAATTACACTTGCAGCCACTTTGGAAAAAAAGGAATATTAAGCAGATCATCACAATACAAGTTTGACTTACCATAGGCAAACATGATAACAAAAATTATGGCAGCCAGTGTCCATTGGAAAAACACGGCGAAAGCAATCAGCGCAATAACTATGTCGATAAATGTGGGGATGATATTGAATAAAATGAGCTGGAATGACACGAATTTAACAGGCGCAGATGACACAGGAGATCGAACGAACTTCGAGAGTGTGATTGATCGCGGCCCCTCGGTCCAAGACACGCAGAATTTCACCAGTTTTACGACGTGTGTGCCATGCAAAGGACAAATTGAGAAGGTGGTCAAACGACAGCTGGGACATTTCTAAAACGAAGTTCAGGTGTTTATCCAGAATATTTCAGCATTGCCTACCCCGATCGGAATATTGCATCACAGGCGCCCATAGAGACTAGAGATCCATGTCAACAGTAAAAATGATCAACAGAAGTGTATCTTACATCCCGTACAGCCGCCAAACCACCACTACCCTGTAAGAAACGCAGCCCGACATACGCAAAGAAAAAAGGCCAAGGAGATTGTCCGGTTGGTTTCTCAAGAAGACGGACGAGCTGCCCAAGGGCAAGGGGCATAGCAAAATTGATTACACGTCCCAAGAGCAGGATGACCACACACAGAGACTGAGAGGAAGTAAGTAAGAATTCTAATTGAAGACATAATATCAGCGACTCACTGCGAGGAGTTGGAGATAGCTGTCCTTGGCTGGCCAAAGGTAAGGACCTAGACGTCGTATGCGCCTCCATATCTCTGACCAAGAAGGATCCAGGGAAACTTCTGGTTTAGCATCAGCCTGCAAGGGTGATTGAGCCAATTGATCCCAGCACAGAGATATTTGCGTACCTTGATATCAGGACCCGTTGAAGGGGCAGGAGTGGCTGCCCGAGTGGCAGGAACTGAACGCTGCAGGTTAGAACGGACTGACCCAAAAGTCCCGTATTTAGTTGAATCGTTTGAAAATCCTGATAGATGGGACGTCTGAGGGTTGACTCCAGCTGGAAGTAGGAAAGAGGAAGTAGTCGGAGTTGGTGCTTCAATATCTTCATCTGTGGGAATCGACGTATACACAGTTCTGGGGGTCAGAAGTGCACCAAATAATGGAACAAAGAGCAAGACGCGAAGGACCGGGAAGGCGAAATGAAGCAAAGCAACGACAGGAATGTTAAGTCTCGGGGTTTCGGGAATGTGCGTGTCATCTTGTGGAACAGAATGAGCGTCACTCAAGAAAACAACGAGTTAACGCGTACCATTCTTCGAGGCTTGGATGCGAAGACCTAGAAGTGTAGCGAGCGCAATATCGAGAGCCAACGCGACAATGATAGACAGTTTGACGCGCGTCAACGTCCAAACTTGGGCCCCTTGAATGTCTTTCCATGATCCTATCACGGCTAGGCTAGCGAAAGCAATAAGTCCAACGACCGAGTTGATCTCGATACCGGTATTACGAGGCCAATCCTTTTCAATAACGACTTGAATGGTAAATGTAAGCCCATCGAGGAAGAAAATGAAAGAAGCCAATGAAAGGAAGGTTAGAATGAAAGCACGTCGGGGAACACTAGTGGCAACGACAACGGGGGTAATTGGCGAGGACGAAGTTGGCACAGGAGGATTAATGAATAACAAAGAAAGAGTCGAAAGCAAGACGAGGACAGGTGACACCACTCTTATGATAAGCACCGGAAAGTCGGGGGCTGCTGCGAATGACAACGCAGTCAACGTCATCGCCACCAATTCGAGATGGGACGAGGATGAAGGGCACCAAAAGAAACAAGGCTCGGGCTTATATTTGAAACACGTGGCCGGATTCGATACTTCACGTAACTCGCTTGGCGGCCTCCTGAGCCGCAGGTGATGATGACATCCTGCATGTATGTATTGTATATGTAGATACATTAGAACCTTTCCTTCCTACTGGCGTTCATATCCGGGCGAATTGCGAGGAATGTCAATCTTCTTCGTGCAAAAAAGTATTACACCCAGGAGGCAACAGGCCGGGTTATCTTGCAAAGCTGACGATATTCATACAACGAGTATCCTATTGCTTGGTTCCCCAAGCTCTGTAATGGACCACTGGATGTACTCGCACGGAAAATCGAAGTACCTAGGAGTATATGGCAAATGCTCACAAAGACACCCGAGTTTCCGGTTCCTGAGTTGCTAGTTCCTGAGGTAGTCTCCGGCAGCAGATCTGATAGATGAGTACTTAACTAGTCGATCTGTTGAGGGTTGAGTTACCAGTTAAGTTCAAGTTGATGTTGATAGACGGCCCTTGATTTACATTTGGAGAAAGACACCTGGAGGAGCTGGTGATGACGGCGGCCCGGACTCAGCCTTGACGATTGAATTTTGGAAAAGGACGACGCTTTTGGGACTCCACATGGAACTCTCGTTTTTTCCATGTAAGGTGTTCGGGCGTATATATTGAGCTGGTAGAGTCATATACATATTTGGAAATGACCGATAGAAAGGGAGTGAAAGGGCGACCACCCACATCAAATATTATATTTGATATAGAATACACAAAGGGCAACCTGATACATAGAAGAAGTGCAAGCTCAGAGGGGGAAAGGTCTTCCACGATATATGAACCTAGTAAGTCGTAAACTGGTATCACACTTCTCAGACTACTCACGACTTTGCAAATAGTATTAACTCAACCCTCTGCCCGCAGAGAAAAGAGCAAAGGCACTAGAGGCCTCAGACTCACGCTAATCTTCAAGCTTCAAGGGTCAACATGAACTGATATTTCTGCCTTGCGTGACAGAATCTCATTGCCGAGAAGGTCCAAGCCTTACTAATTCTATACTTCCGACGACTTTCGTGAGGATTATGATGTTGGATTGTGGCGTATTCTTCAATCGTGATACAAGCTGCCAAAAAGTAGAGTCAAGTGATGTGCACATTTGTCAACAACTACTAGTAGCTCACTGTGAAATGGTCTGATAGTTTCGGCAAGCACCTTCGTCTTCATCTGGGGAGATCTCT
Source organism: Termitomyces sp. T73sscA (assembly GCA_017657235.1). Lineage (NCBI taxonomy): Eukaryota > Fungi > Basidiomycota > Agaricomycetes > Agaricales > Lyophyllaceae > Termitomyces > Termitomyces sp. T73sscA. Next base: position 161,104 of record JAGGAP010000025.1, read on the forward strand.
GTGATCAGCACTTCAAGGCCTCACGACATTGCAATCATTGTGCAAACAATATAGAACACTATAATTTTAAGTGAAAAACGCGAGTCTTCTCTGCTGCATATATAGAATCGTGACGAAATAACCCGTTCGTGCGGAGAGAAGAAGTGTACAACGGATCCGAGAAATCTATATACAAGGGCACCTGCTATCTCCTAAGAACATTGAGACACATTTTTTTTTGTAAATCCGACTAAACTCACAGGCTCGCATCTCTTGTATCCAACCCGATCACTAGCTCGTCCAACCTACTTCGCACATCCTCAACTCGTCCACCGAGAGTCACAAGGTTACTTCCGTTGTATAATCTAAGAGCACTGTGGGCTTCTTGCGCGAAAAGGTAGGATTCTTGGACAGAACGGTCAACAGGATTGTCTGTTGAGTTGGCAGACTGTGTATTGGAGGATAGAAGAGAAGAAAAATCAAAATCAGAAGCTCGCAAAAGCGCAAGATCACGAAGAGTGTGGGAGAGGTCTAAAGGTTGTGAATCTTTTGCTTTCATGTTGTTTTACTGAAGACTGCAGGAGATAGAGGTCGGTAAGGAGTAGATGTGTGTTTACATGTGTGTGTAAACGCGTCCTCCACGAGCGATTCCACATGACATACCTACTACTTCTACATTTCAAGTACCTATTACTTTACAGGTGAGTACTACACGGTAGGAGGCCAAGTAAAGAGATCTAGGGCATCATCTGAAAACGAAACCGGCTCACAACCATCGTCACTCATATCTCTACTCTCTTGATCGGCCTCTCCTAATTCTGAGGGAATGATCGGGTGTAGAATTACCCTTTTTGAGGCCGCCCTCGAAAGAAGCGTTGAGAACAGGAATCCATGGCCTCGTGTTACTCTGGAATTGATGTTCCCGTTGTCTGGTGTCAGCGCAGTATTCCTGCTGTCTTGCTCAGAGGCGATGACATATTGTCCATGAACGACCTTCCTTTTCTTGACTGATGTGCCATACTCTAATTTGCGTACCCATGACCCAGAGTTAGGTTCCCACTCCGAGATATCTCTGAACAGTTCCCGGCGTAGAGGAGTAGCAATGGTGTGTGATCGCTCTGACAGGCCTGATTTGGATACTGAAAATTCATGGGGTCCAACAAATCTATCTTCGGCTTCATCCGCCAGCTTGATCAGTTCGTGTCGGTATTTTTGTACTTCTTGGACACCGTTCTTAATTTCTAACTCTCTCTCATGAGAGGAGTTTTCTATATAGCGAAGCGTACAGCCGAGCAGAGAAGCATGAAGATGCAAGAGGCTAAGCGAGTATAGCGTACATGCTATATCCTGTATTGCAGCACGCAGGACACGTAGACATCCGTTCGAGTCTAGAAATACTTTTGCCACGAGAGGCGTGAATGTTGAGACGTGTGGTAAGGTCACTGATAATTTTTCGACGAGGCTTTGCAATGGTAATGGCTGGACAGTCAACCATTGTATCGACAGAGACACGATAATCGCTTGAATGTCTGCTTCTAGACCTTCAAAAACCTGCGACGCCTTGGGGCTACAGATCGAAGATAATACACAAGTCAGCATCTCCCCTACATCATTGGAGTATGCTTTCATGCCCCTATCTGGGTCATGTTCAACGGTAGTGAATGGAAAGTGTTCGAGGATGGTTTCGAGCCAGGTAGATATTCGAGAAAGGAGGGATTTGCGAGCTTCAAACTCAGATGCCGTACAGGGCTCGGCAGCAAAAGTCGAATAAATGGAAATTAAACGAAGATAGGATGCAAAGTCTTGAACATACATGATTTGGGCAATGTTATGTAAAGCCGATGTGGACCATACTCTTTCATCCTGCGATAACTCCAAAGCCGAGAACAATATTCGGAAAAACGTGGTATCTGGCGAACCGTTCGAGTTCCACTGTGTGTACAGATCCAGAAAGAAGTTCGTGTGGAGGGGACGGCAAATGAAAGGAATATTTGATGTATCAGCTGGGGAGCTCAGAGAAAGGCTCATGATTCTGTAAAGGAGTAAGCTCGACTCGAAATCAAGCTTGTGTTCAAGAGTGACATCCAGAAGTCTCGTTAACAAAGTAGCGTTGTCGCTACAATGCATGAGAACGATTCGAATCGCTTGTGACAGAAGAGCACACCTGTTCCGCGTTGGTATCTTGAGATACAACAATCAAAACCGTAGCGTACCTGCGATACACACCAGGAATAGCGTCGTATAGGTCACTCATGAGTTTGGAAGATTCGACCTCTCCTTCCCTCGCTCCGTCATCGTCGTCATTTATGACCTGATACTCCATGTTATCTCCAGCAACAGTAGAGCAGAGAGCTGCAAGGCTTTGAACGCGACAGAGATTTTCCTCGGAAACATGCCTCCTAGTGTTGATAACAATGTCCTGAAAACAATCTCGGACCGCATAGATTCTCCTAGCCATCTCTGCTTGGTGACTGTCTATGTATTGTCGGGAGCCAAGATTACTTGGTTGTGGAAGTAGAGACAGAGGACTAGGGATAAACGGTTCCTTTGACGACTCTCCACGACACGAATAGATTGTAGTTCGTCGCACTTGCGGGGATGAGGACTTCGCCAGGGATATGCACCGACTGCGCAGTGGTCGTAGAAGTCGATTGATACGAGCAAATGAGAGGATTGCTGGTTCTGATTTTCTTGATGACATCTGCTGCAACCGTGCTCTCCGAATTGACTCCAGTCTACAGAATCCAAACTTGAATTATATGACCGTGACAGCTCTAGTTTATCACGTGACCGCGTTTCGCTTAAGTTTGACATCCAAAAATTTGGATAGAGAACAGGCTCCTAGCCAGCCGTATTAGTACACTACTTGGAACGAACATTAAAGGACGGCTGGATAGGAACCTAGATAGAAAGATATTTATAATCACTTGGATACATCGCATACAATTTCTCCACTAATTATGTAAATAACGTATATGTGTTCTTATGATGAAAAGAAGATATTACTCTCCCTCTCCAGCACTGCTGTCGCTGGCATTGCTATCACTTTCGTCATGTCCCCAGACAGCGAACGCCCGACGACCAGGATGATCTGCAGACTTGCTCCGCGATACAGGTCGATGACCTCCCGGATGCACAGTCGATGATGTGGGTGTCTTGTTACACCCTAGATCAAGTTCTCTTGCTTCATGGCTCCTTCCACTTCTGGAATGTATGCCATCTCGTGAAAGATGATGCTCAATATTGTTATCCTCCGTGCTACTATCTGATGGACTGAGGTTAAAGCCGACGTGTCTGGGAGAGCGAGAGCGAGGTCTGGGTTCGACATCCACACCGGAGCGAAGACCTGATCGTGAACGAGACCTTAACGTGTATCTGCGATTCTTCCGTGAAGAAGATGTCACTCCATTAAATGCGGTCTTCAAAGATGCGTCGCCTTTGTCTTCGCTGATCTGGTTGGCTGACAACGAAAGATGTACGGCCTCAGGAGGAGATGAATCATTGATGTCAAAAGTGTCATCTTCCTCGTCAGAAACCTCATCCTCCTCTTCGATCTCTTCGGTGGATTCATCGACACGCTCCGGGGCTTTGATCTGCCTCTTCCGTTGATTTAGTTTAACCGGACCCTCCTCTTCAACAACCACAAATGACTTTTGTCGCTCCCGTTCGTTCCATTTCAATGTCCGTGAAATGGAATGGAACCAATCTGTTGACTGTTTTTCCGCACAAACAGTGGGGAATGGGTACTTGGACGCAGTGACTCTAATATGATCGCCCTCTGCGAACATCGTTAGTATGGCTTATGGGCGGCACCATCATACTGACGTTTAAGCTCAATGCGACCGCGACCATCAAAAGACGCCCATGCTGTGCTGCGTGAATTGTAAGGCACGCAAATTCGAAGTTCCATACTATCCGGCAGTAACATCGGTCGGAAAGACAATGTGTGGGGACAAATTGGCGTGATTAGAAGAGCGGGAATCTCTGGGTGAACCAGGGAGCCTCCAGCAGAAAGCTGCAGCCGCCGGTGCACCAATGAACCGGAATATTCAAGAGCCACCCATTGAGACACTTACCGAGTACGCCGTCGATCCAGTAGGAGTTGATACAGTAAGCCCATCAGCCTGTACAGTCGTCATATGATGTTCATCGCCTGAAATGAAGTAAGGCGGAGAATAAGGATGCAGCAACAACGAACATACCGAAGAGTTCCAAAAGGCTTACATAGGGACTTGGCCCACGGTCGACTACCAAGTCATTGAGGACCTCAAATGTCTCTGCAGGTCGTGTCGTGAAACACATTATCTCCTTGTCCTTTGCATTGCATTTTCCGTCGATTGAGGGATGACTGCCTGACCAACCTCCCTCCAAGGCTTCCCAACCTCCCTTTCCAACATTTCTCATCATTATTTCACCAGTGTCTCCCTTCTTCACAGCTTTACGCCGTCTCCCCTCTTCGCAAGAAACGGCACGATATACGGTGCATGTGAACCTCATGCGCAAATTGACACGAATACCTGAGTCTAGCACAGAGTCCATGACCTCCTGATGATCGGTAAAATCAAAATTTGTAAGGAAACCTAACGACCCTAGCGCAAATGGCAGGACCGGAGGCACTATACGTTGAAATAGCCACGATGTAAACAAGACAGTACCGTCACCTCCCAGCTGGCTCAAGTCAATGGTATTTCTCAAAACCAAAGAGCACGACACACACCGTGACAACGAAATCAAATAGTTGAGGAGTCTGAGTGCACATATTACTAGTCCAATATCGAAGTTGACCATCGTCTCGACCGTACACGTCATCTTTCGTAGATCCAGAGGCCATTGAGGAGAGTGAAGTGCTGCTTGATGTCTGGCGACGAGGGAAAGGAATGAAGAGCTCTGGATACTGAACTCGAATGCCTTCGGCATCGAAGCGCTTCGAGTGGCGAAGTTGGCCATCAACATATCTATAAAATTGTAAGAGCGTAAAAAGCGACAGAGAAGAATGGGATGTACACAACCAATCCACGTTTCTGATCCTTTCGAGGTTTCAACATGAGGTAAAGGGCGAGTTCTCGAGTGAGTTTTATCAGCCTGTTGTCACGAGCTTTAGTGATGATAAGCACGGTCTGTATATCAGAATGTACGCGAGCACGACCTAATGAGAAGATGAGAAATTATGGCTTTGAACAAACGTGTCGAGAGCTGACCGAGCTGTTTACTTATTTCTCGAACGCTTACCGCCGTTTCTGCAAGCCGTTTCGTCAAGCTTTCTCCAAACCCTTCCTCCTCACTTCCAGATGGAGGGGTGGGAGACAGAAGCCCACCCGGTACCTGTAGCGATCTTGCAACGTCAACTTCTCCGTTCCTGGTCACAATTGCTTGTTCTTTATTTCGCAACCATTCTGTGAGAGAAGCGCCTTTGTCGAGTTGCGAATGCACAAAGCAAGGGGAGTCGACAGGTTTAGCATATTGCGGAATCGGGCGTGGCTGAGGGGCCACATTTGAAGTTGTGGGATGCACAGTGAATCGTGGGGTTGTAGCAGGATCTTGTATATCGCCAGTATTAGAGGTATTAGAGAGTGTACCATTAGATTTTCCGATATTGGGAGATGAATCTTCGACGACAACGTCTGAACCCCATTGAGTGGGGCTGATGTGTATTGAACTCGGCTTGCTGCTGCGTCTAGAAAGCGATGGTTGTACATGATCCATAGCCGATCCCGGCGTCGTAAGAGGCGTTGTAGATGTCTCCATGTCGGAAGAGAGGTGGGTCATTATCGCGGTCGAATAAAGTTGGTGGTATAAGCGTTCTGAAACCTTTACCGGCAGACGAACTGTTCTGATAAGGCGACGGTGAGATCTGTTTTTGGATGAGAGTTGTCTAGAAGGCACAAGTATCGAAGTTAGAGGGAATGTGAAGAAAAAGCAAGATAACGTCAAGTGGATGTACGGTGACTGAAAACGGGCCGATCATGATGACATCAAGACATTGCCATGATGATATACAACAATCTACGCAGTAGAAACTGGTACGACGGATTTCGCTACCATCAGACCATCTATCATCCCCTTGCCAATGTGCCACTCCCAACTTCGATCTGGACCTATCTATCAATCATAGCAATTGTACCTGCCACATTACGACTCAGAAGAATACAGTATTTTTTAGTGAGAACCTTTCCAGTCGCCTGTAATCTGGTCTATCTTTCGCAATAGACCAGATCCACATATCCAGCTCCGGTAAAGTAAGCTCTTTCAACCAGTTCAGTGATCCATCACCAGGCAACGTTGCCAAGGAATGTGCAGTCTCAACCATCAACTCGCATGCATCAATTGCCGCAGCACGCAGGATGTAAGCTTGATTTGTAGACACAATCGGCTCCTGCTGTGAGACAACGTTGATGGGAGATCCTGACCCGTAGGTCTCCAGCAGTGGCTCGAGTTTCTCTGTAGAGCCCGCGCAGGGAAAGAGGGACGATAGTTCTGGCGAAGCAGAAAGGTCGAGAACGCCAAGATGTATGAGCATTGAGGGCAGAACATTGTCAGTAAAAACGGGAGTCTGCGTTGTCTTTGGAAGCGGAAATGGCGGGGGCGAAATTGAACCAAATCGAATTGCGATCGCATGTATCAAGAAGAGAGCTTTTTTGAAACAATAGATGGCTAAATGCTTGATATAAGACCTCAAGTGTTAAAGATAGAAGCACGAAACTCACGATGGCCATCAACATCCGCCATATCTCGGAAGCTTGGTATAGCGCGAACAAGCTGTGTGGTAACTCTGATCAGACATAATCAAGATTAGCAGAAGGCCGAGTGGAAGGTGCTTACATGCTCTAATACAGCTTCTAATTCCTGAGACCCATCCGAGGTAGATTTAGCCTTTGCTCCCTCTTTCAGCGCTTCAACAACAAAAGCACCGAGATTGGGATAGCCCGTATCAACCAAAATCTTTCCTGTTTCGTTTAAAACTCCCGTCACGAGATTCACTAGTTCATACATAGGTCCGCCTAATTGTCCTATGGTCAAACCGGGAATCGTGTCATGATTATTTTCAATGTGAATGTTGACACGCATTAGTTCCGCCACTTTGCTTGCATCAATAGCAGCGATGCCATGTGCCGAGAGCAAATCTCCACCATCGATAGATGAGGACAGATATAGAGAAAACACAAATGCCCGAATGGTATCCCAAGCACCTCGACCAACTTCCTGATGTAACTGCATGCGGTACCCCGAAGCAAAATTGAGGAGAGACAATATCGCAAGCAAATTGAGTTCGTCTAGCGGAGATGAAAAGTTGAGAGGTAGAGCTAATCCATGAGTTTGAGAAACGCGTGTAAATGTCGTCGTAAACGCTGGCGATAATAGCAGCCTTTTGATAGCTTCCGGTGTTATCTGCAATAAAGGATCTCATGAGCATCCTGCAGCGCAAAAATGCGGCTCGTCGATTGCGATAGACAATGGAATGATACGGCTATCTGTACCGCAAGGATCCAGGCTAGTCGCTCCTTAAACGTCGTGGTCATAGGGAGCTGACATACCGAAATCCCAGCTTTCTTCCGTAGAGAGTGAGAAGATTCTCGGATAGACTTGAGGTAAGTGCCGGAAGGGGGAAATGGAGGCATGGGATAGCGACTCGAGAGAAACAAGAATCAGATTGGACAAGATCGTATACGAGACGCAATCGATAGACCCACACTCACGTCCGTAGTGTCCTATGTAGGCACTTCTTTTGGGGCTATGGTTGAAATGGGCGTATCTCACCAGATGATGGGCTTGCGAGATTCTACTCCTGAAATACTGGATTGAGATAGTCAGTGAGTGTCACAATGCAGAATTTGAGATTCAAACGCCGATCGGCCCGGGCCCATCAGCGCTCAACGTCAACGCCCAAAACTTACTTCCCATCGCCTTGAAAACCCTTTCTTATTTTGCATCGACATGTTTCCTTACAGTTCACGCGTTTTTCCATCTCAGTTGATAAGCGCGCGAAGTTGGCATCGCTTCTACTCTACGAATGGTGCGACAGGTGAGTAAAATTGCCGGGTTTGAGCGTTTTTTGTGACATATCACTTCTAGAACTTCGTACGCGTCTGACGGACAGCCTCAAAACGGCCATGAAGGTTGTACCAACGTGTTTTACGCGTCAGTACTAACACAGCTACTGCAGGCCAAGGACTCTCTTGCATCTACAACGTTGAGGGTGCGTATGAGCACACCATCAGGATTATTTCAGGCTGATGCATAATCCCAACCACAGTCTGTACTTTCTGAAGTCTACGCTGCAGACAAAGCAGCGAAAGATCATGTGCCTTCACCGACAATAGTCTGTCCCTTTCTTAACACATCATGATGTTACATGGACTCACGCGGACTTTGCAAGACGAGTATACTGCGCAAGGCAGCATCACAACGCGTAAATGAAGCTTTCACTGCGCAATTTGACATATTGACAATCATTTGGTCAGACTGAGGCTGCATCCAAATTTACACAAGCCACCCGGCAGGATCTTGCAGATGGATTGCTCCAAGAAGCAAGATTCATAGAAAGTTTTCTACCGCCCCTGCTTTCCACTACAGATATAGACGAGGCTCTTTGCCAGGCAATCGCAACGTTACCGGCAGGAACCCAACCACAAAATTCTCGTGGTCAAATCTTCAAAATCTTCTATCAAAGAATTGATCGCTCAACAGTTGACACCGATCTCGTAAAACAAAGAGTCGACGCTCTCCTGACCGAAAAAGGAACAAATTACACGTATACAGTGGCGGAAACTATAGTATAATTTAATACAGTCTTCTTCTTTTTCTTAAGTGCTCGTACTATTCCCGCTCTCTGTCGAAAGATTGGCTGATAGATGATCTGGTGCATCAATCACACCAGAGTCCCCCGATGATGAAGCATCTTGAGGATTGACCGAATCACGAGAGATGGAAGTGGAAGATGCAGGAGATTCTTCGCGTTGCGGTGCTTTGGCAGACGGAGAAGCAGTCGAACCACCTCCACTAGTGGACGTCTCGGGATTGATAGGTGATCTTGATAGAGTTGAAGTCGGTTGGACAGAAGTAGTCACATTAGGAGAGGGAAGGGCACTTCGCATCCTCATCAAATCGTCAATACAATGATAGACAGCGCTGGATACTCCTTCAAGAACCCTCAAACGTTCATCAATAGCTTCGCGAGTCAGCCTGTCCATGACCGCAAGCTGCTCTTCAGTGAGGGTAGGCGGCAGTACATTTCGCTGAATGCCTTGACTGCGTGGCATGCTACGTGGGGCAGGCCGCAAGTTCCCAGGTTGCCCGGGTGAGACACGAGAATGGAGTTCCGAAGGGAAATGACGCGAAAGACCGGTCATAGAAGGGAGAGAGGTTGGCCCGGAGTTGATCTCGGCGTAGTCATAAAGAGGAATCAACGGAGGGGCAGGAGACAAATGTTGATTTGAATGCGCGCTTGAGGGTACTGACAAATTAGGTCCCTCAGTAGAATGTCCTTCAACCGAACTACCTTGAGATCCAGATGTTTGTGGGCTTGACGAAGACGCTGTTTTGATATTGCTACTGCCATTCGAACGGCGTAAGGCGGCTGATGCTGCGGCTTCTCGAGGAGTTGGCGCCTCCTCATTATCACGAGTTGACGATTGTGGTGCGGAATTAGTTGTAACCGGGCGAGGAGTCTGTTGCGTTTGGGTATCTGCCGTAGGAATCACTCCGTCAGGGTCTTGAGCGGCACCGTCATGTGGCCACGGCTGCCATGCACCACCAGGACCGGGAAATCCAGGATATTGGGGTACGGGTTGTAATGGTTCATTCTGTTGTGTCCGCGGTAGTTGATACTGGACATGATACTGTATGACAACACCTGAATTTTCAGGATTCTGATGAGGATTATTCTGGTTTTGAGGCACTTGCCCAGGCAAGTGTGGACCCGCAGCTAACGGTTGCTGGACTGGAGGGCCAAATAACCGCCCTACAAGTCCCAGGGGGTTACCCAAAGGATTGTTGACTAAGTTTTGATTCTGATTAGGCTCAGGTAACCGGTCGTTGGGCCTTCGAGGTTCTCCCTGGACCCCAGCCGCAACAGGTGCGGCAGGATCTTGACCCTGAGGTTGAGCATCAAGTACGGTTCGCCGGCTGTCAGTCTCTTAGCGATGTATAAATTAAACTTAGTAGTAGTTACACACCACGTGGGGCAACTCTGTTGGCGCTCAAGCCAAGAACGAAGACAATGGAAATGAAAGATATGGCCACACGGTAATTTTTTAGGAGTGGTGTTCGGACCATCAAACGTCGTAGGCACCTGTCCTTGCTGCTGCCTAGTAGTCTCGTGGAAGATCATTTCTTCCCGGCAAATGATGCATGTGCGATCACTCATTGCCGTCAACTCGTCAGCAGTCGCATTCGGATATCTTTGATCCATATTTCTAGTCGCTGTTTGGTATCGATGAAGGGCACGGAGTCGTGTGATGAACGATCGAGCTGTGATATAGACGTCGCGAACGATGTTCAGAGGTAGACCATAGAATGTAATTATGATCATAAAAAAGATCAAGTATGTCGCCAGCTTCAAAAAGTCTAGATAGTATGAAATAAGAAGCATACTGATAACGAAAATCCACATACCCGTAGCCAATTCAATGTAGAACGTCCACATGCTTTTGTTTTCCCAGGGGGGTGCATTCTCACCTCCACGACGACCAGCACGTCTCAGCTCATATGCTGAGAGTAGGTACTTGCAAATTGTGTTCAAAACACTAGCCATTAAAATTCCGTACTGTGAAAGAAGGGTTTGACTTAGAGACGTCAGCCAGCCGTTTACGAACTTACTTCACTGGCAAAGAGAACCATGCCTCCAACACCATTAGCAATTGTGTTCTCAACAGAAACAAGGAACATCAATAGATCTGTCAACCATAGGATGATGAACAAAGAAGTCATTCGAACGTGAAACAAGGAAGAAGGTCCTGGATAAGGCCTTTGATCCATCTACATTGTCAGGAGGTAAATGAAGGAACGCGCACAAGGTACTGAGTACATACCCATTCAATTCTATCACTGGCAAGCCAATGAAACGACTTCGCGAAGAGGAGAAATCCAAACATCATGGCGAAGGGGATATCAAATTCATCCCGAAAGATGGTGAATGCCAACAAAGATTCTGTGATGAAGAACCACAGCCGATCATACAGGCGCTACGATAGACAGCATTTGAAAGTAAGCTGCTGAGAAATGCCTATAGATCGTACCTCCACCTCGTTTGCTCGCAATGGACCAAAGAAAATTCGCTGAACAACATGACCACATAGCAAACTGACGAGGAAACCGAAATTGACCAACGCCTAGGCAGAGTAAGCAGTAAGCATACAAATATCGTGAAAGGCTGCGTACCAGAAGGCTTCGATTACTTTTAGAGAGAGAGATGGCTACAGAATAAAAGTTACTGTAATTTCGCAACGCATTGGTAATTGTGAGGGTGACGGCAAGAAGAGAGACAAAGGTATAAAGAAGGATGCGGTGAGAGTTGAGCGAGCCAACAAGAGCCTGGGCACCGTGCCTCAGAGCGGCATCGAAAGGCATCGAGAGGTGAAGACCGTTGGAAGAGGCGTGGCAAAATACGTGGAGGCATCAAATGAGATCATATGACACTCCTGATCTGGATAAGGAGTCACGTCACAATATCTAAGTATGTACAGTCCGAAACTTCCAAATTTTTGGTTTTTGCAATTGTCGGGCGCTTAGAAGAACTTACAGCGTGGTTTATTATCCTGCTATTTGGAGATACTGGCCGGCGTTTTATTTGAACCGAAAGTGCTGTGGTCCTGGAACCTCCTTCCTTCATCGCTGGTAATTTTCAGGATTCCTTGAATGTCCTCTTCCAAGCCAAAAGTACCCAATGGCAATAGTGTCGCGTCCAAAGACACAACTCAGTCCCGACGTTCACTTCAGTTGTTGCTCACCTCTGCTGTTCTGCTCTTAGCTGTTTTCACTTTCGTTGATCCTCGTTCTATCAGCAATCATCCTGTCTCTTATGCACTCTGTTCCAAAGAGGGAAATAAAGTGTACACCGTCGATCCGGACAACTCACAAACTCAGTGTATCGTCGTTGTAGGAGCTTTCATTGCTGACCGTGGTTCATTGAGTATATGTTATTACTACTCCTGACGTGGCATCTCTTATATTCTCGATCAGGCGACATTACCGGACGCTGGAACAGATTCTCATTGAATAAGTTGATTTTCCGTCGCCCGTCTTTGGAAACGCGCTTCATACAATCCGGAGCTATCATTCTTCCAGGTTTAAGTGGTTTGTAAAGTGTCAGCGCCACATCAATGATCATTTACTCCAATTTATAGACTCCCATGCGCATATTCTTGAGTATGGGGCCGCTCAACAGCTGCCATTGGAAGGAACAAAGACGGTCCAGGGTAATACAATGATTACTTTTGTCACAGGTTATGTATTTACTCCCTGATCAGACACTGTGGCCCGCGTTCGAAATTTTATCTTAGCTAATCCGGATATTCACAACGACACCTCCAAGTTTGTCATTGGTGGAGGGTGGGATCACACTATCTGGCCTACTGCTGGCTGGCCGACCTCTGTATGCTGAAAGTTTGTTTGCCGAATCTTCGATCTGAGAACTTTTCACAGGCCCACCTGGATGAAGATCCTGTAATCCGGGATCGGCCTGTTATTCTACAAAGCAAAGATTGTCATGCCCTTTGGGCGTCATCTAGTGCCATCAAAGCTAGCATGCCGTTCCCTGACCAGGTTGACGGAGGTGTCATCGTTCGCGACGATGTAGGGAACCCCACAGGTTTGCACACGGAAGACCGCAATTGCCGTACTTTCTAAGATTTTCATTCTATCAAATTTCACAGGTGTTTTTCTCGACAATGCACAAGAACTTCTGAGACAACCTAAACCGACGGAAACAGATCTGGTTCGACGGTTCCGTTTGGCGGTGAAGGATGCACATGCCTTCGGCTTAACCTCGATTCATGACGCAGGTCTGGATCCCGCGTCTCTCGCGTTCTTCAAGAGGTATTTATGACAATTTTTTATGCATTTCTACTTAACTTGTTTTCTAGGCAAGTTGAAATGGGAACTCTGCCAGTTAGTCTTTCATTGTACTATGTCCGTTCATTAAGTTGTTAGTGTCCTTCCCTGACAAGATTCGGATCTATGGGATGTCGTTTTTCGACGAAAATCAAGAATACTGGGGAAATACGACCAAACCGATTATTGGCGCAGGCAACGATAGGTTGACTGCAAGGAGTGTTAAGATATTTGCGGATGGTAACAAAAAGTTCTTTTTCCATTTGTATAACATATTTAATACTCATGCATTATTACAGGTGCACTAAGGACAAGTGGTGCCGCTGTGCGTCTATACTTTCTCTTCCGTGGTTTGTCACTAATAGTAATCTTTTTAGTTGTATGAACCGTATGCGGACAATCCTTCAACCACAGGTTTCATGCGCCTTGAGTCTGATGTTCTCTTTGATTATATTCCTAAATTCCTTCGAGATGGATGGCAAGTGGTGAGTAATGTAAATTGAGTCCTCAACTCGTTGCGTATAAAAACTTTCCAGAATGTACATGCGATTGGTGACCGTGCCAACGGAATCGTTTTGGATGCATTTGAAGCTTCGTTAAAAGGAGCCAACGTCACTGCGCTGAGGCCTCGCCTGGAGCATGCTCAGATTATGACGATCGAAGATATGAGGCGCCTCGGCCGGCTTGGTGGTAGGTCTCGTTCTCGAATATGATCAGTATTGAGGGAACTGACATTTTAATGACGCAAAGTCATTGCCAGTATTCAACCAACCCATGCGTGTGTCGTAGATCATTGATGACATTCGAGCTAATTACTAATCGTCTTGTTATAGTATCAGTGACATGTGGTACGCCCAGGACCGTCTCGTTAGTTTATCCTCCTGATGCATCTTAGAAGGAATGTTCATAGTTTATGTTAGGGTCCTGATCGCGTCAAACTACTTTATGCTTTTCGTTCTCTTATCGGTAGTGGGGCAAGGATCACTCTGGGTTCGGACTTCCCCGTCGAATCTATGAATCCTCTTTTCGGATTCTATGCTGCCATAACCCGTCTTTCTCTTGTCGGAACGTCTCCGCACGGTCCCAATGGCTGGTACGTTGTCTGTTTAGGGGCTTTTAATTGAATATCGATGTTGTTTGTTTATAGGTTTCCTGAACAACGAATCACTCGCCAAGAAGCGCTCAGAGGCGAGTCGAAATTCCTTAAGAAAAGATAATTCCATGATACATTATCCCAACAGGGATGACGATCGACCCCGCTTATGCTTCGTTTACTGAAAATACATTTGGGTCTCTTGAAATAGGAAAACGCGCAGATTATGTTGTCTTGTCACAGGACATTATGGTGGTTCCGCCGAAGGACATCCTAGCCACTAAAGTCTTGACGACTGCCTTGGATGGCGAGGTGGTCTACGGAGTCCCTTCACTGCAGTGACACCGATGCTTTAGGGTTTCTTGCCGATATCGAATGGTACGTTGGATCCCCGTTGCCAACACCAACCAAGCCAAATTTGTCTCTTTCATTCTGAGTTTCTCTTTCTATGTTTCTCCTATTTGCGAGCTTCCTCTTCCATGGTGATGTGAAGGAATGCAGTTTTCTACAAGCATGTGTTTGACTGGTTCCGTCAGATCCTCATCTTATATCAAGAACTCGCTAACTTGTCTTTTTTTGAACCCTTTTTTACATTTTTGGGATTACAACCAAACTTTTTATCGTCCCTCTCCATCGTCATACTGCCGATGCTGCTCACCATCTATTTTAGTTTGCTGTCTTCTTTTCGAGATGTATATCAATCACTTCATACTTATTTCCGGGGAGCTAGGGGTGATGGGGTCGTATGTCTATCCTACATAGATGTCGGCTGGATTACGCTTAGTTTCCATATACATCACCCAATGCACCATGCAACCTTTGTCTCGTTCAACCAGCATCTTTATAAGTTATCCCTAAAGTGTACTGCCAGCTTCAACAAGTGCTTCCTCCTGTCCTTGCTCCTTAGGAGTGAGCATAGTCATTGAGCTCTTCTGAAATATATACGAGACTGTGCCACCAGGTACATCATACGTGGTTAAACATTTATCCCATGTAGCGATGTTCTTGATATCAACAGCAGCCAATATTGTGTCGATTCTGGACTTCGGGTAAACCGCGTCGTTGGGAGTAGCTGATGAATCGTGAACGTAAATAAGCTTCCGAAGGGCATCATCCTGAATATCATCTTTGGTAATTGGCCTCAGGCAGTTGATGTGTCTCCATTCGCCCAGTGCAGCAAGTCCGGCTTTCTTTTTCTGCAAGTACTTAACCAGGAATGAGAAAGAGAAAACCCTTTCCAGTGATAAACGCAACTCACCGTTCGATCCATTTTGTCGATGAACTCAGGCTTAATATCGATCGCTTTCACAAAACCCTGTTCGATTTCCGTGTCATCGTCTACATCTTCTTTCTGAGATGGGATATCTTCTAAAACATCTAAAACATCGCGACCTTCGCATGGGCACTCGAGCAGATCGTGTGTGTTGCAAGGGGTACTGGGATCTATCCTGAAAATGTCTCTGAGCTACCGTTGATATCAGCATTGATCTGCCAAGCATGTTCGACAACAACAAACATCTTTCCTCGTGAATGAGTCACTTTTCGAACTGGTTGAACTCTAAAATATGGCAGTCACAGAGATGAAAAGGGAGAATAGTATGGTAGTCTCACCGATTCTATCAAAGCTAACATGATGGCATATAAGCCATGACCTCAGCTGTTAATTGTAATTGTACATGTACTCACAACTACTCAGGCCCAATTTTGTTACTTGACGCTGATAGATTTTCTCTGTCAAACATTGTCATCTCGCTGCTCAACAGATGGTTACTACTTCAGGTAACAACGTACCATCTATTGTTCCTGCAGTTAGAAATCTATAGATATAGACTGGTCGCTTTTGACCATCCCTTTTCATATCATGAGGGAAAAGACGACGAAATTCAGAGGAGCATCATTACCGATGACATCTCGCCATGGATTGAAGATCATGGCTATTTAAAAAAGAAGAAATCCAGATTTAAAATTCACGATTTTATGCCTACCTGGGATTCCAATCAGAGTCGACAAGACACAACCTAGATGCGCCTGTCATAGAAGCTAAGAACTCATATTGAAAAGACTTGGGTATCAGCTTTACCGATCAAATTAATCCCAATTCCCCCTACACACAAGCTGTCATAAGCCGAAGACACGGTCGATGTGTAAAGAACGTACCAGCTTTAGAACTCAAGAGAAAAATGACTAACGATCGTCATGAGCTATAGTAGTCGTAACCAGGCCTTTTCACTCACAGCTTTGATTTCGTGAGGATTTGTTGAAAGTGTTCACGAATTCTTGTCTTTTGGCCGCTGGAGTCTGTCTTGTGGGGGGTCAATCAGCGCCAGTGTATGATGACAAGGGGGAAGTTCATTAATACCCATCCAAGCGGAAATACGAATACTTTCTAGTCTTGCAAAATTCTTCCAAAATGTTAAGAGTGGAGGTGTAATGCGACACAATGACACATTTTTCTTCCGTATCCTGAAAGGAATTAAAAACGTGACCTTGATGGAGCATAAATTGCACATACTGAACGAATGACTGATAACAATTTTGCAAGAGCATAGAGTTTTCCTATTGCAAGATTTGTCAGAGCAAAGTTGTCGATCTCACGAATCGTACCGCTCAAGGTAACATCATCGATTTGGGCATTTTCAGGTATCAGTCGTGATGCTTCCTCTAGACCTGACCTTTGTAGCGTGTCCTTGCGATCCGCTTTTGCCTTGTCGGCGGTAGCTTTGAGCAATATGGGACTGTTGCTGACTTTGGTTAAGATATTGATCAACGCGAGAGATTCAGCAGTTGAGCTTTGTATTAAATCATCTAGTCTGTCTGGATGAAGAATTCTCGAAAAGATGGATAGCTGAAGAGCAGTCGGAGTGACAAAGACAACATATTCGTCTAGTTTGCCCGCGTTAAAAATTCAAGAAATATAGAATGAAAGAGACACACGTTTCGGAGGCAAAACGTTCTTCAAAATCGTGGCATCTCGTCGAAGTACGAAGCTTCTTGCTACAGTAAGCAGCTGGAGAAGTGACATCAGGCGTGAGACGGTCCCAATTAAACGGGTTCATAACCTGTGCCGTTCTAGCTTCACCAAGTTCTATGTCTTTCGGGGTCGCATCTGGAGCCCTGCTTTTTAGAATCGGAATTTCGTAAACTCTTTTGAAGATGGTGTAGTCGTCTGAAACAAAGTGAACTCCACATCGTATCACGAAAAGGAGACGAACCCAATAATCCCGGATTACAAAAGTCGGCCTGTTGTTGAGATTGGAGTCAGGTAGGATCATGGCTGACAATGATGGGTCGAGCACACCATTGCGTGAAACTCGCCAAGATCATTTTGAATTGGCGTTCCAGATAATATTATTCGTCTAGGAGTTCGCAAGGCTTTGAACATTTGCGTAGTCTTGTTATTCGCGGATTTTAATCTGTGACCTACATTTGGTATTCTTTTTTAAAAAAAATGGACAAGGTGACGGAAAACTTTTAACCTTCATCACAAATAATCAACCCAATCGGTGGCCTTGTACTGTTTGAGGTGAAGAAATTTCGCAATGAAAGCTGTAACTTACACCATTAAGGCCAAATCATCTCTGAGATCACGTTATCAGTAGCTCAAGCGGCTTTTTGCAAGAGCCAGCAACGTACATAACTGTCCGAAGTCGCTCATAACCAATGATTAAAACCTTTTGGTTTCTCCTTTGATTAGTATTCAGCTAAATTCTCCTTAACAAAGAAAAGTACACGCTACGCACGCATTCATGAACATCAGCGCGGTCTTCTTGTCCTTATCACAGGTGACCACGCCTGCGCGGTCTCTCCCCAGCCATTTGTGAAATTCAGCTTTCCAATTCTGTAAATGCTCAGTTTGCATGAGTCAGGATCGAGAAAAGACGAAATACCAACATTCACCAACGAAACGGGGCAGACGATTAGAACTTTCTCTACCACTGGAGCAGAGCAGCTATACGGGTTTTGTCCTATAAAAAGATATGAACAGGCAAATCTCATCAATAGGTGCAACATTACTCAGGAGTATCCAAACGAGGGCTATCGTCTGTATGGGCTCGATGTAATAATAGAGTCAACAAGCAAACAAGTATCCTGACCTGAAGAGTTTTACCAAGACCCCTAATTGCTCTCTTGAACATGTCATCAGTAAAAAGGAAATAGAGAGTTACATTTCGTCTGCCAGTATGCATCCTTGACCCTCATGTTTCCGAAGACCCATCACAGATTCATACATGAACATAACACCTATTAAAACGAGATCAATTTTAATCCAGAGGGTAAATCATACCACGCACCTTCGCGCTGATGAGGTCGCATTCTTCGCGACAGAATAGGGTCTAGAACAACAGGTACCACGGGTAGATTCCTACAACTCAGTGAGCCGTGTATTTGATTTTGACGACTCGGCGAAAGAAATCCTACTTTTTGTTGAATTTCTTTATATGCTCTTTGGTTGGTGCCTTCATTACGACAGCGTCGTCAGCATCAGGGTCATGGCTTGGACGCCGGGTAAATGAGGGGACAAATTATGAAAGAATTCGAACCTACAGTGGCCCTTTCGATTTCTTGGGAACGGTCGCTCCGTAGAACGAAACTGGTGCAACAAATCTCGAGACCTGCTCTACGAACTCTTCCGGCGGAACCAGACAATCAGGAGCGGCATCTTTATCAGGAGATTTAATGTCACTGTCGGGTATCTTGGGGGTGGAAGGCAATTGCGAGGCATCTACCGGGCTATCGAGTTCTACTTCTTTGCCACCAATCATCGTACGATAACCAGTTGACAGATTGTCTCCTTTCCAAGGTACAGAACCCATGCTTCCTGTGTCATGAAGATATAATGCCAACAAACTGTTCGAAATAATACGCACAATTCCCCATCCTCCGATATCATTATCAGCTTTCCTCCAGCCAGCGACACATAGGCGTCACCATCCCAAGTTTGATGTTTCTTCTGCTGGGGTTTTCGCCTGCATATATGATGATTTGAACGGAGCAGTGACTTTCAATGATGATATTCTGACCAATTGGCTGTCCAATGGTTATCTCCTTTGATATCTGGCGCATTGTCTGTCGCGGATATTGGGGCAACGGGTTGCAAGGGTGTGGGTGGCTTTGAGGCAGGCTTCGATGGTATAGAGAGATTGATCTTATGCGGAACGAATGGTTTCAGTCGATGGTTGTGAAGGGCGACTGGTGGGGTTCCTGGCGCAATCGAAGAACCAAAAGCCTGACCAGAGAGATACTCGCTTTGCGTCAAAGGCCGGTCTAGTTCGATCTCTTTGTTGGCAATGAAGCACTCCTTGCCTTCTTCAAGCGGAAATGTTATTTTCCCAACGCCAAGTCTTCAGAGTGGACCGTGAAAGTCAGGTTACGTCAACGAATCTATGAAGGGGGCGTACGTTTTCCCGTCTATGTCGTATAACGTAGCTTTATTGTTATTCGCAACTAGGATGGCATCGCCGTCCCATGTTTTGTGTTTCTTGGTTTGGGGATTTCTCCTATCTATGACGTGAAGATTATAGATTCAACGATATTAATGAGGGTACTGGCCATTGAACCATCCAATATTCCTCAGCTTTCAATGATGGAGAAGTAGCGTTAAACGCAGGTCGCTTTCTAGATGAGTCCTCCTCGTGATCTGCTTTCCTTTTAGTGTTAAGTGGTAGAAAATTGGGCATTATAGTCAGTCGAGCGAGTGGACAAGGCGAGGTCTAGAGTGAAACGAGCGTGACAGAGTATGCGATCACATGGATGTGACTCCTCGCGCCTGTCTTCCATCTTGGAAGACATTCCAAGTATATACATAGATACCTCTCTTAATCACTCCCAAGCCATTTATACCCTAGATAACGCGTCGACATGGGAGTTCCAGGCCTCTGGGAGGTAAGCTGTCGTTCTTCTCTCGCCTTGTGGGTTCACTTGAAGTTGACTCTTCATTTCTCCAAGTTTATCAAGCATGCGGGGCAGCAGCGATCTTTTGCACACCTTGCCATCAAAGACGGTTTCGAGGACAATAAATCATCAAGGTAAAAATCACTCTTGTTTCCGGTCAACTTCTTTTGCTGGAACTCATGTTTAGGCGGGCTTACCGAATTGGCATCGACGTAAGTATTTGGTTGAGGCCGAGCAAGGAGGGCGAGAATCCACAACTTCGAATGTTTTTTTTCCGCCTTAGCCGTCTGGGTAAATTATTCTTGTCGTGTGACGTGATCTATCTATTCATTAGATACATCCAGCCGAATTTCCTCTTATTCCCCTGTTCGTTTTCGACACCAAAAGTTAAAGTATGTAAATTGTTCTTTGTTATAGTTTTCGCGTTGTAATTAAGTCTACCAAGCGTGGCGGATGGGTAAATCCGGTTCGCATCCCTTGAGTCAAGCTCTGAAGGAAATGATAGAAGCTTTTGGCATGGAATCCCGAGAGGTAAAAATGACGTTTGTTCCTAATCATACCACTCAAATCTTTACAGGCCTTGGGCGAGGCCGAGGCTGAGTTGGCATACCTTAATAGTAAGGGTTATATCGACGCTATTTTGACTGATGACTGTGACGCGTTCGTATTCGGTGGGCGTACGATCATCAAGAAGTGAGTAACTTTCGTTATGGCATCCATCTTGTGTCATAATTTGTACAGCTGGAGTGCTACTCTGTCGGGCAACACGTCTGACGCTGTCGCGCAGCGTAATGTTGATTCAAACAAGAGGCCTCAAGTCACAGTCTACTCGGCCGACAGGATTCGCGACTTGTCAAGAGGTGGTCTCATATTGTATGCGCTTCTGCAAGGAGGAGATTATCACGAGGTGTGTGTCTTTTGAACATCTGATTCTTGATAACCGAGAGATACAGGGTGTCCCTGGTTTTGGACCGGCTCACTCCTTTGGTTTGGCCAGGTGTGGCTTCGGGGATTCTCTTTTGAGAGAATACCAGGCAAAAGGGCAGCACATATTGCCGTTCCTTGCGCGATGGAAGGAAGATATGAACGCAGAACTTGCCTCGAATTTGCGGGGATTCATGCCGAGATCAAAGCATAGGATCCCGCAAGATTTCCCCGACCTCAAGATACTCGAGTTTTATGTCAATCCAATCAGCAGTGCCGCCAAGGGCGGCGGCGGACCTCTTCTCGACAAGGGGCAGATGAACCTCGCGAGACTTGCTAGATTCTGCGAGGAGCACTTTGAGTGGGCGTACTCCCAAGGCCTCGTCAAGAGATTTCGAGACCTTTTATGGCCCGGAGCAGTGATGCACGTCCTTCGGCGTGCTGCGCTGAAAGCTGACGCAAAGGAGCGGGAGAAACGAGCAAGGGTAGGTAAAGAGGATCGCATGATCTATGGCGCGCTCAAACCCTCGCGCGCGGAGGCTGTAGGCACCCCTGCAGCACTTGTGCGGCAGTACTTGCCTCCACTCAATACAAAAGATCTCCTTGCTCAGATTGTGGGTGCATTTGAGAATCGGTCTCAGGCTTCGTCCATGCCGCGAGGGGATCCCCGATCCTGATCCTTTGATAACGAGGATCGTAGGGGCACGACGTCATGGCTCGGCTGACAACCTGCTTGAGTATCGTGTCGAGGTGTGCCCTGTGCAGCTGGTTGCGCTGACAAAGGAGGGAATTAAGGGGTTTAGAGGGCCGCCGAAAGAGCCGGTAAAGCCAACGAAGAAGCCGCCACTCGCGCCACATAGTATATTGAGGCTGTGGATAGCGGGGAGTATCTTGCATCAGGTGCATCCTGGGCTTGTTGAGGACTATGTAATGAATGAAGAGGTGAAAGCGAATAAAGAGTTGAAGGGAAGAGGGAAGAGGAAGGCTGAGGATGACGAGGGTGACTATGAGGCGAGGCAGCCTACGGGGGGAACACAACCCGCCCCAGCGACTCCACGAGTCACGCAAGTTGTTAGTTTGTCTGCGAGGAGAACTCAAGCTGCTCCTGGGCCCGTCCTGCCCCGCGAAGGTGTTGACGTCATAGACCCTACGCGCAACGAGCGCTTTTCGTTCACGTTTCCTAACCCAGATGCAAAAGATGGGGAGGGATCCGCGCCCGCGTGCCTGAAAACATCTCAGGTGGACCGCGATAGTGAGAGAGATGACCGCGCGGTGATGTGGGACGGGATGATCGACGGTCGGAATAGTCGACCAAAGTCCAAGCCAGGGCAGAGCAAGGATAATGTCGCGCCTACATGTACACGCGACGACCTGCTGACTAGGCTGGACAAGTTGGATACACGGCGTGCTGGAGCGGTAAAGAGTTGGGATGGATGAAGCGTGTCCGCTGACGGTGTCGGCGTTTCCTACTATGCCAGTATCAGCACCGTTGTGAAATCAAGTACATTATATTCAGCATAACTATGTATTATGGGTAAATTCTACTTTTCTTGGCCAATAGTATCAATGTCCCAATTTTTGAGGTGTTTTATGGTGTAGGGATCATGGTCACCGGCGAGAAAACGGTGCATGGACGCCCAGGCAACCATGACGGCGTTGTCTAGGCGGGTCAGCACAAAGAAAACGGAGGCGAATTAAAATTTACCTGTACACAGTTCCGGCGGAGGGAAACTGAGGGTTATGGGCGATTTGGAATCCATCTTTGCTACAAATGCAGCAAGGCTGGAAGAAAACTTGAGTGCAAGGGAAGAGGGCGCGGGGTGTTGCTCACCGTTCGCGGAGAAAGGTGTTGCTGGCGACGCCACCGCTTACGACGACATCTTGTACGTTGATACCCAGTGTTTGGCACCAGCGAAATGCAAGGAAGACCTTTTCCTCCAATTGGGCTACGGCAGCGGACTGGAAGCCGCGACCAAGGGCGAGCCGGGTGGGCAGGTCGATGTTTTCGAGGCCGCCTTTGGAGTCGATGTATCTTTCGACGTAGGAGTGGAGGGAAGCAAACGAAAACGCGAGCCGGCCCCGGACAGGCCGGGGGTAGGGGATGAGGTCTGGGAGGTCTGCTTCGTCGAAAGGCTGGGCGCAAAACTCCTCGAGGGCTGCGCCGGGGCCGAGTGCGGTCCAGGGGATGCCGAGATGGCGGGAGACTTTGTCAAAGCAGCGCCCGATGCTCTCGTCGCCGGTGGTGGCGAGGGTGCGGAAGGAGGTGAGAGAGTACGCGAGGAGGATGAGGGTGTGGCCGCCCGAGATGAGGAGGGTGAGAAAGGGGAACTTTGGAGGATTTGGGTGGGAAGTGAGGAGCGGAGTGAGGGCGTGAGCTTGCTAGAGGGGTTGTGTGTGTGAGCACAAGGCAAAGGAAACAGGGACGCGAGCTCGCCATGTGGTGGACGCCGACGAGGGGCAGGTTGAGGGCGGCGGCGAGGGTCTTTGCGGCGTCGGACGTGACGCTGAGACAGCTGCGGATGCCTGAAGAGGGTGAGCAGGGCAGGGCAGGGGACGAGGCACGCACCTGGGCCACGAGTGAACGCGATGCCGTCAATGTCGGTGCGGATGTCGAGCTGGGCTTCGTCGAGGGCGCGCCTGACGGCGAGGGGCTAGAGAGGGTCAGCGACGGGGACGACAGCGAGGGCAGGGACTGACGATGTTTTCCTGGTGACTGCGGATGGCGAACTTGGGGTGGATGCCGCCATAGACCTCGTGGCTGCGGGGGGGACGACGGTGAGCAGAGGACGACGGGCAGAGAGACGCGCGCACATGGAGTTCTGCTTGAGGACGACGTTGGCGAGGATGCGCGGCGTCGATGAGACGATAGCGGCGCACGAGTCGTCGGCAGAGGACTCGAGCGCGAGGACGGTGAACGTGCGGAGGCGCGGACGCCGGGGGAGACGGCGGGCAAGGAGCATGGACGTCGTGCGAGACAACGAGGAGCACTGCCTCTGATCGCGACCACGATGACGGAGCCGACTGATGGGCCGCGTCCGCCGCGCCTTGCGTTCCCCTCGCACCTCCTCTCGTCGCCCGCGCAGCTCCTGCATCTCCACGCCCAGCCCCCGTCGCCGTCCTCGATGGCCACCCCGTTGCCCGCCAAGTCCCACTCGTCGCCGTCCAAGGTTCGTTGTCGTTGTCGTTGTCGTTGTCGTTGTCGTCGTCGCCGCTGACCCCCCGCAGACATCCTATGGGCGCACGTACGACTCCAAGCTCGTCTCGCGCGAGATGCACCGTCTGGGCAACCTCACCACCGCCCTCGCTGCCCCGCCCAGCGCCGCCGCAGCCGCCGCCTCTGCGTCGTCCCTCGCGCTGCCCGCGCCCCCGCAGCCCAGTCTCGCCGCGACGGCCGCCTCCGATCCCTGGGGCGCGCTGCATGTCCATGTGCTGCCGCTCTTCAACGGCGAGCCCCTGCGCATCCCAATGTACGTCCACCGCCCCTCCCCCGTCCCCCTCTCACGCCTCTCCAGCGAAGACCTCAACGTGCTTGTCAAGCGCCACATTCAGGCGGCCGTGTCCTCGTCGCCGTCCAAGGCGCTGGCCGCGCTCGAGCACGACGCCGCAGACCTCATTGCCTCGGGCATGGTCACGCTCAACGCAAAGCTCACCGGTATCGACGACGAAAAGCTCGTCCCCCGTGTCGTCGAGATCTGGGGCTTCTTCTGGGACCAGGTGCTGACCTACGTCGAAGGCGTCTGTAGCGTTCTCTGCGTCGTCGTCGTGCGTGGCTGATGCGATGCCCAACAGGTCCTGTTGCCCCTGCAGACCGACTCGCTGCTGCTGTCGCTCTATCGCGCGCCCAAGCCGCACCACCGCGCAGCGTCCCCCGCGCGCCCCAGCCCAAAGGCAGCCCCCAGCGCCTCTGGCTCTGCGTCCCACATCGACGTACGCTGCGTCGCCCTCCGTTCCTTTCGCGACAAGGTCATCCTGCCCCTCTCGCAGCGCATGTACCAGCATCTCGCCGTGCCCAACAGCCAAGAAGCCCAGCAGCCGCGGCTCCAGCAGATGCATGTCTATATTTCTTCCTAACTTTTGTCGCTCACACAACACGCAGGCTCCTTGTTCTCTCCTCCCAGCGCCGACCTCGCGCGCTCGCCTTTTCCCTCACCGCCCCCGCACCACCCCCCACCCCGGGCGAACAGGCCATCATCGATCTCCTTCGCGTCTCCCGAAGCCCTCGGCCGGAATACGATGCCCGAGGCAAGCAGCTCGCCCCCATGCCCCCTGTCGCACGCGCACCGAGCTTCCTCTCTGGCGGCCTTCCGCGCGACCGGCGCGGCCGCATCGCTCAGAAACAAAATGGCCGCCCCCGCCCGCCAGATCTTGTCGGGCTCGACGACGACGTGCTTTGGGACGAGACACCCCGCGGTGGGTTTGTGGAGAGGGAAAAGGACAGGGAGTTGTTGGAGTCGCTCAGGAGCCCCGACATTGATGCGACCGTCGCCGCCACGAGGGCCAGTGTTGGGGGGTGGGGCCTCGGTGAGGGACATGAGGATGTCGGGAGGACGGCAGACGAGGAAGACGACGATGTGCTCGAGCAGGTGAGTCTTTGATTTCCAAATAGTCCCCACTGACATCTCCCGAGGCTATTGTGGATTATATGGTCGGGATGACCACCCCACCAGAGAACAGACGTAGAATATGACATGAATGGGACATTGTAGTTGTAACTAACAATCTGTACTATCATCACTGGGGTATACCAATCTCTGGCCTACTAAGCTCTTCTATCCTGTTCAGCAGAGAATTGACTCTGCTCTCGAGACCAGAGACGTTCCCGCGCACAACACCCCGGTTCTCCTCGAGACTCTTCTCGACCCTCGACACCGCCCCGTCGAGCTCCGTAAGCGTCTCGTGCATCTTTCTCTGCTCTTCCTCGACCCCTTTGAGTGTCTCCTCAAACTCTGCCGCAGAGGTATGCAACGTCGCAAGTGTCCGCAGTCGCGTGAGTATGTGAGGTATCTGGGGCAGGGCAGGTCCAAGGCGCGAGATAATGGGCATGATGATATCCTGCACATGCTGGGGGGCAGGCGTCGTCGCGTCAGAGTCGGGCTGTTGTGCCTGGCGCCGTGCTGCTTGTTGCTGAGCCGCGCTGACGCGCTCGAGATCGGACTGGAGGATTTTCAGACGTCGCGAGATGGAGTCGAGGTGCCGAGGTTGGGCGAGGAAGGTGAGCTGGGAGTTGAGCCGCGTTATGAGGGGGAGCAGCGGCGGCGGGAGGGGAGTCGTCTGAGGGAGTCGCCAATGTAATTGACGCGTAGAGTTGAGATGTATGTATCGTACCTCGTCCAGGGACGCGCTAGATGAACCGACGAGCTTTTCGAGCTCGCCGACGCGTCGATCCATCTCTGCAATGGTCCTTGTCTCGGGCTTCCTTTCATCACTCTTCGCTGTCTCGTCTTTTGTCGTCTTGACCGTTTGTTCCTCCTCACGGTCCCGGTCGTCACCAAGGACGGCACCGACCAACTTGGCCCTCCCCTCCTTACCCTTCCGTATCTTGTTCAACCTACCTCTGACGTCTACCAGCCCACGGATCAGCTCACCAGGGTCGACATTGTCGACCTCGCGTTCCTTCGCGATTTTTGGGTTCGACGGATCTGCAAGTTCAGCTTCCAGAGCTGCTAGTTCCGCCTGCAGAGACCGTAGCCTTGCCGAAAGAGACAATGCGCGCGTGGTTGTAGGCTCGCTTGCAAAGTCTTCGTTGTCAGGAGGATGTGTAAAGTACGTCCGTTGCCGACCTTGGTGACGAGAAAACGAGGATCAGTCTGGGCAATGGGGTGATTCAACGCGTAATGGGACGGACGTTTTCGTTCTGCTTTGAGAAAGCGCCTGCTGGCTTCTGCGTGGTCCATCAGATTGCTCGAGTCGATTTCTTCACGGACGTTGGTGTCATTACGGGCATGAGGGACTCGTTCCTCGTCGCTCTCTTCGTCGCTCTGAGACGCGTTGGGGATGAGCGAGAGCGTAGAAGGCTAGAGTGTGTGTGTAGTGCTGACCGTATCCTGCGCAGACTGGAAAGTGTCCAGAGTCTCGTAGACGTCTGGCGCGGTGTCCTGTCGATGTAATATATTAATTAAAACGAGCAACGGAACGATGAGGAAAGACAAACGATATCAGGGAGATCAGCATACTTGTTGCTGCTCATGGTGTTGGTCAGAAGGCGAGACGCGTTGAAGAAGAAGTCAAGGATGAGAAGGCGCGGATTGTCAAAAAGTAACGTCACCTGAGCGATTCGAACACTCGCGGGCAAAGCCCAACCGCTTAGCAGGCGATCCCGTTAACCACTCCGGCAAAGTGACGATGTATGGTATGCGAAATAACATGTATATATTAGCGCGCCAGCGGTGAGTCCTCGTCCCGTCATATTCTCCTAGCATTCGCTCAAACACACTTCCACAAGTCAAACATGGCTCTATCAGACAAACAACCCCTTCTGCTACCCTCAATGGAACAGCGCTATGTCCTCGTTGTACATGGTGGTGCTGGCATCATGTCCAAGGAAGGCTCAACCCCCGCTCAGCGTGCGGCATACAAAGCCGGCCTACGGGAAGCCCTAGTAGCTGTGTGTCTCCTGTCTGGCCGTGTCTCAAGCCGGTCTGAATGCCCTACTAGGGTTACAATGTTCTGCATAACGGTGGCGAAGCTATGGACGCAGTAGTTGCGGCTGGTTCCATCATGGAAGGTATCTCGAGTTAACTTTATCTAACTTACCACTTGTCAATTATATTGAGCATAGACAACCCTCTTTTCAACAGTGGTAAAGGATCCGTGTTCAATGTCGACGGCAAAGTCGTTGATTGCTAAACAAAAAAGACTAGGCCCTGTGCTAACTCTTGACTTTTGGTTCGTAGAACGAGCTCGAGGCCTCGTTGATGCTGTCCAAGCCTCCAGCGTCCCACCCTGAAATACCTACTAGCCGACGTGGGCTTGGAGCTACGCTCCTAACACGCACTCGCAACCCCTCGCAGCTTGTCCGCGCTCTTTACCTCTCGCCTACTGCTGCACCCCATGTCTTCCTCTCCGGAACTACAGCAGAGTCCCTTGGCGAATCACTTGGCGTTCGGCTCGTCGATCCATCATACTTCTTCACAGAACGCAGATGGAGAGAGCATCGGCGTGGCCTAGGGCTTCCGGAAGAACCCCTGCCTAAGCACCTTGCCCCTCCAAGTGATGTCCAGCTCATGCCTGCTCTCGACCAGCTGCCCACCGGCACAGTGGGCGCCGTGGCCTTGGATATCCGGGGTTGCATCGCAGTACTGACGTCCACAGGAGGCCGTACGAACAAACTTGTCGGTCGTATTGGTGATACCCCGTCTATGGGGTCTGGATACTGGGCAGAGCAGTGGAGTCAATCTCAAGGTAATTGGATTCAAAAATTTCTAGATAGAATCTTCAACTCGAAGCAAGGACCGCGTGCTGTTGGAATTTCAGGCACTGGAGACGGAGACGTGAGTAACCTTTGAGTTACTCTGTGTCATGGGTTTGATTGGTCTTGTAGTATTTCATCAGGCTTAACACCGCTGTTACTATTGCACGTAGGGTACAGTACCTTCACGAACCGCTGGAAGTCGCTGCTCAAGCGGCTGTTGACGATCTACTTGTGGAAGGAGGTAATGGCGGGGTTATAGCTCTAGATGACCTGGGAAATGGTGTGTTTGTCTCCCTGTCCAATTCATAGAGGTCGAATTCGAATCCCTTTCCTAGTCTCCATGCCACTCAATTGTTCTGGGATGTATCGCGGTGTCATCAGGGAAGATGGTGTCCCGAAGACAGCTATTTTTGCAGATGATATTTTGGATTGATACTCACTGAATACCCTAAACCCTTCGAGTTTCTGCACTAGTGTTCGCTGGAATGTCTTCTAATCCAAGTTTGTGTGTCTCGGCCTTTGGCCGCGATGCAGGAAATCGAACTTTTGCTCTTCGTGTCAAATTATCAAAAAAGAACATTTGTTTTGGTCGACCTAAATGCGGGTTTCAAAGTTCCCATGACTTGAAGGCGCTTTGATACATTAACGTTCATGTATTCTAAACCGCAAGCGGATACACAAAGGGGGCCACAAGGCTATATCATTAACCTTTGCATTGGCTACAGCTTATCTATCAAACCAACTCTTCAAACCTTGGCTCAATACTTTCGCGTAGATATCAAACTTCATTGCGTCGGCACGAAATACCTCATTAGTCTTCGTCACATCGTTCAAGGCATACATCCCCATCTTGATCGTAACAGAGCTCATCTCCTTGCCCGATACGGGAACTTAAAAGGTGCACGCAGATCCTGGTATCAGATGTAAACAATTGCTGCGTCCATCTGATCTGTCAGAATATGTCAAGACGGCGAGGAGATCAGGGAACGACGACGACAATAGTAAGTACTTCTATCAAGCTATTTTTATACATGTCCTCCGAGTCGGTCAGGTAATTCGGTGCAAAACTCTAAGACAGATGCGAATTGGAGGAAGATCACAATACGCTCCTCCCTTTATTCTAAAAGGCTGTGCTGGGTAACATATTACCTTCCTTATCGCAAAGCCGATGCCGTTCTTTCATGGCACGGACAAGCTTTTTACTCGGTAAGATGCTGCCGACTCTCCTTTACGAAAACGTTCGAGCTAAAGATAAACTTTCGCCGTCTTGCTATTCATACGAAGGAATGGATCTTTCCTTTCTTCGAGTCAAAACCTTTTCTCGTTCATTGATCGTTCCTTCTGAGGTCATTCGGCCTGAACAAGCAGGCGGTGAAACGTACTATGCCAGTCTTGGTCTCCTCAAAGATGTCGTTATGCTCTAGCTATAGGTGGTTGGGACAATTCATGCGATCTCATGGCATCACAATTGGTAGCAGCGTTCTCCTTTATCAGCTCCACCGTCTCATCAGCGCCACCATCTTCTGCTCACTTCACTATAGCGATACATAGCTGTTGTGACAAAGGACCGGTTTATTGCGGTCTGATCGCTATATGCCGATGAAAAGTAGGAGGCCCCATCACGGCGAGGAGCTTACCAAATGAATCGACTGCTGATGGAGACATCAATAAGAAGCCTTCCTATTATTGGTCCATATCTAGTATCCTGACGGCGAATCTTTGGCGACGACAGAACAACTTTCACACACTATCCTAGTACGCAAACTGAACAAGGATAGCGAAACAATAGTAACCAGTGCCCATAAATCTCCGTCCATATGGTACCTGGTCATTCTTTGATCCCAAGGTACTGGATACTTTCTTCTCCCTTTCTATGAACTAGCAAAGCACGGTGTGCCCAACTCAGTTCTCGAGCTTGTCCTTCAGTTTCTTCTTGACGTTCTGCGATGCTGGCTGTCACTACGTCTTTCTCTGTCTTGTCTTGCATCTCGTTCGTGTTGGTACTCTTTTCCTTCCCATGGTACCTAAAATGTATGTCCTATCCCACCTAATTTGGTATCAACAATATGACATATGATATTAGTACCTTACAGCACTAGTACTTACCTCTACATGGCCTGGACATCCCTGGGTTGTCTCAACCTTTTCATCAACTCAATCATGTGGAGGGAAAGCATGTCTAATATAGCCCCATTATGGTGTGGCATTTGTATGCCTGTTTGCTAAATTGGATAAGAAGCGACTTGCTCACGGTGCTTGCTATTGTAGCAACAAAGTTCATGACTATCGTGGGTGTCGCGCTCCCGGTAGCTTCGATGTGTATCTGCCGGCATCTGTGTCATTTCGTCACTGCCCCTCAATCCAAAACAGACGTGGGTGTCTCTAAGACTCGAGTTTTGTGTATTTGTGACTCCTTGCCCTGAATAGGAACGACGACGCATACTTCTAGACTTGGTCGTTGGGCTTGGGGTGCCAGCCGTCTATGTGCTCCTTCGTGAGCTATCTAATGAGAAACCCCTTGGGCTGCCCATAATTATTTTGTAGACATTGTGGTTCAGCGATTTCGCTTCAACATCTTCGAAGGGTATGGATGCGTGCCTTCCGTGTACAACACGCCTCTTGCATACGTCATTGTCCAGGCACCTATACTCGTATTCGCTCTAGTTTCTACCATCTACTGCTGTAAGCTTACTTTCAATCATGGGAAATGATTCAAAGCCTGAGCGGCAGTGTGTCTAGTTGCGAGTATCATTCGATTCAGGCGAATCATAGTGGAGGATTTCACAAAGAAACCTTGTCTAAGCCCTTACTGGTACTTTCGTCTCTTGTGCCTTGCTGCTACAGAGATTATACTCAGCGTAGCCGGCGGGATCATGAGGATTGTCTTATCGTCCCGCGGCCAAGTAACTCCGTGGATTTCCTGGGGAGACACGCTTGAAGGTGGGTTTAAATTATCCTCTTGTTGAAAGAAGAAACCTTTTTGAAAATGATACCATAGTGGTAATGTTTCCATCTAAAGTATGGCGTGCAGATTTGGCCCATCTCCTCAACCTGGAGGAAGCGCGATGGACAATGATTATACGCGCCATGGTTTTCTTCGCGCTCTTCGCGTTCTCCAATGGAGGTTTCTACCGGCGCATATACAGGGCATTTACCTATAGGCTGAGGATAGGAAGCAATGACCTCGCTCACCAAGATGCGAAGGGTCAAGTTGATGTTTTCTTTGGAAGAAACTATGAGGGGATGCGTTCACTGCCCAACGACTTGGATAGAACAATCACTGCCACTAGTAGCGGCTCGACTATGCTCAACGCGTCCCCAGAGACAGGGAGATACGCGTCCTCATCATCACATTGGACGAGTGATGTCACGCATAGTCACAATAGCGAGTCTATCTTCTGGGGTTCTGACGTCGATATTCCACCCGAGCGACCTCCAAGTGTGACTACCTCAGAATCAATGTACAGCACCAATACAGACCCTGAAACTGTCAGGGAACGAACGTACGGAGCAGGTTGTGGACGCGACGATGACCCCGTACAGCGGGATCTCGATCCGGCATATTATTGTGAATTTGTTCCTGCCCCTATTTCCGCTCGATCGCGCCCAGACATATACATATGATCGACAAGAGAACCCCAAGATAGCAGATTGAATTGGGATTTGTCTGATGGGATCCGCTTTCCCAGGCAGTGCGAGCGTCGGCATATGTATGGATTTGAAATTATGTACGGGAGTAGATATCAATTATCAATCTAATTTCTGCTGCCAGAGCAATGACGTTGGTGTTGTCATCAACCCGTCCAAATTACGTAGTATGCCCGTGAACTGGAACTCTAATTACTCTACTGTGTTTTCAGCTGGTTGCTCGTCCGAATATGCGACGCAATGTCGCAGCCCAGCCGCCGTATAATCAGCAAGCAGAACGTGACCCACACCCTACAACCACGTTCAGGCGTGTTCTCAACTTGTTGAGATGGACGTACGTACAGGTTAGGCATGATCCAAAACAGAAACGCGACCATGGGGTCGTTGTGTCCAGTCGAGCAGCCGCTGCAAAAATACTCTTGACTCGTATACAGCAGCGTTTTTGCGAGCGTCATTACTGCGCCCGTGTATCCGAATAAGGGTGCCACGTCGGACACCTTCACATGCACAAGGTAGAGGTAAATTAGCTGTCATGAGGTCAATTGACGTCCGGCAATGACATTTAAGGTCGCCGACGCACATTCATTGTTATTTCAAGTACATTGAGAACGGCTTGTCGACACCGAGTTAGAGTTAAACGGACTCCTGTTTTGGACACGACGTACCTGCTGCCCCAGCGAACCCCTCCCCGTTTTCATAGGCTTGAACTCCGTATACCTAATGAACATATACCATCACTGCTCCAGGGGAAGCATGAGGCTTCTTACATAGTCAACCTTTTCGTACAACTCATATGGCTTCCAGATCCAATGTAGGTCACCCCCGACCATCGAGCGTGGTCTGCAGGTTGCGAACCCGAATTTCTTCAGCCAGGGACGCAGCGGCGTAAGTAATCAAAAAAAGGCCCTCACCGCATAAGGCAGTAACCCGCATCCCAAAGCATGAGCGGGGCGGTGAGTGCAAACCAGATGGTAATCCAGGCATAGGTTTTGGGTGCCATAGCCGGAGGAGTGCTCGCGGGAGGGGAGGGGAGGAGGAGGAGGAGAAAGGCGAGGGAAATATTTTGCCTACCACCAGACAGCTTTTAAACTTTTTGAGGGAAGCTGAAGATCATCCTTTCGAACTTCGAAGCATTCTGTGTGTGAAACCGAGCCACAGGGTCCTGATCCCGCCGCACATGGTCCACACTGGACTTTCCGACCACATACTTCCCATGATTGTGAGCATTATAAGCTCAAATATTCATTCAAGCCTCTCCGTAAAGCCAAAAAAAAAAAATTCTTTCTGGACGTCCCCCCCCCCCCCCCCCCCCCCCCCTCCCCCAAAAAAACCCCCCCCTCCCCCCCGCGGGCATAGCCAAAAAAAAAAAAAACATTCCAACCACAAAAAAACAACACACCCCCCCCCCCCCCCGCCCCACCCCCCCCCCCCCCCCCCCCCCCCCCC
>JAGGAP010000026.1:0-190489 GCA_017657235.1 Termitomyces sp. T73sscA
TAGATTGTGCCTTCAGATTTATCTTGGATAAAAATGTGCCCTTTAGTGGAATTACCATGGTCTTTGGAGGAGATTTCCGTCAAACTCTTCCAATTGTTCCAAGGAATTAAATGTTGTGAGCATAGTAATGGAAAAGCATAAAGTATTACTAAGAAAAAAATAAACATAGGTCAATAGAATAGTTATAAGTCAGAAAAGCTTGCACTTGAATATGCAAGGCCTTAACCGAACAAAGTGAGGTTGAGGCTGGGATTAAGCCCATATTTGGAGCCCTAACCGAACGAAGTGAGGTTGGGGTGGAGGTCACTCACTTACACATACTTGGAGCCCTAACCGAACAAAGTGAGGTTGGGGTAGAGGCTGAGTTATTTATACATACTTGGAGCCCTGACCAAACAAAGTGAGGTTAGGGTGGAGGCTGCATATGGGGGGGTTTGGAGGCAAAGCCCCCAATATAATGCTAGCTGCATGCGTAAGGTTGAGGCTAGGATTAAAGACTGAGTACAAAAATGCAAGGCCTTGATTGAACAAAGTGAGGTTGAGGCTAGGATTAAAGACCAATATGGAAATGCAAGGCCTTGACCAAACAAAGTGACTGGGATTAAGCCCATATTTGGAGCCCTAACTGAACGAAGTGAGGTTGGGGTAGAGGCTGCATATAGGGGGGTTAAATTAATATAAGAAATTAAATAGCAATTCTTAAAGTGAGATTAAAAAAAGGCTCAGATGCATGAGGCCTTAACCAAACAAAGTGAGGTTGAGGCTGGATGGAGCCTTGCGCTCGGATATGCAAGGCCTTAACCAAACAAAGTAAGATTGAGGCTGGATGGAGCCTTGTGCTATGCAAGGCCTTAACTAAACAAGGTGAGGTTGAGGATAGATGGAGCCTTGTGCTTGGATATGCAAGGCCTTAACTGAACAAAGTGAGGTTGAGGCTGGATGGAGCCTTGTGCTCAAATACGCAAGGCCTTAACCAAATAAAGTGAGGTTGAGGCTAGATAGAGCCTTGCATTCAGGGGAGTTTGGAGGCTTTGCCCCCAATGAGATACAAGGCCCATGCTAAAGGCATGGGTCATAGCTTGTTGCCTAAATAGAAAAATGAACATGATTACACAAGCAGGCAGGAAAACTCTGGTTAGGTAAGCCAGGAAAACTCCGGTTATATAAGCCAAGTGTTGGCAGTGCTGGGAGGGCTACCTTGTCTGAGCCATAACTCCAGAACCAGAGCACCTCGGATGCTGGGAGTGGAACCAATGGGTAGAGCTAAAGAAGGAGCATAGATGGAAACCTTTGGAAAGAGGCAAGAAATGGAGAGTCCCCAACATGGCTTGTTAGTGACATGAGCATTAGTGGTGAGCATTCTAAGGAGGAGTTTATAGAAAAGTGCAAGGAACAGGGAGGTGCAAATGTTGCTAGCAAACAAAATGTCAGAGAGAGAGCAGATGATTTTGGCAAGTTGTTTCTTGAGGACAACAAGATTTGTAAGATGATCATGCATACTAGTTACACTATTTTTGACAAAACAGGAATTTTGCAAATAGGCAAGAAGGTTAGTTTTGAACATGGCACCTTTTTTGCTGTGGATGAATGCAAGTTTCTTCTATATAGCAGCAGCAGTAGTTTCTCCTTTAATCTGATGGAATGTAGACTGATCAATGGTCATATAGATAACATCACAAACAATTGCTTCTTTTTGAAGCCAATTCTCCATTTTGTTTTTGTGTTCTTTGATTTCTTTATTTGACAGCAAAGATAGATTTTTATTATCCTAAAAGAAAGAACTATTGTGCTCATTCCTGATATGTGATTCAGTTTCATCCATCAGATGAGAGCTTCAGAACAGTAAGTTTTTAGGCTAAGATGTTGTAGGTATTTTTGGAGCCCATAACTTGTTAAGCAGAACTAGTTTCAAAGTAACAGAGTGACAGTGGAGCTTATAAAGAAGTAAATAACCTCAGTGATTGTAGAGCACTTAATATATCATATATATTCTTAATAAAGAGGTAGATACTGCTATAGTAAGTAACAACAGTTGAGCAATGAATGTAATGACTTACATCTCAGTGCTCTGCAAGCACTGAGGTGTGACAGTGACAAACAAAATAGAAAACATACAAAGATTATGTATAGTAAGTCATAGTTGCCAATGTTTAGCTTTAAGCATAGGAACTTTCTTCTTTATAGCAGACTGATACCTCTCCTCCTTCAGCACATTCCAGATAGTCTGATGAGAGACAGGGTTGGAAATGATATTGTTGATAAAATTGGTGGCCTGAACAGCTGTATCAAGTCTCCCAGTTGAGATTTGTCAAACAATAGCCTGTTTATCATGTAGAGTAAGCTTAGCTGGATGGCCTCCAGAATGATTTTCCTTGTCCACCTCCAACTCTCTACCAATCCTCCTAATAGTAGACTTCCCTAGACCAGTTTTAGCCTCAATCTGATGCAGAGAATACCCTTGAGCAAGGAGAGAAGCAACAGTAGAGCATTGTGCAGGAGAAGTAGCTTTTATAATGGTGGTTGAAGATCAAGATATAGTTCAACCAACTTGAACTACTCCCAAATATAACCAAACATGGTCACATGACTCTGTTGATATTCCCACATGCAACTTACTCTTTATTTCTAAGATAAACCTGCAAAGTTGAAAATGCTCAAAAATTGTTCCAATGAGTGAATATTTGAAAATGGCCATTACTCCATCAGTTTTGATTTAAATTACATAAGCCAAGATGCAATTTGTAGCTACAATGCCATAGTATTTTACATGATTTAACCAGGATTTTAAATACTTCCAATCCTTCATGCCAATGTCATCTTTCAAAAAGTATAAAACATTGGGACAGTTTTTTGAGCCACTGTAATATATCTAGTCCATATCCTCAACAACACACACTGCCAACGCATCAATTCAATTTATTAATTCTTCAGGTTACATTATGCAGTCAGCCAGTATTAAAAAGTGCAAGCAGAGGTCTGATGCCAGAAAAAAGAGGGGCCCATGTAAGAAGGTCTTGTCATTGATGGTGGTGGCAGCAATGCCTTAGTTACCATACAATAGTCAGTAGTTCTTGCAAAATGCAATCAATATAGTTCTATAGTTCAATCCACAAGTCATTGTATCAATTATCTAAGTAAACTAGTAAATAGTAAGAATGAGAAGAAACTGATAATAGATTGACTATAATATAAAACCTAAAAAACAGATATATAGAACAATAGGGGGAGATACTTACTCTGATTATACAATATAAATGTTTGAATTGATGGCAGCAGGAAAGTAGTGATTTTGAATAGCAGGCAGATGTAGATGCTAGTGGTGAGGGCATGGAAAGTAGTGTGAATAAATGCAGGGGCACAGGAACTTGTTGATGGATATATGGAATAATAGGCAAGAATATTCTGAGAATAATAATGTGAAAGAGTTGGATTGATGGTAGCAAGAGCATGGAAAGAGATTTTTGATGCACAGAACTGATGATGATGAATAAATGATGGCAGTGGAGAGGGCAGGGCAACAATGGCAAGGGTACTAATGGCACAACATCAGTGAGAACATAACTTAGAAAGGGCATGGGAAACAACTGATTGTATTGATGAGATTATCAACAGATTTGAAGGAGAAATAACATAAATTATTTGTCAATATTGCCAGTGGCAGGCAATAGGCACATCTGGGCTAATTAGTCAGTCTCAGAAGGGGTATACACCAAGCCTAGCTAGCTGGGAATAATGTGAGGTCCAGGTGGGTCAAGTCACACAACTAGCAGAGAGAAATCCAAGGTATATTAGAGGATGGTGTCAGAATATAGTTATAACTACTTGCTTAGCAGAGGAAAATCCAAAGAGAACAAGTCTAAGAATTTTCTAGGCCAGGTAGAATGCTTTTGAGGCTTCAAAAGTGTGGAAAATGACTGTACAGAACAATAAAAACTTAAAAAAAATTGGATTTTGTCTAAAAGGAGTAAGTGGCAGTGCCGAAAATCATTATAGTCATGGTCACATGACATAACAATGAAATGCTAAATAACAGGTCAAACAGTAGAAACAAGAGAAGAATAAGACAAATGAATAAAAAAGGGAGAGAAAGAAGAGTCAAAGGGGAGTCTCCTGACTGGAACACTTTTTCGGGCCACTGTAAGTAAAAATATCTGCCTGACATAAGTAACTAGTATAGTAATTAAACAGACAGAGAATATTATGAAGCATGTAATTAAAAGAAAAATAATAATACATTAAGGCCTCGGTGAGGTTCTAATTGTTAGAGATGTGCTTGAATTTGTGGTATCATCAAGGAACAAATTCTTCGGTGGACTGATGGACCACTGTATTCTTTGAGTTTTTGTGAGTCTGTGCGAGGGTAACAGCGTTCAGGTGTAAGTTGAACAGGTGGAGTATCCATGGTTTTAATTGTAACAAGATCTTGCAATGTAGGATCTATTATCATCATTATCTTACCAAATTGTGATATTTGGCCCAACCTTGATTGCTTCGGCCAAACTCGTGACTTTGTTGAATTTGACATCTTCGGTATTCTCGTCATACCATGGCAAATCAATGTCAGGATGCTTGTTTATGTGAAGAACTAACTCTCTCTCTTTCACAGCGTTTGGAATGTGACAACGCATGCTCAAAGAATCAAGATGTCAAAAAAGATAGTATAATGTTTGGCCGAAGACATAGGTTGAGCCAAATATCGAAATTTGGGACCTGCAATTTCGAAACGGTTGGAGAACCATCAATGAAAACAGCCGAGCGTTGCCGACCTCTGCCGTGCCGGAGGTACCACCGGGAATAAAACTGGACCGGTAATCCGTGGGAATGCGAGAATTAGCTCAGAAGAAAGTTTTAGTAGATATTGCATCTTCCATATCCGCCCTTTATCGTCTACGTTGCGAAGGATGCAATAGAGCAACCTCTTCGAGACAGCTCTGATAAAATTTGGAAGTATGACCCTCATTGGAACGACAGTATTCCGTTCGCTCCGGCTAATTTGAATCCGGGTCTTCGTGTAACAGAGTCTATGCCTTTTTCCAAGGTATCTAAGATTAAGAAGCAAATCTGGGAAGATAGAGTATGTAATGTTTTGACTCATGGATTGTCAGGTTGGGAATTAGTGCACGATCTGGTGAGAAGTCCACGAGCAGTTCTTGTTCAGTGTGGAGACGTAAATGATAAAAGTCTGACCTGTTGCTGCCGCAGGCTTTCTATGATCACTTGATGTTAATTTATTTACTCAGCAGACTATCATTGTCTAACTGCCCGCCCTCCCCTTCCCAATCAAGTAAGGCGTTATTGTAATGTAGTGGCCAAATTAGGATCTCGGGGTCAAGTGTACAAAGGGGACAGATTGCATAAAACATCCGGAACAAGCGTCTCACAATATGCCCGAGAAGATTTACGCACGCTCAATCCTTGGTTGAGAAAAGAATGCACACGCCACACTGAAATCGGAGCCGGACATCAGAAGCCGACCCGGCTATGTCCGAATCTTATCAGACAAGGGCCACTGCCTGATCTCAGGCTTGTCGACCTTAAAATCCCGTATCTCAGAAACTATCCTTACCCACACCCATAGTTCCGCCTTTTCACATTCTTTTGGAAAGTCATGGCTTCTCCCTCGGCCGCTACAAATGCCGTGTGCTCATCGTCTACTCTTTGGGCTACAGGTCAGTTGGTTCTACTATCATGGACGACGACCCTTGCATTCATGTCAGTTCAGCTTCCAAGGAATGGGTAATTGCGCCCAAGCCAAAGCCCGGTCGAAAACCAAAGAAAGATATTTCCAACGCTACCAAATCTGAGGACGATGTATGTCATTTTTTCTGCTGCGTACCATGGCCTTCTCCAGTAATAGCGACCCCTCATGTAGACAGCCGACCTGAAAGGGCGGCGAATTCAGAATAGGTCTTACCGTGTAACCTTTCTATCTGAATCTAAGTTGATTTGTTTCAAGGGCCGCACAACGCGCCTTTCGCGAGCGGAAGCAGTCGCAGCTCGCGGAACTTCAAGCCCGCGTTCAATCATACGAACAGGGAGAAATTGAGCGCAATGTCGCTCTTCAGAACATAGCCAAGCGTCTCAAGGAAGAAAACGAGCTTTTACGTGCCGAAAACGCTATGCTCAAAGAGAAACTCCTCAAATCCGAACTCACACCAGTACTTCGGTCAGAGAATGATAGGAAGCGGCTAAGAGAAGACTCCTCGATTGTCAACTCCGTCATCAAGCGCATCAAGGCTGGCGAAGATTCCCCTTCACAACTCCCTACCCTGTCATTCACACCTTCCTCCCCTTCCACAGTGTCTTCCCCGGATTCTTCAGATAGTTCTGAGACCAAATGCTCGCCATTGCCAAATTATGAGATGCAGCCTGGCCCCATTCAGGCTCCCCATTTACTGGAATTCTCCTCATTGAAGCCAACGCAAATCGACGGAAATACTTTCCCCCCCTTCGACTGCGGTTTTTGTACTGAAGATACGCCATGTATGTGTCGTGAACTTGTACAACAAGTACACGCTCAGACCAACTATGACCAATCAAACCTCGCCTCTACCATTCACACAACGAATCCGATCCAGTTCATCTCAGCCCCTCCTTCACATCCTGAATGTATCCTTGAGAATCTTCCACCTTATCAGCCGGCGGTTCCTCTTCGTCGTCGACCTGGGACATCCAACGTGAACAGTGTATTTGCAGTCACTGTACCCACCTCACAAGCACCAACCGTAACTTGCTCCGGAGACCCATCAAATTGTATGGCTTGTGCGGATGATGCCTTTGGAAAAGCTTTTTGCCTAGCTATTGAAAAGTCCGTCGCTTCGAAGGCACTTTGCAGTGATTGCCCCTGTAACCGGACTGCGCCTCTCAGCGGCTTCCATCGCGATGGTTGCGAAAATCCGTCTAGTTGTAACTGCCGCTCAGCAACGACTGCACTCTCTACCTCGATTTCTTCAATCGAAGAACAAGGTCCTGAAACTATGCCTACAAACGACGCATGGCAGCAGATAAAAGCACACCCAAACGTTTCCTTTGCTGATCTTTCCCTCCTTGCCGAAGTTGTTGTGCGTAGGTCTAAATGTACCGGACCGAAGGTCGTTATTTCGCCGGCTTTGGAATCCGTGACATCAGAGCAAGCAGCTTCGCCTATTAGTAGCACGACCAACTTACCGGTAGATCACGAATCTGTTCTCTTGACAGATCCGCATGCTCATTTTCGCGCCAAAGAGCGTGATCGTTCAAGTGGGCCGTCTCCTCCGAGGCTCGTCCCTCAGGACGTGTTGATCAGATGCGGACGACAACGGGTACGTGAAGTGCAAACAGATGCAGTCCATGCTGCACTCCGCCTTCTTGATGCTAAATTTACATAGCCCTTGAACCTCATTATTCCCGTGGTCAGCTTTAGGTAGACACTATTTGTACACTATTACAATTACTCGTTTGGAGGATCATCCTGTAATATTTTTACCCTTCAAGCCCTTATGTTTAAAAGATCTATGCAGCGTCCGATTATTCCATTGAGCCCTGAGCCTATTCAGCTTCAAATGAAGCGCAAGCCTGTCCTCTTTGGGTAGCTCAAAATTGCCTTTTTCGTGTTTTGTGTGTAATAAACGGAAGGCCTGAGCTAGCTGTTTCAGCGGAATGTCATTGTATTCGGCCGGAAAGGGCTGAATATACGTCCACAATGTTCGTAAAACGGTCTTAGCCATTGTATAAGCTCCGATTATGAAGAAAGAGCTGGCAACGGCATCGATTGATGGAACATCTGGCGCAACACCTGATGAAATCATGTCTTCGAAGACTTGTATTGCTTTGTCTGGATTACCCTTGTGAGCATATCCGACGATGAGGATGGTGAACATGACGACATTTGGTTTGACGCCTGCACGTGAAGCTGAATTCATGATGTTAAATGCGCCCTCAAGATCGCCCGCTCGCGCAAAGCCTTCCATCAAAGCGCTATAGTGGTATTCGTTTGGATAGATTCCCCGTTCCAGCATGACGTCAAATATTTCCTTGGCTGCGTCCAGGTTAGGCCGTATGAGACTATCATGACGAATACGCAAGGAAAGCATGGGGGCATCGGTCAGTATATCCCGTGATTTGAGTGACTCTATTGCAGGACGAATGAGACTTCGCTGTCTAAGCGCTTTTGAGGCCTCGATACCTGCTGTAGGGTCAAAGGAGGCTGCATCACTAGATAGACGACGTTCTGGGTAGGGCCGTACATGAGCCACACGAGTGCTGGAGAATCTTGCTGCGACATTGTCCCATCCAAACCCGTGGACCAGATTCTTCTCGGTTCGAAGGATGCTGCTAAAAATGATATGTAAATGGCGTAGAGTCGGTAGAATATCGGAAGAGGAAAGACGGCGGAGTATGCGCGACAAAACTCGTGCGTGACCACCCTCGACCCGCTTGATATGATTCAGAAGGATTTCCAAGGTCGCGGCGGAAGGCTTGACATTGTATTCATACATGATCTGCAGAACAATTTCCATGCCTTCCAAACCATGGGTTGATAGAACGCCTTTGATGAGTGAGTTGAAAATACGAACAGTTGGTGGGATATTAGAAGGGACCCATGGCAAATCATCGGACGTCGACAAAACTAAGCGGTTGAATAGAGGTGACGGTTTCCCGTCAGGACTACAGAGGTTTGCAACCATACGAACAG
This sequence comes from Termitomyces sp. T73sscA, assembly GCA_017657235.1. NCBI lineage: Eukaryota > Fungi > Basidiomycota > Agaricomycetes > Agaricales > Lyophyllaceae > Termitomyces > Termitomyces sp. T73sscA. The sequence continues at coordinate 8,675 of JAGGAP010000026.1, forward strand.
CAATGTCTCCTTTACCGCCATTGTAAAGAGCGAATATTAACGAAGCAAGGGCATGAGGAGTTATCTGCGTCCCGGCCACGAGCATGGCTCTGAAGATTTGGAGTGCACCACGAAGGTTGGACTGTGAGGCTTGATAGTTTATGAATAAGCAATACGTAGCGGCATTTGGAATAAGGGGTTCAGAAATTGTTGGAATGTCCTGGAACCTTGCAGGCTCCGTGGTCGAGGTATCCTGTCTGGGAGTTATCGTCGCGAGAACTGGCTCCATGAGGGCTTGGTCGAAGAATTTAGACAATTGTAGGGCGCCTGTGACATCGTGTGCATCTAGACGAAGAGTGATCAAGCTGTTGACCAAAGCTACGGAAGTCGTCGGTGTGAGATCTGCAAGGCCTTGCAAAGCTTGAACCTCTACATCCTGATCTGGTCCCAACCGTCTGTAATGAGTCGCGATAGTAGCATGGGTAGTCGCGTCCGGTGGACAGCCTACTTCTGTCATGATTTTGAGACACTCCTTTGCATTGTAAATATCGCAATTGCGAACATGGCCAGACAGAATAAGGTGGAATGTACGCCTCGTGGGCTCCACACCATGTTCCTTGAATTCGTTCAGGACGTTTTGTAGTGCTTTGTAGTTTTCGGTCTCCACGTAAGCACGAGTCCGCCAATTTAACAGCCGTAAACTCAAACGTCCTCGATGCTGTTGTGCAAGAGAGACAGCTGAAAGGACCCCATTCCAACTCTTCTTTTCCGCGAAACGGAACGAAACATCCTCGTAGGCGACGTATCCGGGTTCGTATCCAAGAGTATACACAACTTGAAGGAATTGGAGAGACACTGCAGGACGCGTCGTACATGCAAGGTTTTCTGCAATCTGTCGCGCATGTTCGTAATTCGAGAGATGTGAAAGTAGTGCTGGAAACTTTTTCAGACGACTGATAATTGATTGATCGGTTCCATTGCTGAGTAAAATCACTTTTACGTGGTCGATGACGTTGGGAGGTAGGGTGGAATCGAGAGCGTGATTCGTTGGTGTGGAATGCGAACTCTGGTTTGAAATGGGCCGAGAAGTCACCGCTGAAGCTGTCCATTGACATGGAGAGACGAGAGCGTAGGCTCGGTGAGTTCTGAAATAGCCACCCAACGAGCAATGATGGTAGAGGTAGCCTTGGCTAAGACCGACCCTCTTGAGCATGGACGACCAGATATCCTGGTCTACGCACACCTAACTGTCTGTGTTGTAGCGTGAGGATAAGCTGCCAGGGAACAGAGATAGACGTACACTGTACAGACAGGTTATAAAAACCTTATGCTGCATGCACTTTGCACAGTGTGCAGCCGCAAAAGATGAGGCAATTTTCGCTCAAGATCACGTGACTTTATTTCTGTGGTCGACCGTCTCGGACGTAAGATACATGCACTGGCAGCAGCCAAGCGCTAGAATTCGAAATGGCATCAATGCGAAACTGTTTCGTTGCCACCCACCGACACAAGCGCCATTTGAACCAACCGAGGCGGCGTTTCTAGACTGACTTTGAAGACACAACTATCCTCTGGTTCCCGGCACACATGGTAGGTGGCCATGTCAATTTTTGTCCATTCTTTCGAGACTTCCGCTCTTTCTCTTTCTTGCTGTACAATGATCAATGACCTAAAACATCACAACTTTTAGTTGCATGCGCTTCACTTTCTTGAAATTGGATTGAAGATTTTGGAGTGACTGTAATTTGTGACTGAATGCAATATCAGCAGATTGAAATCGAGCCTAATCGACATCATGTGGGATACACTCTACCCTCAGTTGAACATCCGCGCATCCACTGATCTTCCATATCAGATGAAGTATTCACGGCACGTCATATATACATTCCACCTTGAGGTAAAGTTCCAAACTCATTCTCCGTAATACTCGGTATTGGCGTTGTCCACTTGATACTTACATACCCCAGGAGACTGTGAATCTATATCAATATGTATTGCCTTCGAAACCGATTTGCTAGTTTGTCGAATCACTATGTTTCGGTTTTACTGAGGGGCATGCACGATTTACCTCTGAATCCTTGCTCTCTATCCCCACTGACCAGACATAGTCAGTCATTGGTCCATGTTACTACCATATTTCAATCGGCAAGCAATCACTGAGATACCTGCCTGTGTCCTTGCCATACCTGTTCCCCGTTGCGACGGGTGAGGCTATCGGAATTGACTACGTCTACCTCTGTCGCATTGGGATAATTGAATTGGACCTCTCCATTGGTTTTAACACTGCATACATACTTAAGTACGTTATTGGTGCAATCCCATCACGGACATCCTTTCTCACATTTACATGCTCCAAGCTCATCTTACAGTTCCAGTTCCCTAGTCTACCCCTCGCAGTCCACTGTCGGTTGTTTTCAAGATACCCCAAATAACATCGACGGTACCTTTGGGCCTGGGGCCTGAAGCTTGAAGTTCAATAACCTACCAACAGTTTTTTGAATATTTCAAAGATATGCCAGATTTGGGGCGCGCGTCTGCCAATGACGGTATTCCGATCCGTTCTGTTGTCGGTTTTTCGTAGGAGGCTTTGCAAATGTATTGATTCGTAAATTTGACATCGACGTAGGATCGGCGGCTTCACGTATGTAAATGTTCTGCACATCTACGGCATATGGAGGACTGGTTTAGTCCTTGAGCTTTTCAGTCTGCAGTTATCCAACCCTCGTCTCACACCTATTGAAATGACAAATGAGGAAGGTAACTTTTCTACCTAAAATATCGTTAATGGAAATATCATCCATTTTTATATAAGTGGGTCTACATTTGGAGGTCCAGAGTTGGTCCCAGTTCCGCCCTCAAGTAATCCGCGCGACACAACGTAACTGTCTGGATGTAAGCTTATCAAGTCTTTGGTTTCTTTGTTTCTTATTTTCTCCAAGGGAAACATGTGTCATATCGGCCAGACATATCCGTGAACTTCAGGCTTTTGCATTAAATCTGTTTATACACAGTGCTTATTGGAATCCTCCAAACATGGATCTTGCATCATCTAGTTGTCGCCTTCCACCTTCGACGACCCCGCAGATAAAAATTTCACCTATGCTTGTAAGCCTCGACGAGGTATTTAGACTTCAATTGTCTCGTGATGAAGAAGAATGGGCTTCAAAGAATGGATGAGGGTCATTTAATATGTCGACACATACAACCTTTTCGGAAGCACAGAATGTGGTGCCATCCATCATCATCCATGCTACTGTCTGTCGGCGGCAAGTTGTGCAACACACCACTTCTTCGCTCTTGAATGTGTTAACCATGCTTTTCGTCCTTTGGGCCGAGTCGGACAATCATCACCAATCAATCGCCAGGTTACTGGAGTTTGTGGTCCTTTGTATATCAGAAGACTGTCCCGATGCTTCTGAGGATTTCATACTGGGGACCTCTTCCAGAGACTGAGGATATGTAGTCTTATTGCGAGACCAAGTGTGTCTTTGATGCTTGACACTTTTATGAGTGACTGATATAGATGAACAGAGCAATCGAGATATGTTCGCGCCATCTGTGGAAAGCTGATTGCGGAATGTGTTTCTGTCGGTACTGGTTTACCGTCTCTGCCATGTTCATAGAACCAGCAGTTGACAAGCTAAAGTTCGAGACTTGTCGTTTCAACGAACGTCTCCTATTTCCACTAATGTATCACACCCACCAACATGATTATCATTGTGGCGCCTTAAAATTGCCCCGAAGAGTGACCAAAGGAATCGTCCGACGCGAGGCCGTAGAGAAAGCGTTTGAAGATTTGCTAGGCTGGACTTGGGAAATTGAGCATTCTATGAGACAGAAGGAGAGTTGTATACCCATTTTAACTTGTTAAATTTATTAGTATGTAGTTCACTGAAAGACTTCGGTGTAGCACAAATAATTCAGGTATGATATCGGATTTATGACTGTTCACCTTATCTCAATACATCCGCTTTATAGGCACCAGATTGTTCAAACAACTCCCCGAGACTGAAAGTCTCGAATACCTCGACCAAATTGTTTTTTCTTGCCAATCGATTTAATCATTTCATGTCTATTAATGATATGTCCACGTCGCTGATGGACAACATGAATTTTCCGACAGAGGAAGAATTTGGTTTTCGTAGTAAGACAGAAAATCTCATAGATCCGTCATCTGTTTCAGAAGAGCTACACCGTGTATTCGTTTCAAAATCGTGCAGAGTGATATGCAAAGTGAGATTTGGCAAATTTTCAGAGTGTATGTTGATTCCTGCACTGCGGTCCGGGTGGACGAGACGTAAATTAGGAAGTGTTGGGAACGGTTGAAGATGCTGTCGATAAAGAGAAGGGACGCTGTTGTTGATGGAATATAAACCCCAATTTGTCATCACTATTAGCGGTCGGTGGGTACGATTGAAGGATTCAAGAGCTAAGAGAACGTGTTGCAAAGGTGGTACATGCTTTGATCCTGGTTCCATGTGGTACGTCGGGGAATTCATTCGTTCAGCAACGAAACGGTCAGGCCAGTACTGGGAACTGACGGAATCAATAGCAACGACACCAATCTTTTCTCTGGAAAACTGGCTTGAATGGTACGTCGCAAGATGTGAGAGCGTTGTAGCGAGCTGCAGGGTGGAAGAGGGTCGAAAAATGTGTAACCTTCGAAGTGATTGCTCTGCAATGGATTCAGCAGCTGAGGTGTCGAGGCTGCCCGAGTGCGTTAAACGACAGCGGAGGAAGTGGCCCAGACGAATGATATCAAAAGAATGATCCATGTCGAGGACAATTGCAACTTCAGCCCATCCACCATGTTGAGAGGGAATTATGCAGTCAATAATCAAGTAAAAGAGTAGGTGTGTCTTCCCAGACGATGGGCCACCTTGTATTTCGAGAATATCTCCGTGACCTAGGGACGAGCTCAGAATATTTCGACCATCTGGGGCTGCTTGCTGAGAATGTACCTGAGCCAGAAGCTGGAAGAGGCTATGGCAGGGAAGGCAGGAGGAGGTAGGCAGGCTTACCTCGGCAAGAGATTCGGTGTGGATGTCGGCTAACATACAACATTTGAATGATCGGACACTGTTTGATGGAGACAGTTTGAAAACACTCCTGCTAACAACCACAGGTCTATCTTTCTCTAAGTAAATGCCCTCTTACCTTGCCAACCTCTGGTAGTTCTTGGCAGACCCTCCACGGTCCCCTAATTTAGTACGACTTAGACCGTAGCGCCTATTTGCCTCCATGGCCACATCCACCGTCAGAGCACCACCCCCCGCTCGTCGTCCCATTTCTGCATCGCCCACACTTTCTGCCAAGGGCTCCTTGGGCCGATCAGCAGTCTCCCTCCGACCACCATCTTCCCTAAATTCCGCTTCTGGAAGCCGCCGTGTAGCACCAATAAAGACCGCGTCAGCAGGTGAAATTGCCGACAGCTTGTCCGCTTCTCTCAAAGAGGAGACAGACCACAAGGAACAGGTATGTCCTTTAACCCATTACCGTTACCATCGCTGACGACACCTACTAGCTTCTTATTCAGGTCCAGAACAAGGACCAAATAATTGCAAGCCTCACGGCCGAGAACAATGAACTATCATCCGCGCTCTGTGCTGCAGAAACCCGATTTAATGAACTTTATGCAGAACAATCTCGATCTGAGCTTGAATTGGCTCAGCGAATAGATGTAGCTGAAAAACTTAGATCTCAAGTGCGCGATTTAGAAAAAGAGAAAAGGGAAATTCAGCGCCGGTACAACGAACAGGTACGGCTAAACAATATTTGTCAGGCTATATCATAAGGCGATTGTTTTAGACAGCAACTTTTGAAGCAGAACGGCAAGCATTTTACGATAATGAGCAGCATCTGAAGTCACGCATCCAATCTCTTGCCCAGACTCGCAAACAAGCTGAGCCAGTTTCCGTTGCCCCAGAACCAGACGTTGACCTCGAGGACGAAGAAGATAGGGGAGATGATCGCAAACTTGATCCCAGCCCTCAAATCCGACACGACCTCGGTGACCCATACACCGAGCCAGCAGAGATGACTTCACTCAGGCTGGAGCTTTCTACACTCTCCACCTCTTATTCATCGCTTCAAAGTACGCTGATTCTTTTGCAAAGTCAACTTGTCGACTTGAAGCGGGTCAACAACGAACTTCAGGAGGAGAATGAGAGCTATATGATACTCTTGAGGGAAAAAACCTTGAGCGGCCAGTTCGACCTCCTACGGCAAGTTGGTGGACATAATAGTGATGGAGACGACGACGACGACGACGACGACGAAGACCACACGGGTGGCACGGACGTTGGAAGTCTTCGCAGCACTGCTAGGAGTATTCTGGATAGAGTTGAGGAAGAGGCTTTAGAAGACAATCTTGAGCATGAACTGGAGCATAACTTCAACTTTGACACAAGTCCAGATCTGAGGTCCCGCCAGAGCAGTAGGCATAGTCGCAGGCGAACGACTTCTACGGGGCCAACACGCGGCGAGTCTTTGGCTGATCTTCCTATTACTGGTCCCGGTCTCGATCTTGCTGCAGAACTTGGACGCGCTGAGAACAAAGATATTCTTACTTTTGAGGAGCGTTCCATTCACAGTGGCAAAGGCAAACGTGGAAGGAAAAACCTCGATGGGCGCAAAGCGTCATCAAATCCTACTGGTGGTATCGAACCCAGTGGTTCGTTGAATGACATAGATGCACTTCGTACTGAGGTCAAATCCCTCAGAGATGCCAACAAGGCGCTCTCGCTGTATGCGTCGAAAATCATCGATCGCATCATCTCACAAGAAGGGTTTGAACACGTACTTGCAGTTGATTACGAGAAACAGCTATCAACGACAGGGTCTGATTCACCTTCTGAATCTTTGAAGAGGTCCCCACAATCTGTCATAGTTGACCGTTCGGCATCCAGCCCAATGCCTGAGGTGCGGGTTCACTCACCACCCCTTACTGTACCAAATCCCAAGAAAATTCAGCGTCGCTCTCTTTCTTTCGATTGGAAAACATTCTCTCTCTTCGGTAGCCAAGCTGACAAGAAACCAGATGCTAATCTGCGTCCGCTCACACTTAAGCCTGGTACTACTCCAGTGACTGGCGCGCGTAAACTGGATAATCAAGAAGATGATGAAGATCGTAAGGAGAGAGAACGAATGAATGCGACGATGAAGTTGATGGGCATACAGCCACGGACGCCTACGCAGATGACTCCATCCTTCTCATTCCCAGTATCTCCAGCCATGCAACGTGCCGATTCCACAGCGTCTGCTCCACAACCTTCTGTTGCAGACAACCGACGGTTTTCCTGGTTTGGTTCAAAATCAACAGCGAATTCAGACGCCTCTTCGGTTGAGTCAGCAAGTCCTTCCGTGGACAGATTGACTCAATCCGGAACTGGATTAGGCATTCCAAATCTTACTCGGGGTGCGTTGGAACAAGCGGAGGCCGAGAGTTCTTTGGCGGCTTTGGACGCACACGAACGGAACCTGAGCGCTGAGATTGCGCGCGGAGCTGGCGGTGGATTCACAGAAATAGTTCCCAGAGTTGGAGGCCGACGCAGCCGGAGAAGTGCTGGCGGTAGCAGTGGCAGTACAGTATGGAGTGCCGGGATGAGTGGTCCTGGTGATGACTGAAGAATGCATATATCATGGGATTCCATGGTTTGCAATTACAATATTCCTTTTTTCTTATACCCATGTCATAATACTTCGGAATAATATCAATCATTTATTTTGAATTTCTTTGTAAATTCAAGTACATACTACATATCAGTATCATTTATATTCGTGGTTGGTTGGTTGGATTGCCAACGCATCAGTCTGGGTTCGCAGTTCCCTGTCATGCCGCGACAAGAAAGTAGTGCCTATCCAAGCATACAATAATTCTGGTTCAAGAAGTGGAGAGGGGGCGGATGACATACCACCACAAAAGTGACAACACTACTTTCTCATTCGAAAACTCTGTCTTGCGGGCCTCTACTCTCAGAAGCAGGTAACTACTATACCCAAAGGTATGTTTGCTACATTACAAGAAATTAGCAAGTCCAATAAATTGGTAATTAGATCATGTCATCTTCATGATCAGAGGTATATAAATGACTGTTGTCCAAGTCTACTACCATATTCATTCCACTTGTAGCTGCAGAAGTTGACATAGAACCCAACATTTTCTCTCACTTTACAGCCTTTGTGAGCTCTTGTGTACAAGTTTGAAAGTGTTTTTGCATCCAGATTTACAAACTTGTGCTTTAAGAGCTTTAGCCACCTTTGCAAGGGCATTGTATTGATGTGATAGGTGATTCTGTTGACATTGGAGATCATTCTGTTCACAGATGAAGGCTGATATTTGCGTTGTGAAATCTGTAATAAGCTGCTGCGCTGTTTTATCCCCCTCGGCTTAATCCTTCTGTAATCTATCCAATTCCATCAGCTTCCTTCTATTCTCCTCTTTTAACTGCTTTGCTTCCAGCTTTTGTCTTGTTGCTGCCTTTTCCAACTGCAGAGTGTGCTGCCTTGCCATTCCAATATCTGCTAGTAGCCTGTTTGGCTTTCAAAGCATACATTGCCACCTGTATTTCTTCAACCTCCTTCTGAACCTTCTTAACAGAAAACTGGTGTACAATCTCCTTTCTGAGGCTTTGGTAGAGTGTGCAAGCCTCTTGAGCTTGCATAAGAGAATTTTGTTGTCCTGCAGAACGTCGTCAATAGTGTTGGACAGGGGTATCCCCAGGGTAATTTTGCTCTACCCTTACTCTACCCCTTGAGATACCCCTTCCCTCAGCAAGGGTAAGAGTTACCCCTCAAAGGTGCTGAGAATACAGGGGTTTCCTTTATCCCTAGGATTAGGGCCCAAGGATAGTTCTCTCACAGTACAATCAAGTCATAGAAACATGTTTAGGATTTACCACATTACATACTAGACTACTTAAGCTGAGCCCACCCAGCTTCAATCTTCTCAGCACCCGGTTCTGCAATAGGGTAGCCCCAAAGAGCCCTTTGCATATCTTTTAGTGTGATGACATAACTCTTGTACTAGTCATGTAGGCAGAACAGGCCCAAGGGTCTCAACTTTGGTGCAGTTGCATAGGTAAGGTAGTGCAGCCCTTGCTGAATGTTTGCTCAACATCTACAGAAAGGAATGTGATGGACAGCTTGAGCCAAAGCGTGTGTGCTGCCACATTATGAATCACTATTGTCATAATTGTATGTTTCATTTGTTATCTTTATTTCAAATTTTATCTATCTATTACTTACTCATTATGCAATGAGCACCACTTGTCTCAGATGAAGTAATGTGACCACTGCACTCCTGTCCAATCAGGAAAAAGAGAAGGGTTGCCCAGTAGGATGGATTTGGGAGAGGATGACTCGCTGACCAAGCATGTCCTCGCATGGGTGGGTGGGAAAAATAGGCATCAATAGTTCGATCAGGCTGCTGACATAATGTGTGGTCCATTGGATGTAACGGCATGGCTGTTGAGGTCGGGGTTGATAATTGTTTGATCAGCTGCCTACGGCTTAACCAGCCTGCGGCAGGTCTGCCACCAGATCACCCATGCTGTGACACACCGTTGCGGGTTCCAAATCTCAGGATTGATCTCCAAAGAATACTATCTGGGTGCAGAGGGGGGTCTGTCATGAGGCCCTTACTGGATGTCTGGCTAAGAGGGAGCCATGGCTGTGGCAATTGGGTAATGCCTACACCAACCAGGCACCAGCAAGCATTGCTGAGAGTAGCAGAGTTTAGAAATTGGAATGGCACGTTAGCAGCAGATGGGCTGGGAACTTAATGTGGGAAGTAATATGAACCAAAGTTTAGGATCAAATTGTAGTAAAAAGTGGCTACAAGGCATAACCGGCATGCCTGAAAAAGCATTGGGCTGGAGCACCTACTGGAAGTGTCCGTAATTACCACACCCTTGCCATACTGTAGGACCTAGGACAGAAGGGCTCATGATGTATTTTGACTTAAAATAGGTCTTAAAGAAAATAAAACTGATCAATCCTATATGGCTTGATATAAACTACCTGAACTCTGGAGTCAGAATTACTTCCAATTCTCTGACTCCAGGTCAGTCTTACGATTTACTTGATTATTTACATACTAAAATCATTTTCAATTCTCTGACTTCAGTTAACTGTACTTATATCACTTGAATATATTTTGTTCTGCAATATGCTGCGACAGGTTATGGGCTCCACTGCCACAAATGATAATACTTCTGAGACTTTACAGTTTCTGAAGTTTAACAGTATCAACTACCATATATGGGCAGACAATATGAAGTCCACCCTACAGGCAAAGGGATTATGGGGTGTAGTCTCCAGATGCAAAACATGCTCTCCCAAACCTCCTGCTGAATTTCCTGATTTGTTGGCTTTTTCATGCCCCAGGAGTGACAAACAGTTTGAAGCCCTATACGAAAAAGGTGATGACCTAATGAAGGTCAAGCAAACAAAGGAGTACTCAACTTGAGAGCATGCGCTTGATAAGTATGAGCACTGGCTCATTAGAGATGATTCCACTATTGGATTGATCCATGCTGTGATTGAATACACACAGTGTGAAGCTGTTATAGACTACGCCAGCTTGAAAATAGTCTGGGACCAACTATGAAAGAATACATCAACCAGCAGAGTGGAATAAATGTCCACTACTACTATCAGCAGTTATATGCAAAAAGTTGGGATGGACACTCACTCCTGACTGATCATCTCAGGTTTTATATGAGCATTCATTGTTGCTTTATAGAGGCTGGTGTAAGGAGACTCTCCATTTCTTGCCTCTTTTCCCCTTCTCCCACTCTTATTTCTCCCCTTCCAAAAATTTCCATCTATGCTTCTTCTTCAGCCCTACCCATTGGTTCCACTTTCAGCATCTGAGGTGCTCTGGTTCTAGAGTTATAGCTCAGACAAGGTGGTCCTCCTAGTACTGCCAATACTTGGCTTATATAACTGGGGTTTTCCTGGCTTAGGTAACTGGAGTTCTCCTAGCTTAGGTAACCGGAGTTTTCCTGGCTTACCTAACTGGAGTTTTCCTGCCTGCTTGTGTAATCATATTCATTTTTCTATTTAGGCAATTTTCGGAGTTTTCACTATTTAAGTTAGGGTTATTCTTTTTCTGTTGTCCTGTATAGTTGTTTCCCATGCTTCTGGGGCCCCAGAAGTGTCACACCTGGCCTAGGGAGTCTCCAGACTTGTTCTCTTTTGGATCCCCCTCTGCCAGGTGAGTAGTTGCTACAGTAATGCTTGTATATCTTCTAATATACTTTGGATCTCCCTCTGCTAGTTGTGTAACTGAGCCACAGCCTCCAGAGGTTGCTCTTACAGCTGGTCACAATGTTGATGACTATACCATCCTGAATGCAATGCTGTTGTCCTTACCAAAGACCCTGACTTGGGAAGTTGTCAAGCAGAATCTATTACTTCACAGTGCAACTCTTACTCTGGAGGTGGTTATGACCAAATTACTGTCATTTTATGACTGACTTATATTGGAAGATTCTGCTTTCAAACAAAACATTAGCCTTTCTTTTGAAAGATGATCATAATTCAAGTAGGAGTAAATTCAACTCAAAATATACCAAGAAGTTTATAAAACCCAAACATGAGCCAAGGCATGATGATATTTGCCATAACTGTGGTAAAAAAGATCACTAGCAACTGAAATGTCCAAAATAAAATAAATTGAGATCAGTTGGCAAGGCAAATGTATCACTTGCTATGAAGGACTTGGCCTTGTGCAAAGTTGGCAAGCTGCTGATGGCCACTAATAATGAAATGCCCTCAGGTCTACTACTTGATAGTGCCACCTCTTGCTATATAGTGGCAGATTGCTCGCACTTTATAAATTATTAAAAGGTCAATAATAAGCATATTTTTGTTGGTGGCATGAATACTTTATCCATGGCTGGAAGAGGAACCATTACCTTCAGAACATGCTTGCTCAGTGGAGTCACTGATGTCCAATTGCATGACATCTTGCACATTCCTGCTCTAAATGCAGATTTTATAAGTCTAGGTTCACTGCATAGAACTGGAGTCACATTTAATAGCTTTCCGCATGGCATCAGCCTCATATGAGATGGCAGAGAATTCTTTCACACCAATTTAATTGGAATGCAAGGGATCCTTTACTAAATCATGACAATGACTATGGGCATTGACCAAAACAATATTGCTTATATTGCCAGTTGACCCACTATGTGGCTTTGGCACCACCAATTGGAGCACATTAGTCTGCAAACTATTAAAATTATGGCTGACCATGATCTTGTGACTGGGATAAATTTGAAGTTACCTTGTGAATTTGATCAGCTCTGCAGTGGCTGCACTGAAGGAAAATCTACACAGCCTCCTCTTCTAGACTTCAGTCAAATACACTATGATAAAAATGAATTATTAGTCATAGATTTGACTGGTCCTATGTCTGTGCCCACCTGGGATGGCAAACAATATGCACTGGCTGTTGTTGAAGTGAGTTGATGATACTCCTCTGGTGACCTCCTTGGAAATAAGGAAGAAGTCTATTCAATAGTTTGCAATAGAGTTGCTTGATATGAACATGAAGGGGGAAAATTAGTTAAAATCATCAGAACTAACTAATAATGGCAGTGAATTTGTCAATTCTGAGATGCAAGAATTTTGTAAGCAAAATGGGATTATGCATCAAACCACCAATCCATACTGACCTCAGCAAAACAGAATTGCTGAATGAACAATTGTGATACTGATGGAGATGGTTCAAAGCATGTTACACGCTGCCAGAATAGACTTGCGCTACTGGGGCAAAGCATTTCTATATGCTGTTACATCTGTTCAGTCATGCTGACTTCCACACTTCAAGGCAAGATATCTTACACTGAATGGTATAGTCAAAAACCCGATTTATTCTATATAAAAATCTTTGAATCTATGGGATGGACACACATGCCTAAGAAAGTTCATTAAGGCAAGCTAGAATTGCATGTGGTACACATCAGAATGCTAGACTTATGGTCTGATGAGACAAAGGGGTACAAATTTGAAGATTTGAAGAATGGCAAATTAATTGCCTCAAGAGATGTCAAGTTCTATGAAGATGATATGCTGAATAAGCTGGCACACCTTGATCCAGGACTCACCAGTTCCTCCACAGACAAAATAAACATTTCATCAACACAGCAATTTATCCTGAGGAAAGCCAAACTAATCAAGTATTCATTCCTAATCTATCCTCCAAATCAGAAGTAGAAACAATGTTAGAAACACCAAACTTACCCAACAGTGACAATGACAGAGCCACTCCAGTCAAGGAGCTCCAGTATCCAACTGTTTTTCTTCTCCCCTCTTCTCCTTCCCCACTACATGATTTCTCTGTACCTCCAGCACCACAAAAAACATCCAAATAGGAATATCTGCTCAAATGCATGCCTTTGACATGCACAAAGCAGATTTCAATCAAATATCAACAAAGTCCAGAGTTCAACAAACATGCTAATCACATGGCCTTTGTAGCCATTTCAGAACTCCATGTCAAAGATGCTTTGCGATCTTCTCAAGCTGATGGCTGGCAGCATGCTATCAAGACTGAGTATGAACAACTTATTAAAAAGCAAGTTTTTATAGAAGTCGACAATTTACCTCCTGGTAAAAGATTGGTGAGAAGTAAAGTCATTCTCAAGGAGAAGCTTGACCAGAATGGGAATCACGCTAAGTACAAAGCTTAAATTGTAGCTCAAGGTTTTTCTTGGATTCCCAACATTGATTGCAATGACACTTTTTCCTCAGTGGCAAAGTTTACAACCCTTAGAGTGTTTCTTACCCTAGTTGCAACTCTTGACCTTGAAATCCATCAAATTGATGTGATAGATGCTTATCTAGAAGGAAATCTCAACAAGGAGATTTATATGAAAGTGCCTGAAGAGGTAGGTAAGGCCAAGTATTGGAGATTATTAGAGGCCATTTATAGTCTTAAACAAGCTGGGCAAAAGTGGAAAGAAAGACTTCATAATATCCTCATAAGCTTGGTTTTAGATCTTTCCATTGTCTTTACATCTTCTGTGATGAGAAAGACATTATTCTCATTGTTATTGTCTATGTTGATGACATAGCCATTGTTGGCAGAAACCTTGTGCAGATTGCATTGTTCAAAAGGGATATGGATCAACAATTCGACATTACTGATTTAGGCAAGATACATTATATTCTTGGCCTTCAAATTAAACAGAACAGATGAGATTGCATCATCTATCTTAATCAATCTCTCTACATTGATTCTATCCTTGAATGATTTGGAATGACCTCTTGCTACCCAGTATCCACACCTCTTATTACAAGCCCCCACTACAGACAAGGATTGTGATGCCTATCTTAACTATGCTAATGGACTGAACTACCTATCCTTAGTTGGTTTGTTGCTTTATGTGACTCAAACACATCCCAACATCCAGTTTTCAGTCAGCCTTCTGGCTCAATTTTCTAACAATCTTGGTATCCCACACCTCACAGGCTGTAAACGTGTTCTATGCTACTTAAAAGAAACAAAAAATTACTCTTTAAAGTTGGGAAATCACAATAGCGATAACGTTCTCTTGGTCAGTTGAAGTGATGCAAATTGGGCTCAAGATCAATATGATCAAAGGTCAATAAGTGGATGGTGCTATGACCTTAATGGTAGTCTCATCTCCTGGTCTTCTTGCAAACAGCTCATTACTGCTACCTCTACTGTTGAAGTGGAATACATCGCTTCTGTGAATGCTACTTGAGAAGCTATATAGCTCAGGTATTTGTTGAAGAATCTTGACTTTGAACAGATCAAAGCTATGATAATTCATACTGATAATATGGGTAGTATCGCATTATCCAAGAACCCAGTTGGTCATTCACACACCAAGCATATCGACATATGTTTTCATTTTATCTGTGAACACATCTCTCACAGGAATATAGAACCCAAATACATATCAACTCAAAACATGATAGCCGACATACTTACAAAAGCCTTGCCCCAACAAACATTTGAAAAACATTGCACACAACTTGGAGTGATCCTGCCTGAGCTATCATCAAGTGGGAGTGATGAAGGAATGTGATAGATAGCTCAAGCCGAAGCATGCATGCTGCTGCATTATGAATCACTATTGTCATAATTGTATGTTTTATTTGTTATCTTTATTTCAAATTTTATCTATTTATTACTTACTCATTATGCAATGAGCGCCACTTGTCTCACCTATATGGCTTGATATAAACCACCTGAACTCTGAAGTCAGAATCACTTCCAATTCTCTGACTCCAAGTCAGTCTTATGATTTACTTGATTATTTACATACTAAAATCACTTCTGATTCTCTGACTCCAGTTAACTGTATTTATATCACTTGAATATATTTTATTCTGCAATATGCTGTGACAAGCTAGGATAACAATTTAGCCACTATCTGAACATAGAAAATGAATACAGACTCACCAGGAATACTCATATAATCCAGGCCTATTCAAGACAGCTGGACTATGATATTCAATCCACCATACCATTGGTTGAGTCTCTGGTGCTACAACATCACTGTTGAGGTAGCAAGTAATTTGTCATCAGCCAAAGTTGAAGCTTTTTTGTTAGAGGAGGTCTGGACTGGTTGTCATCATTATTGTCAGCTTCAATAGCTCTTGTAGTATGCTTGATCTCACGGCTCTTGAGGACTTGAGCAGAAAAGATGAAGACATAGTTTAGCGCATATTGTTAGAAATTCAGATGATTTTTTAGGGGGGCTGTTTTGGTCAAAGAGACAACAAATTTTAGTTGGTGTCCTGATAGACTATATATAGAAACTTTACCCCCTGATATGGAAAGGGGTATGGCAAGGGTAAACTACCCTTACCCTACCCCTCTGCATACCTCTGACATATAACCAGGGGTTTTCTCTACTCCTGGTCATCACTAGTCGCCAAGGCTTTCTGGCATTATAACGGGCCATAGAGACTATTTCAGAGATTCTAGGATATGAACAGAGCATGTATAGTGTACCAGAGAGCTCTTGGATAGACAAAATTGTGCGTTTTTTGAGAGCACGCAGCGCGTCGTGACGCGTATTATGTCAGCAAATGACTTTGGCGCGAGCAAATTCAAATAAATTCCTAACTCCTGAAACAGATGTTAATATTACATTTTCTACGCAAGGAGCAGGTATCGTTCAGTTCATGATTCAATATTGTTCTCTATTCCCAAAATCTCACCAGTGAAGACCGTGTCTTCCTATAATCTACTTCTAGTTTCTCATATTTTCACTGGATGATCCCTGCATATCAGCCTCAAAGTGCAATTTCTGACTTCATAAGGGAGATTCAGAGTTTGTGTAAACGGCAATTTATGTGTTTGTACGCATGTCAATAACTACAAATAAATCAATTTGGCACCCCTCCACAAGAATTGACTCCACGGCATATTCCGAACATCACGCGGTTGCTGACCCTCTGTAAAGAAAAAATTATCAGCAACGTGAGCAGGACGGACTGATATCCTTGCATCGATCTAAGTTCTCGCATGGTTTGTTTGCTAACAAAGCTCCATTCATTACCATTTTTCATACACCAATTATAGGCATCTACTGGGGTGGCTGATTTACCACCCGATACGATCGAGTTTGCTCATAGAATTTTCGAAGCAGCACGGGGTGGAAATGCAGAGCTTCTGCTGGCCGCTGTCGATGCTGGATTGCCAGTGAATCTTACCAATGATAAAGGTTCTTCAATTCTTCGCATAAAAATTGAGATACATGCGATCATTGCTACGACCAGGAAACACTTTATTAATGTTGGCAGCCTATGCAGGCCACACTGAACTCACGATGGAACTGCTCAAACGAGGCGCAGATCCCAATCGAATGAATGATCTCGGCCAATCAATCGTTGCGGGTGCAGTATTTAAGGCGCACGACGATATAGTACGAGCGTTGCTTGAGAAAGGTGCTGATCCACGCGCAGGAACTCCAAATGCTATTCAAGCGGCTCATATGTTCGGGAGGAAAGAATTAATGGAAGCCTTAGGTACAAAAGAGGGCGACATAGGCTCTGAAGTACCAACTCCTCCAAGTGCTTGTTGAAATTAGATCTCGTTTACATATGAAATCTGTTGTTTGTGGCAGTAAACTTCCAATATCATCTTTGTAGGCTCACAAATGTCTAAACAGTTCGATATGGCAGCTCTCGCTTGACAAGCGTATTCTGTGCATGCGTACGTATTGTCTGAAACGGACTGCTAGAAAAATCTGGATTGGCAAGAATTAACGGATGCCTGACCCGTTCCACTTGTCTAACGATGAACATTAAGATGATACTTTTAACCAATAAACTACGTTGGACATACAGAGAGCGCTTCCGCTGTGAGTTTGAAAGTGTTGCTTTCTTCCCCTCCCCAATCAATCCAAATTTCAAGGATTTGTTAGGTTGAGGTTCTGCATGCGATGTTTTCGTATCGGGTTGCTCAATAAGTGTTGGTATGTCTTGATCCAGGGCCGCAATGGCTGTCCGCATATCATCTAACCCGTTCGCGATCTGTTCTTTTGCTTTGCGTTTCAACCGACGAGCGTGCGACTTAGAGTATTGTGAAGTGGATTGCTCCAATCCTTTGAAAAGTTGTTGCTGTCTTCTTTCAGTGCGAAAAGTAGCATACCTTGCATAAGTGCATCATGCTTTGCCTGAAACTTCTCCTTCTTGAGTGGGTAGAGTTCGGGGAAAGACAAACTCTGCAACACCTCACCCCACACTAGAATTCAGAATAGCGACAAACTTCAGCATTGATAATCTCACGGAAGATTTTGTGAAAGCCCCGTCATCTACTTGTTCAACGGTTCTATCCTGGGCTGCTGAATTGCGCTTTCCTATCTTAACTGAGGGTTCATGACATCCAGTACGTCTGCGGCGTTCTTTTGGCTAGGTCTTTTCCTTAGTACATTTTTATGGAAAAATGATTTTGCTCACCATTGTCTGGTAATGATTGGAAGGCTGGGATGTGAATAATAGTGATCAAGCTCAAGGAGAGGGTGCCATTCAAACCGAAAGTGATTATGTAATTACCTACAGAGGTCTGCGGACGGTGAACAGTGGACAGTGGTTCCTTAGGCGCCTAGGCGCTCTCAGGTCTTAATGCCAGTGGATATATATAATCACCTATGATTCTCCTTCTTTATCCTCGTACTGTATACTAGGAATGTCGCATCCATCACAAAAGCTCGTCCGTGATGTTTTTACCCAGAGAAACTTTTTTGCTCGCAATAACTCTTTGTCTTTTAAAAGGACCTACAAGTATCAAGCTGCGAGGTCTATGTAATGCATTCAACCTGTTTGATCCATTAACGAGTCATCTACCACCGGACAACTATCTATTTTCATTGAACGAACTCTGGCATCATCAAGTCCAACCATGACAAAACTGAAAACAACGATCGAGGCGCCGACAAGGACGAGGAAATGAACAGTCTTGTTCAGTAATAGGTCACCGATGACGGCAAGGGGTATCGTAAGGCTGAGACCAATAGTTACGACCAGAGGGGTGGTTTTCAACATGGCAACGACATAAAGGTAATCGCTGGAGAGGGTGATAAGCATCTGGACGAATGTATTAGTTGACTGGTGTGGATCTAGGATGACAAGCACGAACATTAAAGACAATGGCCCTAATTGCTACATTTGATGTTGGTAATTCAAACGGTTCAATTCGTAGGATATGAAGAAGGACTCCGATGATCCAACATGTCAGGACATTAAAAAGACCGACAAAGCCGAAGAATAGTTGCATGTCAATTCTGGACTCGAGATGTACGCGGACTTTGAGCAGAGTGACATAAAGACCATATACAATAGCAGATACAAGCGCCAAAAAATCGCCCAGAAGTAGATTCTGTGGTTCAAAAAAGGAAGATGAAGAATCAGAAAGGGAGACCAGGACAACTCCAGTAAAGCTTGAGAAAGATGCCGATCAGCGAGAACCCCCGAAAATGAAGAATTCATAGACAAAACCTTAGAAAAACGGCAAGAAATTTGGCAAAAGTCAGGGTTTCAACGTGGAATATCCGGCCCACCGCCAGGGTGAACAGTCCTGCCATATTGACAAAGCATTAAGTAAAAGTACCCTTTCATTCATTATACACATTATACACAACGCACCGCTCATACTGGACAAAATAGTCGTGCTAGCCACGCTGGTATAGTCGAGTGCGGCATTCAGACTCCAATTAGCGAGGAACCACAAAAAACAGAACACCAATGCCAGTTCTCTCGTTTCGCTGACAGTCAGTGGGGGTAAAACCTGAGCATGGTTGGGAGATACTCGGGAATCAAGTCAAGAACACACAACATACCTCATCAACAGATTGGGTACACACTGTGAGTCCCGGCTCCATCCCTACCGGTTCGTATCCTGTCCCTGTTTCTGCTATGAGCGAAAGCAGTGTTAAACTATTATATGGACCCTACTTACGTCCTGCCGTCCGCCGTTTCAAAGCATAAGGAACAAGGTAGATTACAAAAGAGCTGGTGTTCAAGTATGTCACTCTAAATCCATCAATGAAAAGCAGCACTGAGATAAAAGAATACATTACACACAGGAAAGGTTTGTGGAAACCGTCTTCGAATATGTTCTACATTCCAAATGAATGTTAGACAACATTTCTGAGAAAATCAACCATCCCTACCTGGGTTACAAAATTAGAGGCAGTCCATAGGAATACGACCACCAAGAGGAGCAGAATGCCTAGAACATAATCACGCTGTTCAAGGAACATCTGAATGGACGTATGCGACTTGACTTGCAGTCTGAAGATTGACCTGTATATAGACGGACACGGAGACCTGCCAGATAGGGAATCCATGTCGAAAAGGTGGAGGAAGACAGCCAACCTCAAAAGGGTTGGAAGTGGACTTAGATCCTTTGCATCAATTTTCACGCGACACGTTATTACATATCCTATCTAAGCCATATCTTATGGTATCCTAGGTATACTATCATTCTTCATCACTCAATGCTCCCCATCTGACACAACTCTAATGGACAAACCATCACGACACTACAGATAAGATGTACTTCTCGTATTCCAATTCGGAGGACAGGTGACTACAGGCTGTGGAACAAAATGAGGAAATCCAAAGACTCCTATGTTTGCGAGCGCATTGGCACAGATGAACGATATTTGACTTTTTCAAATATTCTGAACAAACTAATAACTAGGTTCGTACAATATGCCAGAAGGCCGATGGCAACAAGGCATATCAAGGCGAGTTGATAATCGCATATGCGATCGCCAACGCTGTGTTCGGAATTGGGCAAAGCGCTTGGGGGACGGGGGAGCTCATTGTACCAGGAGATGTTTGAAGCCGATGAGCATGGGATGAGGGAGGTGAAGAAATTGTCGAAGCAGAGTGAGAGCGCAGCAGACCATGCGCAAATGAATAGAACCTCTGAGAGTGTATAAGTCAATTTGCCAGAGGTTCTCCAGAGGCCAAGAGGGCGGCCAAAATACTCGAGCTGGGGATAGTAAACTCAACAAGTACCATGGACAGGCTCAAGAGACATACGTAGATAGCAATCATCACATGAACCAGAGTAAGCGGTGCAAAGATGATGACAACTGTCCTATGAGATAGAAGTTTGAGCGAAAATTGCACCAGATGTCGTCTTGCGAGCTTACGGCGAGCTTCCTACTGCTCCCATACTATGCGCGACCATTTCTATCCTTCGTATCCGTATGGCGACCGCGAGAGCAGATGTAGTGAAGGTTATGTTGATTAAACGGAAAAGCTGGGTGCATAAGTCAGCAATAGTCACTCTACGATGCGTAGCCGTGGTCTTACCAGAGGAACATAGGTGTTGGAAAGGATAAATGCTCGAAAACGCTTCCGCCTTCTGTACCATATATTCTTTTCACTCTCATCAAATTCATCCAATGCACCAAGACCATAGGAACTCTCTCTGTGCAAGTGATTGTGTGCAGGACCCTGTGCAGCTGTCCGAGGGTCCCATGGGTCGTCCCATCCAGGAGTTATATTGTGTGATAATGTGTCCAAGGCTAGCGGCGGAGCTGACAGAGTGAGGGCCCAGTCGTGCTCTCGAACGTTGCGCTGACCAAGTTCTGCATCCTTCTCTTTGCCTTTACGGGTCAATGTCGCGGTTTCACGTGCAGGAGAGGATGTGGGGAGCCAGGGAATAGATATATCTTTGATACTTTTTTTCTCCGGCTTGGCTGTGGTTGGGCTGGAATTGTTAGACTGTGGTTGTTGTCGAGCGGTACGAGGCAGAGTAAACGACCACCAGCGCGACGGAGGATCCTCAGGATTGGTTAGATAAGAGACAGCATCGGAGGGGCGGGCGTCTGAACCATGCGTAGTATCTGTTACTGAAGCACGATCCTTAGGAGATGGTGGCTCATCACGAGCCCATGCTAGAGGACCGGTTGATAAGTCCAATACGACTGCGAACAATCAAGACGACAAACGAGGGGTGGTTACAACAGTTGTGATGGGGGGCGGAGGACGTCTAGCAGAGGTACTGCGCACGCTAGCGGTGTGCTGGATGCTTGCAGTCGAGGGCGATGTCAACGACGGTCGATGGGGAGAGGAGTCAGACATGGCAGCCGCTTCCATCCCATTTACGCAGTGTCCAACCAAAAACAAAGTCACACCAGTCACACCAACATGGACGAATCCTCCATACCCTCCCTCTCCGCAGGCGTGGTGGGCTCTCGTTTCGTGACAGAGACCGAGTTGGACACTGCGAAAGCTCGTCGCGACGAGCAATGGAAGGCTGCTTATGCTAGACTAGGCCAGGAACCGCCTCCGCAGCAACAAGAAGACTCATATGATGGCCGCAGTCTTGCTGAAGTGAGCAGTCATCCAGTAATCTTACAGACAGCTGTATATTGACTTTTTCAATGGATGGTCGGATGACCACATAGAAACTCGCTGCCAACAAGGTGCTTTTTAATTCTCTGCAGCGATCCGCATCACTTCAATATTTTTCAAGATCGCGAAACAAGAAGAGTGGGAAGAGAAGACAAAACTAGGCAAGCAATGCAATGGATACATTTACATTATCTTATTATCGACTTTGACACCGGCAGCTAATCAGTTTCGAGCCTTGGAAGAAGACGAAATCATGTTCCTTGATTCTATCAGGGAGCGACAAGAGGCAGAGGAACGTCTACGAAAAGAGCAAGATGGCGAGCAGGTTAAGAATTTCAGAGAGTAAGCCTTCGGCTGTCTACAAGGGACTTATTTTTGACTGCTCTCTAGAGCTATCGCCGCTAGGACAAGTGCCTCAAATAATCCTCCACCACTCATCGAAACTGCAGCGTTGGAGCTCAAGCCCAAGACAACTGCAGTCACACCCATAGTCAAGAAAGATGCTAAAAAGTCTTTCAAGGGTGTTGTCGTCAAGCGAAAGGGCAAATCTACCACTTCCAATCAATCCAAGCCGGCTCCATCTGAAGAAGCTACTGTCGACAATGCTGGGCCACCAAATCCCAAACGACAAAAGACATCCGCGTCATGACGTGCTACAGGATGGTTGCCTATATATGGACTAGTTTAACATTGTCTACATTAGAATCCAATAGGCTTTCTATCCACGATTTGGTGTAGGGGTCCATCTTACCCTATTGAGATCCCTATTTGCGCCACTTTCCCATCCAGCAGACTTGTCCGTGGTCTCCTGTCTTCGAAAACCCCCAGTTCTCATCGTACTCCGTTCCAAGAGCCTCTTTGCAGCCGGTGTCAAATTTCCCGCCGCCTCAGAACGTCGCGGTGTCCACGACGGCGGCGCCATTGAACCTTTTGCTGGGGTAGTGACTCGAATGCCCGGCGTGCTTAGTCCAAGCAGTCCCGCTTTGGCACGTAGGCTCTTTGAAGCCTTTGTGGAAAGTTTGTGTGAAATCATTTCTCGGGAGCTCATCGCCGGTATATGAAAAGGTGTGCTTGGTGTTGGGAGAGTTGAATCATCTCGAGAGATAATCCTTGGTGTCGCATTGAGTGTACCCCATGTCATGAGTTGTTTGACTGCAGTTGGCCCAAGTTCTGACGCAGTAGGTGAAGGTAGATCAGGTACAAGAGATAAATGATCGTTATGTGGGGACTTGGGACGATCTATAGCCCCAAATGAGCAAAACGTCGAGGGCAAAAAAGTATGTCGAGGGCACTTACAGGGTGTACCAGTGATAGCGGCATTTATTCGACTTCGTGTAGGACTGGGTGGGACTAACTGACCATCCGTGCTCGATTGCTCACTTTCTGTGAGACGGGTGTTGTTGTACTTGATGACCTTGGGGTTCGCGACAGGTTCTGAAACTCGATGATATGGAGATTCGTCCGCATCTGGTGGAAACATGAACGAGTTTCGTGCCTACAAACGCATGTGAACACGCATTCACAATATAGCGATTTCATGACACTAACCTTGAACTTCCACCCGTACACTCCAGCCATACGTGTGTCTTTCTTGGGAGCCATAACATCCATTTCAGTCTTCTCATGTTCCTGGTCGTGTATTACAAGCTGGCGTTGTTCATCTGAAGCTTGTTCCTCAGACGAATCCGTGGGGTTTTCCCCTTGTTCCGATCCACATTCTTTTCCCCCTCCTGTCTCTTCCTCTTCACCGCCCTTAATCAGTCCTGCCACGACAGGTGCCTCTATCACGAATTTTTCCCGCACACCCGTCAACGGTGGGGCCTCAATCAGCATGCGCTCTCTTGCCTCGAGCATCTTATTTCTCTGCCCCTCCACCCTCTTCTGCGCCTCCCAAGCCCAGGCCCATCTCTCCTTGCGCCGCCTATTCTCGTCATCTAGTATTTGAGTAAAGCTCGAGTTATCTTCTGATGTGTACTGCGCCTGGAAGGCGTCGAGGCTCAAATCTGTGTTGAGTCGCGGGCGTTTGGCAGGAGGTTCTCCTTGAACAACACGAAGTGGGGTATCTGACGGCTCCAAGCCATATGGAGTCTGTGAAGTGTAATGGAGAGAGCGCCGACCGGAAGAGGGTCCTGGGGTACTGTTTATCTCGTCGAGGCGGCGCACAGAAGCGTTGATTAGGTGAGGGTCTCGAGAGCGAACAGCATCGAGGTAATTGTTAGTGGCGTCAAGATGGACAAGAGAAGGGAAAAAGTCGCGAGCAATAATCTGTGAAAGCGCTTCAGTATATTCGTCTTCTTCGAGCACCACTTGGTGGTTGAGTGAACGGGCTGGTCTGTCTTCCATGGTCGTACAGGTTCAAGTCATGCGTATTATGACTCAGCATCAATATGTGCTTATACTCATCATAAAGTCATTATAAGGAATTACAATCCGTCGTACATGTAAAAAAAATAAAGGTTTCAACTCGGAAGCATAGCGGTGCTTCCAGACCGGACCCTTGTTGGCGTCTCAGACTTCAATCCCGGTATACCGTCAGTGCTTTTCCGCCCAGCTGGACGGCCTATCCGACTTTGAGCTAGTCCTGGCGTTGATGTCGCAGAGGGTGGAGGTTTCGCCTGTATTGGTCTCATTGTGACGTTGGCATGAAATCCGGGAAACTGAGGCAAGGCCTTGCCTTCGTTCAATTTCGAGCTCGACGAGGGAGTTGCAGAAGGAGATCGGAGTGGCACGGTCGGTAATCGTTCTTGGCCATTGTGTACAGGAGATAAGGCTGTACTTGCACCAAGAGACGATCGCTTCTTCTGGTTATTTGGAATTGGTCCTCCAGAGCTAGCTGGGAGTTTGAGCCCGGTTATCCCAGCAGTCGAAGAGTGGGCGTATAACCCCGTAGAAGGTAACGGAAGGAACGTCGGCGTAGCAGGGCGTGAGGTGGGCGTGGGTATTGAATTAGTCGTAGCTGTGCTGCTGCCAGCAGATAAACGCGAGTGAGGCCGGCGAACGCTTGTAGTAGATGCAGCACTCTGAGGAAAAGGACTAGATTGAGGCGAAGTAAACGTTGGGAGAGTTGCTGATGCTGGTGTGCGGGAAGAATTTGAACCACGAGTAGGGCTTGAGCTCAACACTCTTCGTTTTTCGCGCTCCTTCAGCGGGGATGGTGAATCTTCCATTATGAGAACCCATCCAGAAGAGTCGCCTCCACTGCCTTTTTGCTTCTTTTCTGACCCACTATCGTTACTCCGCGCGGAGTCTCCACTTCTTCGATAAGTGAAACTATCCCAACTGGCCTTGGCGGCTGAAGATTTGTTTGAGAGGGAGGATGCGGTAGCCGAGGTTGGACTGACGAGGGCAAGGGGATTAGGATTGTGCCTCGCTGTTATACTTCCCATACGTAGTCTGGGAACACGAGTATGGATCTTTTGTTCAAGGTTACGTACGCGTGCACGCATTTCCGATACCATTTGAACACCTTTACTCTTGGAAGTGGTACTTGACCCTGACGTAGTGCTTGTTGAAGCGTTGATGGGTCTGGGTGCAGGTCGTGAAGTGGTAAAACGAGGACTTGACGTGTATAATGAGGGAAGAGTCGTTGATCTCGTGACGCGGGGATGAGAGGAAGGACTAGCGATTCTTGTGGCCGGCTGGAGAACCGCACGGCGAAGGGCCGATTGGCCACCATTGGCTGCTGGTCCTTTGGGAGTGGACTGGAGGGAGGGGTTCTCAGAAGAAAGACCATCAGAACTATGAGATAATTCGTCGAGTTCAAGGTTTGGGGGCGGGCGCGTACTTAAAAGGTCGTCATTAGAGGGCGTTAATACTGGAGATAGAATGGTTTGGGAGTCTTGGCGGGGAGGCGTTTCAAGTGGTAATTTGCCTAGTTGGTTCGTAAGACTTGTAACTTGGTCCTTCAGAATGGAGATCTCGACATTTGCATCTGTGAGAAACATTAATTGCACAACTACTGACACCCACACAAGACGCACCTCGAAGTTCGTCCCGAAGGCGTTGAGAGTCTTCCTCAACACTAGCCTTCTCAAGGAGTTCGTGTTCAAGAAGGATCTTCTCTTCTAGGGCACGCGAATACTTGGCCTCCATATCAGCCAAGCTTGATGACACGGCTCGCTCATTCCTTTCGAGATCGTCATTGCCCATCTCCAAGTCGCGTAGTTGAATCTTTGCTTGCTGAAAATCTTGGCGAAGTTTATCTAGCTCGCGTTGTAAAGATGCTGTGGTGGTATTATGATTGGTCTGGAGCGACATGAATTTGTTCTGTGGCGAGGTGTTAGCGATATACGCCGACGGATTGACTAGGACAAACCTTCCATTCATCACGCTCGGATTCCGCTCGGATGGCCTTGACCTTGAGTTCTTGTTGGGCCTTTTCCGTGCGCTGCAGCTCATTCTCCAACTCGGCTTCAAGATCCTTGCTAGCATGATGGAACTCGTCCAGCTCGGCACGGGTCTCCGCCAACATGTCGGCGACCTGTACGCAAGCTGAGAACAGAGCGAAAAGAGGAGCTGAAGATACATACTTCATTGTACTTTGTGCGCCAGTCGGTTGACGAAGGTGAGTAGCTGGCTGAAGGTGAGACGACAAGAAGAGCCGGTGGCATGGGATGCATACGTAACGTGGTTGTCGTCTAGAGACATGCGCCTATCGTTGCGCAGGGCATCGCCCGACGAGAGGACGGCAGTCATGCTTGAGCAGGAATGCAAGGCAAAGTGGATTGCCGGATTTGGAAGGGTCTGTTGCGACAACAACGCGGACAAGCAACACTCTTTATTGAAGACACATGTACAGTACAGCAGTACACTACATATTTTCAGGCTTTGCACACTTGCGTTTCTCAATCTTGCCTGTATTCGGACAGCGCATTTCCTGCCACGAGACGGGCTCCATTGTTGCGCCTGTCGGGCATTAGGACATTTCTCAACCAGAAAACGGGCCAATCACCTGCTTCGCTTGTCGCAAAAATAACCCCCAGGTCATTTCTGGCGGTCGTCACAAAATAGCTGCGCGCATCACCCAGAGATATCTGGATGTCTGTCAACGGGCATCTGCGAGGACTACACGAGTACCCACCACCACACCCCGAACGACATCACCTCCCCTGAAGCAGTCTGCAATCTTGACCCTGTCCTTCTCGGTAGCTCGTACATCCTGCGTGCGGATGACGCCGACAAACTCCTCGCCATGGGGCAGCGGCACGCCATCGACGACGGTGATGGACAGCATTGCCTGGAGGGGCGAGAGGCGCGTGATGGAACCAAGAACAACCGAGTTGGGTGCGGGTGGATGGGGACGGAGGCGAGAAATGGTCAGTGTCTGGGAGAGAGTCGGTGGTGGAACGAGAAAAGAGGAGACAACGCACGGCGGCGTCGTTGGTTGGGACGCCCACGAGGGCGGCTCTTATCTGGTCATCCCTGGAATAGAGGCCGGGGCCGAGCTGAGGGAGTGGACGGCGGGCAAACGTTATGGGCTGGCCTGGCAGAACAAGCTGGCCGGCAGACGCCATGCTTTGGTTCTGTTTACAAATACACCTGTCATCCAATTATTATTCTCGTCCTCCTCTCTCCATGGCCATGGCCTCCCTCGCTGCTGTCCGTCTCTTCGCGCGCAGTGCGTCCTCCGTGTTTAGTACAGAACCACAAGCTCACTCACCCTAGGCTTCCACCGCTCCGCGCCTCGGGGCGCGTTGTCGCGTTTCAATATGCCAGCAATGAGCCCCACCATGTCCGAGGGAGGCATTGCTGCCTGGAAGAAAAACGAGGGCGAAGCTTTTGCCACCGGTGACGTTCTGCTCGAGATTGTCAGCCTGTCTTTCGTCCTTGTCATCATGTGCTTGACACCATCCATTCCAGGAAACCGACAAAGCAACAATCGATGTCGAAGCCCAGGACGACGGCATTCTTGCCAAGATCATTGTAAGCAAACGCTCCGGCTCACAGTGTTCTCTAATTCTACCCTTCTCTCCAGGCTCAAGACGGTGCAAAGGGCGTCCAGGTCGGCGCTCCAATTGCCATCTTGGCCGAGGAGGGTGACGATCTCTCTGGAGCTGCTGAATTCGCATCACAGGCCGTTTCTGAGTCGAATAGTGCAGGCAAGTCTGAGAAGGCTCCCGAGCCTGTCAGTCCTGCGACACCTGAATCATCAAGACCCGAGCCCACAAAACCTCAACCGGACGCGAAGCCCGAACTCCCGACAGGCGACCGCATCTTTGCATCGCCAATTGCGAAGAAAATTGCCTTGGAACGTGGCGTTCCTCTGGCACAAATAAAAGGCTCCGGTCCCTCTGGTCGCATCATCCGTGCTGATGTCGAAAATTACAAGCCCGCCCCAACACCAACAACAACAGTTCCGCCTGCTGAGGCCGACTATATTGACACACCGATATCCAACATGCGCCGCACCATTGGTTCACGTCTCAGCCAATCAAAACAGGAGCTGCCTCACTATTATCTCACGATTGACGTCAACATGGACAAGGTCTTGAAACTCAGAGAAGTATTCAACAAGACTTTGACCGAGAAAGACAAGTCGGCAAAGCTAAGCGTCAATGACTTTATCGTCAAGGCCGTTGCTTGTGCGCTGTCTGATGTTCCTGAAGCAAATTCTGCTTGGTTGGGTGAAGTCATCAGGACGTAGGTCATGTTCAATTCATGAGCGCACTGTCAGCTTACTTTTCTCCAATTAGTTACAAGAAGGCAGACATTTCTGTTGCAGTCGCTACACCTACCGGCCTTATCACACCAATTTTGAAAGATGCTGGTTCAAAGGGTTTAGCCACAATATCTGCCGAAACAAAAGCTCTCGCCAAGAAGGCTCGTGAAGGCAAGCTGCAGCCGATAGAGTACCAGGTATGTTGTCTGTACAGACTCTATCCAGAGCTGAATCTGATAAATATCTCAACAGGGTGGTACCTTTACGATATCCAACCTCGGAATGTATGGTATCGAACATTTTACAGCTATTATCAACCCTCCTCAGTCATGCATCCTTGCCGTTGGTACCACCCAACCAACTCTTGTTCCTGCACCACAGGAAGAACGCGGATTCAAGACTGTACAGATCATGAAAGTTACCTTGAGCTCAGATCATCGCACTGTAGACGGCGCTGTTGGCGCGAGATGGTTGACAGCATTCAAGGGTTATCTGGAAAATCCTTTGACATTTATGCTTTGAGGGATACGGGGGCATATCTGGTTCATCCTTTCTCATAGAGTTAATTGCTAGTAATATGTGTTTTATTCAAGTCCTTATAGATTGCTTCCTCGCGATAGTGCTTTTTTATGGAATTTTGGGAAGAATGTGTCTTCTGTTGTCGAGAATTGATTGGTTCTAATTTTTGTGGGGTTCGTGTCAACACCGTAAAGACGCTCATCACACATGGAGTCCCGTGTCGGTGTTTTGCCAGTCAATGAAGAGGCCTTTTGGGCTTCAATTATCGCCAAATGGTCCGATGCCTGTTCTAACAACGTCTCGTTGAAAACCAATCTCGAAAACGCACACGCGGAGGTGCGTCACTAGTGAACCATATCGACATACAGCTCAGGTTTGCTCAAAATCGACAGTCTCGTAAACATCGAGAATGCATTGACGCGTTGCGAGCTCGCGAAGAAGTCCTAGTCGGTCAGCGAGATCGGCTGGCTCAAGAGGCGCGTCTACCATCATCGCCTACTTTGTTCGTTTGTCGATGATGTGTCTTTCATTTTCCCTCACAGCTTGAAAAGTATCGTGAATTCGCCGCTGGTAATAAAAACGTAAAAGAGGACATTGATCATTCTCAAATCCAATGTGTCTCGACTCAAACGGCTTCATCACAATTATATGATGAACTTGGAGTCTTGCGCACAAAACTTCGCGAAGCTGAAGAAGATCTCGTCCGAGCTAAGGACGAATATTTGCACATGAAAGACCAGGTAAAATATGCCTCGTTGAGCTAATTTGACTAACAATGACCGAGTGTGAATCAAAGTTATCACGGTCAGATGAACAACTTCAGCGCAAAGACGCAGAAATCTCAGCCCTTGCTTTGCTGAAAGGTAAACTACAGGAGGCCAATTTGGCACTATTGCACGAGAAAGAGAGCCTAGAAAATGAATTTACCTCGAACAAGGCGCTACTGGAGAAAAAGGTCTGTCCCCACTTTTTTGTGTCAGCTTTTTTTTACTATTCTTTTTCATCAGGTTGCAGAATTGAGCAGTCTGCTTGAAAAAGACAAGGAAGGTAAGAGTTTTCCTTTGGATTTAGAACTTGACGCAGACCTGATCTTCATGACGACGTAAGTCATCTTTCTCTCTCTTCTCCGTTGGCCATAGTTATTTACGTTATCTAGCCCAATTCTGTAGACGTGAAATTGGCTCAAAAGCTTCCAGTCCTGATGCAGGAGGCGCGTCTAGTTGTAAACCTCGTTTGTACTCACTGACGCGTACTGAAAGATAGGTCGAGTCACTGAAAGCCAATGCAGCCACTGACAGGCGAGAGAATGCTGCCTTGCGTGAGGAACTTTCTTCTGTCCATCAACAGTTGCAAAAAGCGAATGAAACGAGCAAGACACTATCAGAGGACCGTGCGAGATCAAATAACGAAATAATTTTGGAGGTAAGAACTTGCATCGATTTATTTTTGCTCCCTTAATTTGTATTATCCAGCGCCCTTTCGTCACTTCACCTGCATCTCAACGTTGTCGTACACTCAAGTTGACGTCAACATTTAAGAAACAGGAGCCCACTTCAACTAGGCCTAATAACCTAGAGTCGAGTTGTACTCCGATCAAGCAAACGAAATCCAGTTTATCCCCCTTTTCGCCGCCTTCGCGTACAGAAAGGACTCCAACGATAAGTAGAAGAATATTCCCACAGCAACCGACACTCGTGCCTGAGGCCAGAGAACAAACCTTGGCACAGTTAAATGATGTCATTGTTGATGTCGACTGCAGTGGGGTCAGGTTCAGAAGAACAGTGCTCGCAAGTGCTATTGGTGGTAATGTCCAGTCGCTCATAGTCAGGTGCGATCAAAAAACGTAGATTAATGGCCGTTTTTGATGATCTGGTACGATGTATAGGGTTGCGCAAAGCCAGACTGCGCTGGCAAAGACACATAATATATCAATGTATCTCTGCCCTGCTCTCGAACTCAACCCATGGTGCCCCACTACTCCCGGGAAACATGGATATATGTTCGTTGGACTTGGACTGGAAGAATCTACTTTTAAACAACCTCACGTCGGTTTGAATCTCTTTCTTGGAAAAAAGCGGCCACATAGTCTACCGAAAGAATATTTTTACCTTGGTGTTTACTCAGCAGTGCGTGTAAATGGGCTAAGTGCAGATGAATGGAACCCTCTATCTGACGAGGTAGATGCACATCTCTTGTATGAAGCTGTAATAATCGCTGATGCCGTCTATAGTTCAAGACTGCCTACTCCATTGCGACCAAGGAAAAAAATAAAGATCCCAGAACTGTCGAAGCTATACGAGCCGCATATGACGCAGGTGAACTATCCGTCCCATGCGTGCGCCTGCAATGCACCAACTTCAATGAGGGTCTCTACAATGCTTTGGTGAATGCCCATCTTGTCCCCTCACCTCCCCGACTTCGTACTGTGGAAAAACGTAGACGAGACGATGGAGATCATCCTGCACGGCCAAGGAGGATGGCTCCATATGAATCAGACGACATGATCCCAGATGATGAATGAAATTTTTAGTTTCAATCCAATTTCAATCGCCATCTGCAAACTAATACGATCACGGTAATCAACAATGTTGCTCGACCTGTAGCTGAAGTGTCCGTAGCATACTTGATATGCGACCGAATATATATAGTACGGACCCCGGTCGTTCATGCATGGACGATTTTACTTACCCACTGATATTTTCGGACGAGTAATTGCTTGATCTAACAAATTTACATTGTTGACTCTGGGGATCATCTAAAGCTTATCAATCATCTCTGTTTTGCCACAGAGCCTATAAAACCGCGATCATCCTTACCTCATGCCTGGGCAATCGCGTCGCAAGGTACCGCTCCCTGCTCCAGGTCATCTGCATCCGATAATAGTATTATGAATGTTCTACTGAGTGTAACCAAGCAGAAAGGCCTATCCTTGCTCTTGGTCTGGAGGGATCTGCAAATAAGTTTGGTGCCGGTGTCATCAAGCATTCCGAGGATGGATCAACCTCTGTCCTGTCTAATATCAGGCATACGTATATCACTCCTCCTGGAGAAGGCTTTCAGCCGCGAGACACTGCTCTCCACCACCGAGAATGGGCCCTGAAAGTAATCAAGCAATGCCTTGTCCAAGCCGGTGTCTCGATCCATGATTTAGATTGCATTTGTTTTACAAAAGGTGAATCACTCATATTTCACATGCTAAAGGGTTCCTTAACTGTACCAAAAGGCCCAGGAATGGGTGCACCTTTGCAGTCTGTTGCCATCGTTGCTCGAATGCTGGCCCTTATGTTTGATAAACCATTGGTTGGCGTGAATCACTGTGTTGGCCGTATGTTCCTCATTCTTTGTGGTCCCTAAGTCTTACATCTATCCTACAGATATTGAGATGGGTCGAGAGATAACAGGAGCTCAAAATCCAGTTGTTCTATATGTCTCCGGGGGCAACACCCAGGTGATAGCTTACTCTCGACAGTGTTATCGAATATTTGGTGAAACGTTGGACATCGCTGTGGGTAATTGCCTGGATCGTTTTGCAAGAGTAATTGACTTGAGCAACGATCCAAGTCCGGGATATAACATTGAGCAGGAGGCGAAGAGGTAAGTCTGGTCGTTTGTATACTTAATCGTAGGAAACTGATGCACCACGAACAGAGGAAAGCGACTGGTGCCCTTACCATATGCCACAAAAGGCATGGATGTCAGCCTTTCTGGCATTCTAACATCTGTGGAAGCCTACACGATGGACAAGCGTTTTCGTCGAGACGGAAAACCTCGGGAGAATGACAACGACGATATTATCACCCCTGCTGATCTCTGTTTCTCTCTCCAGGAAACTGTATTTGCCATGTTGGTGGAAACCACAGAGCGAGCCATGGCTCACATTGGGAGCAAAGAGGTTCTCATTGTTGGTGGTGTGGGTTGTGAGTAAGATTCATTTCCGAGTCTCTTACTTCCCTCATAGCAGATTCTAAGGTAACGAACGCCTACAAGATATGATGGGGATCATGGCGAAAGAGCGAGGTGGACAGGTTTTTGCTACAGACGAACGGTACTTCGGAAATCTTGTCTTCGTCATTTCAGAGAGGCTCAAAGATGATGTCACCAGTTTTTGTATCGACAACGGAATTATGATCGCACAAGCTGGCCTTCTCGGATTTAGAATGGGACAGATAACTCCTTTGGCGAAGAGTACATGCACACAAAGGTTTGGCTCAATCGATTTGGCACAGATCTCCAATTTTTCAGCTTTCCCAGGTTTAGAACGGATCAAGTTCACATTTCCTGGCGTGTATGATAATAAGAGCAATAGATTGCTGAGTTGACCCTCCTATTAGTCGATACTCGAAAGCACGAACTGCCATCCACGAGGATCCATTTTTTGCATCGTTTCACCTAATTTGTCAAACTCTTTCCACCACCATCTATTCATTTCTCCCAGTTGAGCCTCTGATTCCTGTGGTGTGATTCGCGACTGCCAAGGTTTATCAGGAAGGATATAATGAAGACAGCGTACTTCGTCATCCCTCCAGAGGTTGGTATGGATATATCGTAAGGTTCGGAGTGCGTTGTAATACCAAGGAAGCGGCAACCATCTCCCTTCGAAGAACTCGGTAAGCAGATCCTGATCTGGAAAAGCGAAGTCCGCAATTTTGTCATAAGTCGAAAGAAAATGCACAATTCCTTCGTGGAGTTCTTCGGAAGGATTCAGCACTACAGTACCCGAGTTGAGTTGCTTGTACGGTCTCGGAGACGTGGGCATGCATGGTGGGGGTGAGGCTCTTGGTCCCTCCACTTTGCTGTGTGCACAATTTTCCGGAATCCTAGTGAAGGTTAGGTACATGTGTGATCTACAATGAATAGACAGCCATCTACCAGTCTGCAGGATAGTGTTTCAGCTTCCGGGGATTGCAAGCACATACATGAACTGCCGCGATATGATCTCGGGCGAGTTCAAGATCCATCAACTCGTCCATATTCCTCAACACAATCATATCACAATCCAAAAGGACAATACGCTATAGAAACCCAGGATTCAGGTCAAAAACATATACTCACTTTCGCCCGAGTGCTTACATCGTACTCTGTCAGTTGGAATCCTCTTGGATATGACAATGAGTTACTGATAGTAGAATATTAT
Source organism: Termitomyces sp. T73sscA (assembly GCA_017657235.1). NCBI lineage: Eukaryota > Fungi > Basidiomycota > Agaricomycetes > Agaricales > Lyophyllaceae > Termitomyces > Termitomyces sp. T73sscA. The sequence goes on from JAGGAP010000026.1 coordinate 42,829, forward strand.
CAGGAATAGGTAACCTCAGCTTGGTCCATGTATCTGTAAATCTTGCATCATGGGCACCCAGGGTGTGTGCCCCTTCTCGAGGTTGTAGAGTTTGTACATCGCGGGTCAAAATACCCCGCATACGGAGAACCTCCCTTGCCTCTGAGGCTAGAGAGGGTGTGACCATCACAACGAGAGGATACTTCGAATCGACACCTCGTAGACAATGATCGAGCACAAGAGTACCAGCAAGATAAGATACTTTAGTGAGCAGTGTAACATAGGCAGCTTTTCGACTCATGGTGGTCAAAGACGACAATAGGTAAGAGTCAATAGTTGCAAGTCAAATTTTAAACCTTCCCTCATCTCGGCCATCTCCACAAAAGCACAGCCAAAATACAGAAAGATCCGGAAAGGAAATAATGCATGAACACGGCATTGACAAGCTTACAATAAAAAGAATTATCTCATGTCTCAGCACCTAGCACCTCTGGCACCGGAGCGAATGCAGTTTGGTCGTGTACAACAGGATATCGATGGAAATGTAACAGATAACATCGACAGTCTTTTAACGAAGACGCCTGACAACAGATATTGAGTTACGAGTCAGATAAAAAATACAATAAGACATACCGGGCCTCACGCTCACTCTCCAGGAGAGCAAGAATATCCTCCTCTCGGACTGGACCCTTGACATTGCGAATGATTGTCCGGGAAGTATCGTCCATGAACTCAACGCGGACCTGGGTGACACCTCCGCGAGACCCTGTGCGGCCAAGGACCTTTCCGTGAACGAAGTTAGATGAAAACTCAAAATCATGCGCTATGAAGGACCTTGATAACTTTTGCGAGTTTGACAGATGTTTTTGAGGAGTCCTGTGGCTCAAGTCAGAGTGAATCCATGAGCCCTGGCAAAACAAAGCATACCATGGTTGGAGACGGCGGAGACGACTTTTTTGTTGATGACTGAAAACAAGGTTTTCGAATCTGTCAAGTTTAATCTCAGACCGCGATATGCCGAAATTGGGCATGCCGTGCAAATGTCTATATACTTGGTAATTACATACAACCACCACATATAAGTAGTATTGGACCATGGGTAGTTTGGCGAACCCGTAAGGATGTACAATTACAAATGAGCACTTTCAATCTACAAATTATACGTGCTATATAGGATGTCTATGCAATCTAAATTACTCTACTTTCGACAGCCTCCGAACTTGGCCCCTGTGACAAAAGTGTTGTAGCATTACCCTTTCCCCTGAGAACGTTCTCGATGTAAAATTCGCCTGCCTACAATTATCATGAAAGAGTCAGTCGCAAGGAAAAATGACTGCTCTCGTGCACACCTTGTAACTACTCCGTACCAGAGGACCACTAGCAACATACAAGAATCCAAGGTCATCTGCAACCTTCTTCCAAGAATCAAACTCTGCAGGATCAACGTAACGGTCGACCTTCATATGCCGCTTTGTTGGTCTCATATATTGGCCAAATGTAACGACATCGACGTCAATTTTGCGAAGTTCTACCAAGTAATTAGCGACATTATCACTTGTAGTGATAGGATAAAGATACCCTGAAGCGCTGCCAAGACTTGGTCATTGGTCTCGCCCACTCCAAGCATGATACTGGTTTTTGTTATGCGAACGCCTTCCTTCTTTGCATGCTCAAGAACTTTGAGGCTTTGCCGGAAGGTCGCTCGTCGGTCACGAACAAAGGGCGTGAGCTCTTCAACGGTCTCGATGTTGTGTGCATACACATCCAGTCCAGACTTTGCAACAAGTGATACATGTTTGAGCGAGCCAGCAAAGTCACCTGTGAGGGCTTCTACGAGTATATGGGGTGCTCTTGAGGTCCAGTTCATCAGTGGGATCTCATTAAAAACCAAACAACTTACTTCTGCTTGATTTTGCGGATCGTCTCTGCAAAATGGTGTGCACCTCCATCAACGAGGTCTAAGAATAATGAGCACGGATCAATATCTGAACCACTGCAGAAGCCGCACCATCACGGTCGACGCTTGTCAACACGATATAGCCTAAACCCCAACGACTTATTGCTTCAGCCGTATTTTCCGGCTCATGAGGATCCAGTGGCGGAGGTTTCCTCGATGTTTTCACAGAGCAGAATCTGCAACCACGAGTACAAGTGTCACCCATGAGCTAGATGAGTTTATATAGTTCTGCGTGAATAGTAGTGTTTCGGGTATCCTTACCATTATTGTGGCAGTAGCAGTGTGTCGACCCTCAGCTTCTGTTGCACCTTTCTGGCCTCCCCAACAATCCCCAATGTTGGGACATCGAGCCTCTTCACATACAGTGCTAAGGTTAAGCTCTCGTAAGTCCTTCTTGATCTTGCTAAAGGAGCCACCAGCTGGAATGTTGGTCTTGAGGTAGGAAGGAAGACGTGGACTGAGACAGTACGCAACGGTGAGAAGTGTATGAAAACCTCGTTTTTGTTGCCTACCCTTTAAACTTTCCCGTTACCATGCGTTCGTGTTCCCCACCAGAACTCGAGACAAAGTCATCAAAAGAAGGGCCATTGTCAAGCGTATCTCGAAATAACGTCTTCGAAGTTGAAGGGCCAGACGCGGTAGCGAGACAACGAACGCGTGTAAAACTGGTGGGAGAACGTAGCAGAGTAGAGCGAAGAAGCAGAGACATGGTGTGGTGGCTCGTAAGGATCGTGACTGCCCCTCAGATCGGAAGAGAGGACTTTGTTCTTGTTGATCAATCCGGTCCTGCAATGAACGCTCTTTCAAGACGTGAAGAGGAAACTCTTGTGAAGGCAACAAAGGCCAGGGCACTAAGGGAATGTCACGTTGTTGTTAAAGGTGACCAACTTTCTGTCGTTTTACTCTCAGGGACCATTCACGCAAAAACATTCTCAGAGTTCGCAGATTGTGCTACTGGTCGGACAATATCAGTTGCTTGGGCATGCAGAGAGTCTCTCAAAAAAGTTCAGGAGTGCATGGTTCAATAGTGTGTATGACCGTATATTCTAGGTTTTATCATTGATTCATTCATTTTCATAGCACGAGCCCAAAATCTATGGAAGCTGTTCGTACAGAGTATTTGCGTTTACGCAATCAACAGCAAGAGAAAATACCCATGCCCCAGTGAATACTATGATATTTCATGTACATGTGCGACGGTCTTTGGTCTTGTGCTTCGTCAAATGTTTTGAGATTGTCTGTTTCCTCTTGTGACAGGTGCTTCATATCTGAATAATCATTCTACGTCGATGCATACATAGTATGTAGTCGTTATAATTAAAAGGCATGTGAAAGGATAATTGTACAATGTTTTTATTTCCCGTTGACGGCCTTCCATTGAGACTGAGCACCCAATAACGAAGTGATGAGGCTGATAAACTGTTAGTGCTGCTGTTACATATGTGATGGAAGAAGAAGTACATACCCGATGATACCCAAAGTTCCCTCATTGAAGTTGGTGAGACCAGCTCCCGTGGCTGGTAACCATACATCTAAGGCATCAGTAATAAATTGTCGTCGGGCTTTATTTTGGGCGCTGAAGAAAAACTTGTTAGTTCATCGCTTTAATAGAAGAGGAGAAGTGCCTACGCCTTTACTGAGCTCAGTCGAGCTTCGCGCTGATTCTCCGCAGATATGTCTTTTTCGCCATACGAGCTTGCAGCTTGAAGTTTCCTGCTTTCACGCGCCAATCGTATAGTCTTGATGGAACATCAGTCAGAACATCAAGGATGAGATAAGAAAGATACATTACCTTGAGTACGCCGCTAGCTAAGCTGAACAGTATTCCAGCAAGCCAAAGTTGACTGGATGTTTTGGACAACTTCTTAGCAAACTGAGGATCGAAGCTGACGAATTTGACGTTATTTGCCTTGAATAGATTAATTAATCGATGCTGCCTGGACAAAGTGTTGTCCCCCTTACCCATATCAAAGCGTCATAACTCAAATATCCGAAGTAGCCAAGTTGTCTGCCGATTGCAAAAATTTGTTCCAGAGCAGGTCCCGATTCGAGACTTGCACGCAGTGCTGATTGAAGATGTTCTATAGGCTTTCCCAACCGCATTACTTCAAGGTCCGGAGTTAGTCGGGTGGTGAAAATCAAAGAATAGCTTAACCACCTACACTTTCTGGCAGTCCCAAGATGCGATTTGAGTGCATTCCACCGCGCTGCATCAAGTTTGTGACCCTTGTTCAGAAGATACCATGCAAAGAATCGTGCAAAGTATTGAACGGCTCGATAGGCCTAATGCGAGAGGCCATGAGTTGCTAAGCATCTCGGGTAGATGATGGACAATGGTCACCTTATCACGACCCACAGTCGTAGAAGCATACTTGAGACTGCGGGACACCACAGGATGCAAGATAACTTGAGAAGCAACTGAAGCCATTATTGAAGAGACCCGGGTACTTGAGGAGGATATTATAATTGACACGCTCGCACGTGTTTTTCGCCGACTTGAGTCCGGCTGGAATGTCGTCGCACGGCGACAAATTCAAAGGAACGTCGGGGAGACTCGGGCGGAAAACCCCGTTCTGTGTCGTCACATTGTCGAGCGCCGTCGGCCTCCATATATTATACTTGAAAAACCAACTTCCTCTCGCATACTTGGAGTATGGCTGCTCTATCTCGCACAGTAAGGAATCAACTGCTTTTTGTCTGACATATCCACTAGTATTCACGTGATAACTCCAGGTTCGATATCCTCGCTCAGCAGGCGCGCAGGCATGCCTTCGCCTTTTCTCTACTTCGCAAATGGCAAGTATTCAATCGTTACTTCTAGGATCATACAAACCATCTATTCTACAGTCTAAACAACAATATCGCACTGAGAAAGACACTTTTGGCGATCTTCAAGTCCCCGCTGACCGGTATTGGGGAGCTCAGACGCAGCGGTAACGTCATCAATGACGGTCTCGCATCGTAGCTGATAGGAACTCTACAGTTCCCTTCAGAATTTTGACATCGGTGGACCTGCGGAACGTCTCCCACCTCCTTTGATCAAAGCTTTCGGAGTTGTTAAGAAGGCTGCCTCCATCGTCAATGTCACCTATGGATTGGATCCAAAGATTGGTGGTGCTATCCAACAGGCTGCCGATGACGTACGCTTCCATCGGATAATCTTCAAAGGATGAATTAAACTCGATTATAGGTCATTTCTGGAAAGCTGTCGGACCATTTCCCGTTAGTCGTCTTCCAAACCGGCAGTGGTACTCAGAGCAATATGAATGCCAATGAGGTCCTTCTCCATCGCTTGTCGAAGAAGCAGTGATTAATACTTATGTAGGTCATTTCCAATCGCGCGATCGAACTTTTGGGCGGTGAACTCGGTTCTAAAAAACCAGTACATCCCAATGATCATGTTAACATGAGTCAAAGCAGCAACGACACGTAGGTCTATGTTTCGTCGTCTTTACACAAATTGCACTGACGTTTCAAGTTTCCCAACTGTCATGCATGTCGCTGCTGTCACGGAGTTGCACAAGACCCTTCTTCCCGCTCTGATTGAACTTCGCGACGCTTTAGAAGCCAAGTCAAAAGAGTTTGAGAAAATCATCAAAATTGGACGGACGCATCTGCAGGTTACTACACTGATGACCATTTGATATCCCTTGACTGACGTGGATTATACTATATCCATTCAGGATGCCACTCCATTGACCCTTGGACAGGAGTTCAGCGGATATGTCCAACAATTGACGAATAGTATAGCTCGGGTCAACGATGTTATCCCTCGTCTAAGCCTACTTGCTCAGGGAGGTACCGCTGTTGGAACGGTGAGTGCAACTGAGCATCATTTGAGGCATCCTTTTATAAACGCTCTGATTCCAGGGATTGAATACTCGGAAAGGATTTGATGTTAGCATCGCAACCGAAATATCAAAGCTTACTGGCATTAAATTCCAAACTGCTCCGAATAAGGTAAGCTGTCTGTCCAAGGTCTGGTAAGCAATCATGACCATCATCTTCAGTTTGAATCACTTGCCGCACACGATGCAATGGTTGAAGCTCATGGTGCCCTGAACGTTATCGCTTGTTCTTTGATGAAGATTGCGAACGACATACGCTTCCTTGGTTCTGGACCTCGATGTGGCTTTGGCGAAATTAGCTTGCCTGAAAACGAGCCCGGAAGTAGTATCATGCCAGGCAAAGTAAACCCCACACAGTGCGAGGCTATCACCATGGTAGCTGCCCAAGTCATTGGCAACCAGACAGCAGTTAGTGTTGCAGGTGCCAGCGGTCAATTCGAAGTACGAAATTTTATTCCTCTTTATCATATTGCGTTGTGAAAATTTTGATGAACAGCTCAATGTATTCAAACCGGTCATAGCACAGAACGTCCTCCGCAGCATTCGTCTCCTGGCTGATGGCAAGTGTTCCCGTTAGATTCTTGCCATGATAGCTGGACCAATTTGTGTTCAGGAGCGCGTTCTTTTACGAAAAACTGCGTCATCGGGATCAAGGCTAATGAGCAACGTATCACTGCTCTATTGAACGAGTCCCTCATGCTTGCAACGATTCTCAACAGCCATCTTGGTTATGACAGTCAGTCTTGATGTACTTGAACAGCGGTTGATGCTAACCGGGATGGCGTAGATGTCGCGAAGTGTGCAAAGAAAGCGCACAAGGAAGGGACGACACTGAAGGAGGCGACGGTGGCACTGGGATTCCTCACACCGGAAGAATTTGACGAAAAGGTCCGTCCCGAGCTGATGCTACATCCAGACCCTTGAGGTCGATTTGGAATCCACCAATGTTTGCGGCTGCCACGATCAAGCCATGTATGATGGGGAAGCGAACTACGCCTGCTTATGTAATGAGTAGTCAAGGTAAAAATAAGGGCAATTGGCCTGGTGTCTGAGAGAAGCGGGATGAGAAAGCTGTGAGAATGAGAAATAGTATGAAAAACATCAGGAACAGGAAGATCTATGAGGATGTCCAAGGCTGGAGACGAGATGTCGCCATTCCCTCGGAACCCGTGTCGAGCAACGATGGAAGATTAGGAGTTGCCGTTTTGGGCAAGTTGTGAACTGCAATGTAAATGCGTAAAAAGATCAGAGAGTTTGAAACAGCGGTGCTTGCCTCTCAGCCGGCCTTTGACAGCTTTCTAAGCTTTCCCCCTCCAATCGTCTTCTCCTCGTCTCTCTCCGCTCTTTTCGTTCCTCGCTGTTGCCTCCAGTGCCACCGACTCACCCAATTCCTCGTCCATTTCCCCCTGCTTTGCCAGCGAAAGAGGCCTTGATCCCACGCGGACCATACATAGACGCCTCATCTCCCTGTTGCTCTATTCCAGACAGCAGGCGCATCGACAATATGTCCTTGAGCCGTATTCTCAACGACGATCCTGTCCCGGCCGTTTCCTCCACTCGGGAATATTCAGGGCCTTCTGTCAATATACCACTAGATACGTCACAATTACTGGCAAAGTCCCCAAGGTCGAATGGCCATTTTTCACCTCCCAATTCACATCATGACCATCCTAATGAATTCCGATCCACTGGCTATCCCGATCCGCTACCTGGTGAGCAGAGTTCGTGTCTTTTTCCGGTCAATAACTATACCTCTCTTAGGCACCCCTCAGCACCAAAATGAACGCGCGAGTGCCGGACGCCCCCTGTCGCCCGACGGGAATAGCGAGCCGATTTCTTATGTCCATCCTGAGGATGACGCTTTACCGAAGAAGAGACGAAGGGGAGGGAATTCGGAGTTAGAGGAACACCATGCATTGACAACACGTCGCGTAAGTCAGCCGGCCTCCTAATTCTCTCTGTTCTCTGATATGCCCTTTAGTCCACCCTTCGCAAACAGACCTCGCGAACGAAACATTTTCGTCCTTCTCCAAGAGTAAACTCTCCAGAGCCTGGTTTTAATCAGCGACAACGCTACGCTACGGAAGAAGAGCGCCGTAGAACCTCTTCTGACTTGGAAGATTGCACTGACATATGGCACGAGGAGCTCGGGGCTTACATCCTAAAAACTCAACATCGCCAGAACCAGATTGCTGATTGGTTCCAGGCACGTATTTCAATTAATATCCAGTGATATCATGGCTAATAGTCGTCTCAGGATCGTAATACTGGCACTGCTCGAGAAATGTCCCATTGGTACTCTAACCGTATTGCTCGGATACCCGTCCCGTCTCTTGCTTTTTCTGAGCCTTCTGTCGTGGGGGATGATCTACGAGATCCCTACCACCCGAACAGCATGGAGTTGGACGACGACCCAGGCAGTTATCATGGCAAGCGTCGTAGTCGAGACTTCAACGACGGTGCCGCTGATGCTGCTCATGAACTTGAACGGTCCATTCTCGGCGATTACAACGATCATGACGTTAACTATTCGTCGCAATCCGGAAATGGTAGAATTAGTGGTAAAATGGGACTTTCAGGTCATGGTGATACGGATTTTTTGCAACAAGATGATAAACCTGTCAAGAAGCGGAAACTTGACAATGAGTTCTCTATGGGCACTCCTGTTTCTGTATCGGGCGACAGAAAACCTCAGGCCAAAGGAAAAGGGAAGCCAAAGCGTGATCCAACTCCAGACAGTCTTTCTGCAACACCAAAACAACCGAGGAAGAAGGCCACCACCAAGAAACCCCCCGGTCTTGGTTCAGAATTGGAATTCAAACCAAGCTCTAATCCTCCTTCTGCTTTTGGTGATGTCACCCCTCCTGTTTCAATATCTCGCCTACCTTCTCCTGTACCAGTTACCTCAGGCATCATTTTCGAATTGGCCGATGAGATTCCACCCTTGAAGAAAGCAAAAAAGGTGGACGAACATGCAATGGCTAAAAGGTTGAAAACTTTGGAGGAATCGCAACGCAAAGTCTGGACTAATATTGCCAGACGAGACATTGCCAAGGTGGAGTCACCTCTACCATCTCCAACTTGGACGATATTTACAGTATAACCAGGTCTATAAATATCAAGTATCCGGCTACCAGTCCCGACAGTCGCAAGTGGAGCGCATTGCCAAGGTTGCCTCACTGCAGGCCCGACGACCGTACACGAAGACAGCCAAAGCTGCTAAAGATGTCCAAGCTAAGGCCAAGCGACTCATGAGAGAAATGCAGGTATTTTGGAAGAAAAACGAGAAGGAAGAAAGGGACGTTCGTAAACGTGAACAGAAGGAGGCTTCGGACCGCCTCAGGGTCGAAGAAGAGAAGCGTGAAGCCGCTCGGCAGGCCCGAAAACTCGAATTCTTGATTAGCCAAACGGAGCTCTACAGCCATTTCGTGGGGAACAAGTTAAAGAGTATCCACTATCACAATTTCCTTGTGTAGCTTGCTGAGACTTGTACAGCCACTGATATTGAAGGAGATGGCGAGAGGGACGAGTCTCACCTCACTCCGGTTGCCACTAATTTGGAGCATGTAGACCCTACTACACTGAAGGAGATTAATTTTGATGATGGTAGATGCTTCTCGTCTCTCTAAATATTTTCTTCTCATCATGCCCTTTTAGAGGATCAGACAAATCTCCATCGACATGCCATGCATAATGCGCAGGAGGCCATTTCCCTTGCCAAACAACGAGCGGAAACGTTTGATGCGCAAGCTGCACTAGAGAGGAAGACAAACGAAGCACTGAAATTGGCCAAAGCGCAGGCCCACATCCACAACGGACTCGAAGAGACTAGAAAATCCGATAAAAATTACGAAAGGGCACCCCAAGAAAGGGTACCCATTGTTGATCGTACGTTGTCAGTGTATGTAGTCATCTCCTACCTCGAATCCATTTTTACAGTTGATTCGGACGAGCTTAATTTTCAAAATCCAACGTCTCTCAACGGGCCGCTCACAATCGGCCAGCCGAAGATGTTGATGGCTCAGCTCAAAGAATATCAATTAAAGGGTCTTAACTGGCTGGCCACCTTATATGAACAAGGTATCAATGGTATCCTTGCAGATGAAATGGGTCTGGGCAAGGCAAGCACCCAACAACAGTTTTTGTCCTGCCTTAAATGAATATCTTCATCAGACTGTCCAATCCATCTCGTTACTTTCCTACCTTGCGGAAACTCACGATATATGGGGACCATTCCTTGTAGTGGCTCCTGCTTCAACTCTTCATAACTGGCAGCAAGAGATAACACGGTTTGTGCCCGGCATTAAGGCTCTTCCATACTGGGGAAACGTCAAGGACCGGGCAACGTTACGTAAATTCTGGAGCAAAAAGGATATCACTTACAACAGAGACGCGCCGTTTCATGTCCTTATCACAAGTTATCAACTTGCAAGTTGAAGCTTGCCTACTATTTGGAGCCAATAGTGCTGATATGTGTTGACAGGTCACTCAAGACCAACAGTATTTTCAGCGAGTCAAGTGGCAATACATGATTCTTGACGAGGCACAGAACATCAAGAATTCAGCAAGCGTGCGATGGAAAACGCTTCTCGGATTCCAATGTCGAAATCGCCTGCTGCTGACAGGAACTCCGATCCAAAATTCAATGCAAGGTATGTATATGTCTATAAGTCAGTGATTATCTGGTCACAAGGTATATCAGAGTTGTGGGCATTGCTTCATTTCATTATGCCAAGTCTATTCGACTCTCACGACGAGTTCAACGAGTGGTTCTCGAAGGACATTGAGAATGCAGCTGAGAACAAGGGAAGTAAACTGAATGAGCACCAGTTGAGACGATTGCATATGATTCTCAAACCCTTCATGTTGAGGCGTGTTAAGCGGCATGTGCAAAATGAACTGAGTGAGAAGGTGATGTTTTTGTTAGTTTTTAATTAACCCTTCTAACGATCTAGGAGTAGATTGAGAGAGACATATATGTTGATCTCAGTGCTCGTCAACGTGCTTTGTACAGCGCTCTACTCTCGCATGTCTCTGTGGCAGATCTCCTTGAGAAGGCAGCAAACATCGGCGATGCAGACTCAGCACGGTCCCTTATGAACCTTGTCATGCAGTTTCGGAAAGTGCGTAAACATGATATAATTGTCAATAGCTTCCTTCAATCAGCAGCTCACAGGTTTGCAATCATCCCGAACTGTTTGAGCGTGCCGACGTTGTCGCACCTTTCTCGTTTTCCGAGTTTGGGCGCCCAGGTCCACTCATGCGAGAAGGAGATTTCGTCTTGTTACCTTACTCGACGCGTAACCCGATTGAATTTTCAATTCCTAAGCTTTTCTGCAATGATGGGGGTCTGTTGGACGTCCCATGTATAGCTCCTGTGCCGGGGACCCAGACTAGCTCCTTGCTCAAAATGTTCAATATCTGGTCAGCGGATTGGATTCACAAGTCCATCATGGCGGAAGGTCTGTTTTCTCCAGTTGCACGTTGAAAAATCTAAAAGATTCTGATAGCATCGTCCTCCTTCTCATTCCTTCGTTTGGCTGAAGTCTCTCCGTCCGAAGCTCACTCCCTTCATAGAGCGCCCCTTATGCGTCGTCGACTGTTAGCTTTGGATCGTGAGGCGAACATAGTCGATGCTTTGCCATGTTATACGTAAGGTTTTTAAAACAGCATCAGTCATTGTTCTGAATCATCTGTAGAGAATCGGAGGCTCTCCTTCACGCTGGCATTCCTCAAGCACGATTTACCTCAAGGCTTTTTCTGAAATCTTGCCGTATTGCTGAAAAGCTACCTTGCCTCAGGGAGATCTCATCCACAGCTTGGGCAGAATCCTGCTTGTCTCGCCCAGAGCTGAGATGGTTCATCCCTGCCGTTGTCGCCCCGCCAATCACAATGAGCTGCGCCAATCGTGCCTTCATGGACCATCAGACGCAAATTCTTGACGCACCATTAGAATCTCTTGCGTTTTACGGTATGCCTTCTTCTCTGTATGACTCTGAAGAAGCCTGTCATACCTACAACGAAAAATTTCCTGGCGTTCCGTTTTCCGGGCTCCTGCGTAGCTCGCCTGTAAATCAGCTCCCGATGTCGACTATGCAGGTTCCAGAGGCTAAACGTCTGATCTACGACTCGGCCAAACTTGCTCGTCTCGATGCATTGTTACAGGAATTAAAGCAAGGCGACCATCGAGTGCTGATTTACTTCCAAATGACGAGGATGATGGACCTCATGGAAGAATATCTCATATATCGGCAGTATAAATACTTGCGACTTGATGGATCTTCGAAGATAGAGGACCGTCGAGACATGGTCATAGACTGGCAAACTCGGTAAACATCAAACAGTTCAAACTTGCAAAATCCCTATCTTACGTAACCTTTCAGGCAAGATATCTTCGTCTTCTTACTCAGTACACGGGCGGGTGGACTTGGAATCAATCTCACTGCCGCAGATACTGTGATCTTCTATGATCACGATTGGAATCCCTCCAATGATGCACAAGCAATGGATCGCGCTCATCGTTTAGGTCAAACCCGTCAGGTCACTGTCTATCGTTTGATTACCAAAGGGACTATCGACGAGAGAATCGTGCAACTGGCGCGTGTCAAAAAAGATGTAGGTTTTTAAACATTGGAAGATAGAGTTTTGCTAAGTCTCTGCCAAGGTTCAAGATATCGTTGTCGGAAACAAAAACTTCACTGATGTGACGAAGCCCAGTGAAATTGTCCAGTTATTACTCAACGACGAGCAGCTGGCAACATTAAGTTCATCTGCATCTCAAGTACCTGAAGGCCAGTCAGCTACCGCGAATGGAGCCGAGAAGAAACCAGCGCAGGATTTTTGGAACGATGAAGAAGATAATTTCTTCGGACACTCTACACTTCTAGCTTCCGCAGCTGACGGAGATGATCAAGGAACACCGGTTCACACCAGTGTTAGGGGAAAGAAGAGGAAACCAGGGGCAACTGGTGCTCCTCGTGGGCGTCGATCTGGAACTGGAGGAAGGAAAAAGATGACCCCTGTGGTAGCGTCAACAGCTGATGCTTCCTAGACTTGTGTACCATCATAAATGACTGCACTCTTTGGATTTACTGCAATTCATCTGTATAACTTTTAATCGTATAGATACTGTGTATTTGTCCCGGTGAAACTTTTTGATGTCCGATCATTTTGACAAAAACTGACTCCGGCCAATGTTGCCACTCATCCTCATGTGCAGCAGTTTCGTGGTCCATATATCTCATGCACTCAGTGATATCGTGCATCCATCCATTCTTGTATACGGCACACTCTATTCCTATTGAATCTCTCACTCAGCACACTTCTCTTGTTCTCTGGGACCCTGTACTTTACCATCTCGGCCAGAGCTTAAAAACAAACACACCATTTGATTCAATTTCTCTTCAAGTATCCAACACAGGTAGCATAGACAGATTTAAACCTAACCCCAACAAAGCTTGGTCCATCTGGGATGGCCAAGAAGAAAAAAACGCAGTTGAAGCCAGTGGCCCGAGGGTTCGCGACGACCTCTGTCCCAAAGAAAGTTACACCCAAAGAAGCTGAAGAAACGGAGATCGCCCCTCGTGATAGATTAGAGGAAACGGTCACTTCTATTTCTGGAGAAACGTCGCCAGGCGGCGTCACTACAGCTTCATCTACTTTTCACGATGACCTCGATCCAGAGAAGCTTGAAGAGCAAGCACTCCAAATCCTAGTGGACAAGCTTCAAGAAAGAACTGAGAAGGAAATCACACGGTGAGGATTTGTTCTCTCTACGGTGTCTTGGTCCTGAGACCTTACAAACAGAGCCATCAAAGTGCGCTACATTTCACTTTTGCATTCGTTATGCTCAGAGTCTCCAGGCAATTGAAACTGATCGACGCTTTTCGAAGACTCTACCATGCTTGGAGTTAGATTCCGTGCTTGTTGAACGTATCCTTAACCTTGCTTCATCGACTTACTGCGAAGGTGCGTGGCAAAGTGTTTGTTTCAACGTTTTTAATAATTTCAACATAATTCCAGCCAAAAAAATGCTAGAGGAGTCCGAGGACAAAGCGGTTGCCCGACTTGGTATAACCTATGGTGTTCTTAGGCGCTTGGGATTTTCCGAGTCCAGGGTGGAGGAATGCCTTCGAGCAATACAAGGAGTCGATGTTGACGAAGCGATCGAGTGGGTGAGTAGGATGTGCGAATTCTTGGATGATTCATTCAAACATTTTCAGCTCTATTTCCACTGTACGGAGGCAGAGCTAGAAGACAAACGTTGCGTTGTTTTATTTCACTCCTGTCAGTGACCTTTCCAACTCGTTTTTAGGCGACTCAGAGTCGGTTGAATCCAGAACGCCGAGGACTCCAGTTCCAAAGAGCTCTAGAATGCCAGGAACTCCGCGAACTCCGGTAGATTTCCTAGCATCTTCGATGCATACTCCGAAAACTAAGAAGCTTACTTGTCTTGATGTCAATGCTCCGACGTTTGTTCCGGCGCATTTGCGTCCAAAGGATGTCTTCAGCCCCAACAACACTTCTGATCCCAACTCAAGTACATCGGATTCCGAAAGCAGTTCCCCAGTTTTTGAGGACCCTGCCACACAATATGCTCAGACAAGGATGAAACTAGAACGTCTATTAGATAATGGTCGATATGCTAGCGCAACAGCGGCGTCTCAGGCGCAAGAGCTTAGAAAACAGTTGGCAGCGCTTAAAAATCATTACTTCTTCGACGAAAGGGAAGCCGAGGCCATCTACCGCAACAAGCATGACAGAGAAAAATCCACGGCACTACTTGATAAGTTGCGTGGGCGCACGGAGATGCCACTTATCGAAGGAGTAAACGATTCCAAGAAACAACAATCTGATCTCCAACCACAATTGCCGACTCCACCCAACGTAGTCCATAATATCTTTGACGATGATAGCGAGGATTCCGCATCTGGGGGTATGCTCGAAATACTCGAGTCTCTGCCTGCGACAGAATTCAATTCACAGGGCAAGACCATTCGGATTCGGGATATGGCACTCCCCAAGCACTGGTCGGGTCGTACACCCAAGACCTTATTGCAGGAAACTGTTGCAAAGGCAGATCGATATGCCGCTATCGGCTACACTATTATTTCTGGAGCAAGTCGGGCTAAGAGAGCTGCGCTAAGTATCCGTTGGGAGGGGAGGAAGATGGATGAATGGTATATGGACGATGTTGCATGTCATGACGAAACACAGGCAGAACAGTACATTGCTACTGTTGCCTTGCATGCGCTTACTTTCTCCCCGACTGACGGTTTTGCGGGCAACCCTACAACGATATCTGGAAGTCTAACCTTTTTCCGCTTATTTCCTGCTGTGTTTCGAGACCTTTGGGACGAACTAGAAACAACTAGAAAGATAAGGGATGATGCCATAAACCGTAAGCAGTGGGCAAAATTACGTTCCATCGTTGAAACAAAGTTGGAGGTTGACAATAAGGTGTGCCTTCGTCTCTATCAGAGTTCTTATGCACTGACACTGTACAACAGATGAACAGCAAAGGGAGTAAGCAGATTCCGGATGCGGAGGTTCATCGGACTCCGCAATCATTACCTGTAATAAATGAGATTGCTTCAGAACAACTTGCTGCAACTTTCAGGGTGCGACAAGCCAGTGCCGAATATCAAGAAATGCTGGTTTGTCCACCAATTTACTCTGCGTCCTAGAGCTAATCGGCAAATAGACACAACGAAACACCTTACCAATCGCTGCATATCGAGCCAAAATTGTCGGGATCTTGGAAGAATCCCAGGTTCTTGTTTTAAGTGGTGAAACAGGCTGGTGAGTAAGGTCTTTGTTTCTCGTGTTCACCTTTCAGGAACATGATTATTCGTAGCGGTAAATCCACCCAAGTACCTGCCTTCATACTCGAGGATCAGTTATCTCGAGGGAAGTCATGTAAAATCTACTGCACGGAACCCCGACGGATCTCTGCGATATCGTTAGCTCAACGTAGGTTGTTTCATGCCCTTTTTCCCAGGCCAAAGTTAAGTATGTTTAGGTGTATCTCGTGAACTTGGTGACCCTGCCAATGCTGTTGGAACAATTAAATCCCTCGTCGGATACTCCATTCGTTTAGAGAGCAACACGACACGCAACACACGTCTGGCATTTGTTACTAATGGAATCGCACTAAGAATGCTAGAAGGTGGATCAGGGCATAGTGGCCAGGGAACAGCCTTCGATGAAATCACGGTAAATGGGTTCATAATTATTACTATCATATTATTGACTATGGTTCCAAAACCAGCACATCATTATCGATGAAGTTGGTAGATGTCTCGAGTTCGGGAATATGGTGCTCACGATTCGAACAACAGGTCCACGAACGTACTATAGAATCTGACTTCCTTCTAATCGTATTAAAATCGTTACTGGCGCAACGATCAGATCTCAGGTATGTGAGTGAGGCTTATCCTTGATTTTTCGATGTGACGGCCCTCTGTAGAGTCATTTTGATGTCAGCCACGGTAGACGCCGCGAAAATCTCGGAATTCTTCAATAATTGTCCCACTTTACATGTCCCAGGACGAACTTTCCCGGTGGAAGTCAATTTTCTGGAAGATGCAGTCCAATATACTAGGTGGTCAATCTCTGAGAGCTCCCAATATGCCAGGCGTTGTCAGTTGCTTATTTCTTATCATAGCCAATCATTCATCCTGTTCTCTTTTCAGTGCATGACAAGTACTATCAAGGCAAAGCAAGACTTGATTGGACTGAAGAGTCACCAGCTGGAGACGACGACGACGACGAAAATGTTCAAGAGAGTATCAAGCTAGAGAAACGCTATTCATCCGACGTCGCCTCGACCATCAATCTTCTTGACGAGCGTCTTATTCCCTATGATCTGATCATTCGCCTGTTGGAACGGATATGCTTTGACGACCCATCTAATGTGTCGTATTCTGCCGCCATCTTGATATTTATGCCAGGTCTAGCAGAGATTCGTCGTTTGAATGACATGTTGGCGGAACATCCGTCCTTTGGAAATAACCATTTTTTCCAAATTTTCCCTCTTCATTCGACTCTATCTAGTGAAAACCAGAACGCTGTCTTCGATGTACCTCCTGAGGGTGTGCGGAAAATTGTCATAGGTATGTGTTGCTGCAAATATCATACCATAAAGCTTAGCTTGTTGAGCAGCCACCAATATTGCGGAGACTGGCATAACGATTCCAGATATAACATGCGTCATTGACACTGGCAAGCATCGTGAAATGAGGTAGGTATATCGCATACTATACCAGTTACCTGCTTTTAATTTTATTATTTTAGGTTTGACGAGAAGCGACAGATTAGTCGCTTGGTGGAGACTTTTATTGCCAGAAGCAATGCA
The DNA here is from genome assembly GCA_017657235.1 of Termitomyces sp. T73sscA. Taxonomy (NCBI): domain Eukaryota; kingdom Fungi; phylum Basidiomycota; class Agaricomycetes; order Agaricales; family Lyophyllaceae; genus Termitomyces; species Termitomyces sp. T73sscA. The sequence goes on from JAGGAP010000026.1 coordinate 59,969, forward strand.
GCACAGAGGCGTGGACGAGCCGGCCGCGTTCGAAACGGCCTCTGTTTCCATTTGTTCACTAAAATTCGCCATGATGTTCAGGTACTTTTTATACATACACTTTGACCATTTTCAGATGCTCCATCATTTGTCAGATGGCGGACAACCCCCTTCCTGAAATGATGCGTCTGAGCTTATCTGACTTGGCGCTACGAATCAAAATCATGAAAGTGAGACTGGGTTCTTCGATTGAAGATGTGTTGTCCCGCGCCCTGGATCCTCCCACATCTATCAACGTGCAACGTGCTGTATCTATGCTCGTTGAGGTATGAATCTATTGGCTATCCTGGCATATGTCTCACTGACAATCAATTAGGTGGGAGCTTTGACTGTATCAGAGGAGATCACTCCCATGGGACGACTACTTAGCAAACTCCCGACAGATGTCCATCTGGGCAAGTTCCTCCTTACGGCAACCCTGTTCCGCTGCTTGGACCCCGCCCTAACCATTGCAGCTGCGCTCAATTCGAAGTCTCCGTTTCTTTCGCCTTTTGGCTTTGAACAAGAGGCCGATCGCGCGAAGCAAGCATTCAAATCTGGTTTGACATTATTTGACATTTTTGTGACTTCTAGTTCATTCAAAAGTAGACAACTCTGATTTTTTGACGATCCACAATGCATTTTCGAGCTGGCGCAGAGCATCGGTTAATCCAAGCTTCGCGAGGAAGTTCTGTAGGGTGAACTATCTAAGCCACCAGGTGCGCTACATTTGGCTTTCCCAAACCACCGTCTTGATGAATCATGTCCAGAGTCTTCAACAAATAGAGGAACTTCGCCAACAGTTTCTAGGGTTGGCATTTTCTGTTTCTTCTCAACATTCACAATGATCCATGTGCAACTTCAGGTATCTGATAGATTCTTCATTCATTCAGGTGGATTCCGCCTTTGTCCGCGAGTTGAGCCGGTAGGATACAGTTCTTCTCGAATCATTTGATGTCCTGACATTTGTCATAGTGCTCGCTACGGGCGTAACAAAACGCGATTTGTAGTTGTTCCACCTGAATTAGATGCGAACTCCAATAGCGTTCTATTGATAAATGCGGCGCTGACAGCCGGGCTCTTCCCAAAGATTCTCGCGATCGACTCTGCTAACAGTCAGACGCGTACAATTTTCAACAATCAACAAGCCTCCTTTCACCCATCTTCAGTCAACTTTGGGAAAAAACCAGCAGATTTTGGTGTAAACCACCTGACATATTTTACTCTTATGTGTGTTTATACACACACTCACTATGTGTATTTTTGTCTAAAATCTGCGCTTCCAGGCATTCTAAGCGTTTATATGTTCGGGAAACTGGTCCCGTAGACGACATGGCCATGCTGCTCCTGTGTGGAGACTGCGATTATAGGGTCATTCATTTTCGTACTTTTCTTGTGGCGATCCATTGACGAAATGATCGATTCGCATAGTTGATATCAGATTCCGCTGTCATCGACCGCAAGATCAAATTCAGGATTCCCCCCAAGTCAAATATAGCCCTTAAATTTCTTCGTACTCAGCTGTGGTCTCTATTGGCTCACCAATTCCGAGGAAAACCTTTAACAGAATCTCAGAGTCAATGGAATGAGATCGCGATGTTAGTCTTAGGAAAAGTTAAACTCGTTGGGGAAGGTGGCGTTGGCAGTATTTCAGCCTAGTCCTTACCTTGATGGTATTTCTACATACGTTATCTACAGATTTACGTGGCGTTGGCGTTGGAAAACATTTGATCACGTGTTAGGTTACGTTTATGTCAATGTGTGTTTTTCTATGCTTCACATTTTTTGTTTTTATGGTACCGCTGCAGGTACGTGGACAGCTTACCATAGTAAACCTCTGCACTCCCCACCTTGGGCCATGGAGTCATGTGCACCTCGCCTTCAATCCGAGAATCTCTGGGCCCAGGCCGTTTCCCCTTCGGACACTGTTTCACGCTTGATCATCGCACACCATAGGTTCCTCTCCTATTGTTTATGTAGGAATTTGACAATTCGCCATGGTGCTTCCTGCCCCAGATACGTACCTTCAGTGAGGGATATGTTCTAAGGATTCCGTCGTTGGTGCATTGCGCGCAGTTTTCCCTTAGTTCGAAATTGGGTACGTTCTACCAGTACCTTGTAACGCTCAAGAGATCTCAGTATTTGCTACCCTTCTTCGAATGCGAGTAATGACCAACAGTCAGATTTTCTATCATAATTGAGTGTGCAGCAATGCGGAAAACGCCTGCCTTGATACTTGAACTTTAGCACTTAGCCCGTGGATACTGTTCTTTTTACTCGGAGACGGTAACTAATGACACAATGCAGGCTCTGGGGAAGAGCAGCAACGAATTGAATGAGTATTCAGAATAAGTCACAATAAGGTCGCTCAGCACAAAGCACCATTATGGAAAGATACCAAGTAGTCTACTCCTCATCCTCGTCACCAGCACCAGCAATGTTGTAGAAACGAAGTTGATAATTATCTTTGGCAGAAGCAACCACACTGAAGGAGAGAGAGTAGGCATGATATTTCATTGCATCGAAAGAACCACGAACCGAATCCAATCTCGTAAACTGTTCTTCTTCAGGAACTTCTTAGTTAGGTACTTCAAATACCTCTTTGAAAAGGGAATATTGGAAGTAACCGTGATTTTGGTGTTGCCTGCGGAAAAGGTCAAGCATTCTTACATCGTCAAGTGGGAAGACTGACCATCGCGAGTGACCTTCACGCTCTCACCAAGCTGACCAGCCTTGCCGTCAACCTTGATACGGTCGTGAAGGAATTTTTCGAAATCGGCACCGTCAAAGACTCCGTCGGCGGCAGGCTTCGAGTAGTCAACAACAAATTTGTGCTTAGTCGTAGCAGCTTTTCCAGCGGGGGCCTTGGGCTAGGGGAGAAGAAAACCCGGCATGAGCCTACTGAGAAGGGAACTCAGCAAAGCAATACCGGGAAAACTGACCATGGCGGAGTCCGTTCAGTGGTGGTCTTGAGGTATAGGACCTTGTCAACTTTTGTGGATTATACAGCTGATCTAACAAGGTTTGATCGGCAGCTCCCGAAGTTCACGCTCCGCGGCACTGGCAAAAATTTGATTTCTCTGTGTCAGATGTTCTGGTAGTCTGTGCCGACGATGGTCTCCTCGCTGACTCGCGACCAGGTTGCTTCCGCTCAGCTCGAGGGCGAGTATTCCATAAAGTCAGAGTCAAGTGCACCCAAGCTAGACACTTCTGAATGGCCACTCCTCCTCAAAAACTATGATAAGCTTCTTGTTCGTTCCAGTCATTTTACACCTATTCCTTCTGGCTGCAGCCCCCTCAAACGCGACATAACATCATACATCAAGTATGTCTAACTACATTGGCTTGACTTCTTCATTTATCCCTCCCGATAGATCAGGCGTAATCAATCTCGACAAACCTTCCAATCCTTCTTCCCATGAAGTTGTCGCATGGTTGAGACGAATACTCCGCGTAGAAAAAACGGGACATAGTGGAACACTAGACCCCAAAGTTACTGGATGTTTAATCGTTTGTATCGACCGGGCAACACGACTTGTCAAGTCTCAACAAGGAGCTGGTGCGTAGTATTTTCTCGATCGGGTGTGACGGAAATTTGAATCAATTTCAAGGCAAGGAGTATGTTTGTGTTCTCCGTCTCCATGCACCTCTTCCCAACCCTGCTGCACTTCCTCGAGCACTTCAGACTCTTACCGGAGCTCTTTTTCAACGCCCACCTCTCATATCCGCTGTGAAACGACAATTGCGTATTCGTACAATACACCAATCTACTTTGCTTGAGTTCGATGAGAAACGCCATTTGGCTGTTTTCTGGGTATCATGCGAAGCAGGCACATATATACGGACTCTTTGTGTGCATCTGGGTTTGGTCCTTGGTGTTGGTGGGCACATGCAAGAATTACGGAGGGTGAGAAGTGGTGCTATGTCAGAAAACGACGATATTGTCACTATGCACGACGTGATGGATGCTCAGTGGCTGTATGATAATACACGAGATGGTGCCTCTTGGTCTCTTAATTTCTTCTTTCCTCTTCTGACCTGGCTCTAGAATCGTACCTTCGCCGTGTCATTCGTCCATTAGAATGTCTAATGGTCGGATACAAACGTATTGTCGTGAAGGACAGCGCTGTCAATGCCGTCTGCTATGGAGCAAAATTGATGATTCCAGGTCTTCTGCGTTATGAAGCAGATATAGGTGTCAATGAGGAAGTTGTGTTGATGACAACAAAAGGTTTGAACACAGCCCTTCCATAGACGACTATCTGACTTGAACTTCATTTCAATCTGGCAAGGTGAAGCAATTGCACTTGCTATAGCCCAAATGTCAACAGTCGAGCTTGCGACCTGTGACCATGGTGTTGTCGCAAAAGTGAAGAGATGCATTATGGAACGTGATACTTACCCACGTCGATGGGGCCTCGGACCAGTGGCGCTCCAGAAGAAAAAGATGGTTAAAGACGGGAAACTTGGCAAGCATGGAGAGAAAATTGCTGCCACTCCTGCCGAATGGAGTCGCGATTATATTGACTACAATCGTGATGAGGTCCGTATTGCAAGGACATCGTGATACGTCTCACTTTCTGACACAAGATGCAGCGACTAGCGCCAGGGGTGTCATCTTCCATCGTGGAGTCAGCACCGACCGCAATCGTCAAACAAGAGGCGTCTGCGGTGGCCACTAGTCCCTCCAAAGTCGAGGAGAAGGATAAGAAACGGAAGCGGAAGTCCGAGGTGGCCGAGGATGCGGATGTGTCAATGGCTGCACCCGATGATGAGGACGCAGCACGGGCTGATCGCAAGAAGCGTAAGAAGGAGAAAAAGGCTGTTAAAGAGGCTGTAGAGGGTGAAGATGAGGAGGCAAAGCGTGAAAGGAAAAAGGCAAAGAAAGAGGCGAAAGCTCGGGCCTCATTGGGTGGGGAATAGCTTTGAAATATTTAGACGATTTGTATTACGTCCCTTTGTGTGTGTTTTCATAAAAAAGTAGTTATAATAAATCAGAAATGCTGAGGACAAAAAATATTGATTCTTATATCTCTTTCACGTCGCAACTGAAAATGACTCCGATTGTACGTGGACCTCGCCGGGCTATCTCCTCCTCCTCCTCCTCCTCCTCCTCCTCCTCCAAGAACATGTGCTCTGTGTAGCAATGCAAAGGCGATTACTTATAGGAAACGCTCAAAAACGGGACAAAAAAATTTGACCATAATTATAAAGTAATGTATAATCAAAATTCGAAAATTACTTACTTAGATTTTTACCATTTTTAGCTGGAAAACTCTCCACCACCCAGTAACAGTGTTTGTTCGCATTGAGCTATCATTTTATCAACGCAACCCTAGCTGATCATGAACCGGTCCACCATCCTGCAGGAGTCCCGAAGGCATCTCTGAATGTCCCTATCTTCGTGATATGGATCTATAACAGTACGCCTTGATCACGATTCTCCAACATGTTCTTTTCTCCATATTTTTATCCACTCAATAATCCGAGCGACGTTTGTCTCTAGATCTGTCATGTCTTCGCTGGAGAGCTCAACAACTATTTCCTTTGGATAAGAAGATCTTGCTTCATCAAGCACGACTTGCATAATTTCTGCTTCGTTGTTTTCTTGAATCTTCTTCAAGGGATATCCTCTATAGATACGTGTCATTCATTTAAACAAGTATGAAATCTTCCAAACTAACCTTTTCTCTAAACGTTCCCAAAGTTTTGTATGATCACAGCGGAGTACAACAACAAGATCAGCCCAGCGCTCGGGAAAGGCTTCACAAGTATGCCAGTCAAGGATCACACCTCCATTGGAAACAATTGGCTCCAACTCGTCAATCAACTGATGATCCCTCAGCATTAGTGATCAGAATAGGAGGATTAAATGCGCACCCTATCCTCGTCGACGGTATAGCTTTGCCATTCCTGATCAAAATCTTCGTAGAGCCCCCTTTCCTTAACCAATTCACCGACATTGATGTGTTCTAGAGGAAGAGGTGACTCGTTGGCGAGGATTTGAGCATGGGTAGATTTGCCAGTGCCTGGTGTTCCTGTTATGACGATGACAGGGCCCGGTCTGGACATTGTCATGTAATCAGATTATACTTGTTCCAATATCTAATGTGTTAGTGTGGTCGGTCGGACGTAGCCTCAGTAATCAGGCGCGTAGTGAATTTTCTCTTTACCAGCCGAGATGGGTGAAGGATAAGTTATGTAATAATATCTTTACATAATCTCGATGTCCAAATAAATATTTTGACACGATGAAATAAATGATTCTGAATAAACACGCTACTCCTGTGTCAGTCGAGCAATGGAGGATTTAGATGCTGAAATTATCAGTGTATTGCCGATCCGCTATTCGACTGCGCAATCTCCAAATACTCATATGCACCAGTTTCCATTGTTAACCCGCCCTTTACAAGTGCCTCCTTCAGCGGTTCTCAGCGGAAAGCGAATAACCGCCAGGATAAAGTCGAAGGTCCGCAGATTGGAGGTTCATCTTCCGGCAGACACGCGCTCTGAAGTATGGAATGTCGAGCGTTCAAAAGAACTAGGAGCTGCGCGTAGAGAGGACGATCGCGAGAAGAATCAGGAGACCAAAGGCAAAGAACGCGAGGGAGAGGAGTCGAGGTTGAGCGAAATCCGTATGCAAAGCGAAGAAGTGCCTCAAAAAAGTACCTACATGTTGGGTATCGTTCGGAATGGTGAGTACGACTTTTTGATGAGGTTGTACTATTCAATTTAGCCTTGCATTTAGGTCAGCTCCATCTTCATCCTATTAGTCAAACACATCAATTTCGGCCCACTCTGACTTACCTTGACATGCTTTCCCGCAAAAACAAGAGAAATCGACATGGCAATGACTCTGATTCTGACGATGGACCACCGCCAGACCCTGATGAACCGGTATTAGTCACGCTCCCCAAAAAAGAAAAAAAGCCCTCCGGAGAAAGCCGCGAGGTTCAAGTCACAGCTCGAAAAACGGAAGACAAGGGAAGTGGACAATCACAGGGGGGACTATCTGTTGTTAGACGCGATATGTTGCAAGCAATTCGCGCTGAGGAGGATGAAGAGTGGCAAGAACTTCAGTTCTATGATATCACGGTCAGTTAACCAGGCCTAATCTAGCATCCTTTTATGCTAAAAATAAATAATTTTACATAGACTAACGAGTCAGCAGAATTGTTTGAAGGTATATTTTGTCAAAACGACGAACTATTAGATTGCAAAACAGATATCACAACATTCCTTAAGGAAATACAGGGATTATAGGCAGTGGCCATGGGTGACCAGAGGCCTTTGAGTGCATACTTCTTTTGATGGATAGATGTCATTTTTGACGTTTCTCGAAGAACCAGAGATTCTTTTCACTGCTTTCTTCATTATCTGCCGCTACTTACTCCTTCCTATGTTAACCGACGATAGTTTGACCGAAAGTGATTCTATCTCCCGTGAGCAGGATACCGGTCAGCAGGGCGGGTACCGTGTCGCTTTCAAGGATGATGATATTCGTGACGAAGACTTGTGCGCAAAATCCCTCCATGCAATAGACCAAATCAGGTTCTTCGATATAGCCGCTGTTGAGAGGGTGTGTAGTCCTCTGCATTATTTGAGATGAGTGTTTCCTAGTATTAGTCAGGATGCTACCCTCCATGAAGATATACTTGCCGCTGCAGATACTCTACTCCATTTTCTGAATCGTGTTTGTCTTCTCCCCTCTAAGGAGTGGTGCATGACCGTGGCTCTCTATCTCTTCCCCCATCTTGGTCAGTCTACCGAAAGTCAGGAGAGAAAAAACCTGAAGAGTCCACAGCTAATGCTCGATTTCTGTCTATTCTCTTCCTCCATCGAAATGCTTGTAGAGTCGTTGCTACTCAAGCTGACCCGTCCACAACTGTCGTAGCCATTGTTTGTTGGGTGGATATTGTCTTGGCGAAGTTAGCCACGTTCATTCTTCTTGTTTCTGGAGGCCTGGCGCCTCATTTTTCGACGCTCAATGATTCCAGCTTGTTGAGGTCTCAACGAGAAGATGACTCCGTGCACGCCGCTACCCAACTTCCGGGTATGATAATAATATAATTTCCCTTCATCTCATCTGATTTGATATCAGAAAGATGGGAGAGTCTTATTGACGTCGTTGGATCGGATACGGCATCCCCAGCTGCAATACGCCTCGCTACTAGACTGTTATTTGCGGCCCTAGTAATGTGTCCGCAGTTGAATGACGAAAAGCACTGGGCGGATCTACGGTACGCCTTACGCCTTTCTTAGCTCGACGGCCTTGAAGCAGAGCAATGCTCCTTTGGACAGTATTGAACCACAGCGTGTCATCTCTGCGATCCTCCGTAACACTGAGCGTAAATCTACGAATGGACTATTCGTGACAGTAGAGTGTGACGATGAAGAACGAACAGGTCTTGCAATGCTCGTAGTCATTTTCTCTGTGAGCTATTCGAATTCGGCTTGATCTGCTTTTTGTTATCTCGCTATGTTCAGGCTAGTCATACAGCTCAAACCCACGACCTAGCGCAGACATATCAGCCACTAGCAAGAATACAGAGCATCAGTCGTCTGTTAGACATCCTGCAAATCACGTTCTACCGCGATACGGTGCTGTGTGGTCAAATGACACATCCTAAAGTAATTTTAGATACGGCACAAATTGTCCTAGTCAGGTGGGGAAATCTGGTTCCCTGGTCCTGGTCTACTTGGAGCGATCAGAGACTTGCAAACGTCGAGTGCATCACCGATTTGGTAATCTGCTTACAAGCCTGCTTCTAAGAATATTAACGAACTACGTTGGCAGACTATAACATGGTTTTACCACCTGAACACACCATTCTGTACCAGTTCCTCGCTGGAATGCCCGGCTGTTTTTTCAGTTGATTTTGACTCTATCTTTTCAGATGAAGAATCGTCTTTCGTTACAGTCATCACCGTAACTATCTGTCATATTAAATGAAGATCCATACGAACCGATACTTGTTTCCCAGCAGATTTTCATTCGAATCATGCTCCAAATAGTGCAGGTAGCCCAAACACAGGCGACCAGTGGCATTTCGGCCGACCTCGCCGTTGTCCTAAGGAAAACGTGTTCTGCGACAATCCAACTTTTTTGCCAATACAGAGATGGACGTACTGTGTCGTATGAGCAGATTGCCCGATCAATTTGTCGGCCCTTACAAGCTCTATTCTGCTGGCTCGGCAGCAGTACAGAAGATCTACATAGTACGTGTTTGATGCTCCTTTCAACCCTTTTTATGTCAATTGAATTTGAGAGGAATGAAAGTCAAGGATATAATATTGGAAATTCTTTCCTTAATACCTACCGATATTAGAATTTCGTCGTTCCACGCTCTTTGCGAAGACAAGCACCTCAAGGTCACAGGAAAAATTGACGAAGGTGAGCCATCCGATACTATACAGACATCGGTAACTCTAAACATAACGTATACCAGACGTTGTCAGATTTATAGAGTGACTCGGTGTTTCATGTCCTTTTAAAACGCTGAATTGATCCCCCTTAGGAACATTGACCTCTGGGATGACAATCTGTCTGACTTTGATGTCGTTTTGGCTTGCCTCAATATGAAATATACCGTATGCTTTCTGACGTTGATATGGCATGGCGATCTCGACGGTCATATCTCAATCCCGTCTTCGCTGTCGCTACTTTCAAAGACGATGGACCTTCTAGGAAAAAATCGCGACGACAGAGTTATTTCCATCTTGAAGGCTGCCACTTTGAACTTTGCATCGATTGCAAGCTGTTTTTCGACCTCTGACACATCGAGTGCTATGGAAGAAGAGTTATTTTGGGACCTAGCTATACAATCCAAATATACTGACTTGGGCATAGCATGTACGCTGGATCCATCCCACACTTTGCAACTTTGATTCACCGTGTTTACCTTTGCGCAGCGGCGTTCGCGCACAGAATCCTGATGACTAGAAGTCAAAAAATCGATCCATTGGGTTTGGCAGAGGCTTGGGATCATTTGCGCAACGTCCTTTTGGTGATACTTGGTGGTTGTTTTACAGAAGATGAAGAAGCACTTGCACTTTTGGTTTGTCGTGGTATTTGTATGGCTTTGACTAAGCTGGTTCGGATAGACCCTTACTCTAGTATGTATTCGGAATCCTCAAAGTTTGATGAATATCGCTGACATCTTCTCAGCTGAATTCATCATGTCATCCCCCTGGACAACGAGTTTTGAGGCAGAATTAAACTCTTTGATCTTCGCAGATCACTCAACAGAAAAATATTTTTTCGCCTTGCAACAGGAGCTCAGAGGGCCTGGAAAGGCGCTTTTAAATCAGGTAACAGGATTCAAATGAGTAGTGATGACTTGTATCAATGAACTTTATATCGTTTAGCTGGCCAACAAAAAGCCGCAAGTGTCTGAGAATAGTGACATAGTATGGCCGACTGCAAAGTCATGAATCATGTTCCTGACCATAATGTTTGTTTATTTGCAGGTCATTCCTGAATGGCGTTCCGTGTACTGCTATACCACAACTGGTTCTCAAATTGTGCTTGTGTACCCGGAGTGTGTTATGCAGCCATGTACACCCGAGCATTGAAACCAACTGTGGCCAGACTGGCTCTGTGAGGCATGAGAGGTCCCGGTCATGCATCATGCATCATGCGCGAGCCAGAGCCAGGTCATGTAGATAGTTCTTTACATGTTAAGGCTCAAGTTATAGTAGACGTACTGTTAGAGGTAGTAGATCTACCGGTGCGCGCGAGGTTGCCAAGAAGGATGAGAAGGTTAGCTCCACTGAGTCACCTGGCAACAGAAATGCATAGGATTATATGGAGAAATGTCCAATCGTTATCGAGCCGATAAGTAAGTACGCGTAGCAGTACGCATATCGACATAGGAAGGAAAGATGCAGGGGGGGGAATCAAGACTATACAGGATCCTCGTCTCTGAGTCGGCATTGACAATATGGACGCTGAGGTGCAAAAGGGTAATAGACGAGGAGGGACAATGAAGGCAAAACGAGAGAGAAAATAGTGAAGAACCTAATGCATAGGATGAACGCCAGACTGAGATTGGACTGCCTACTGGCATCGAACGAAAATCACAAGAGGAAGAAAATGAGTCCAAGTAGAGTGAGAGAAACATGGAAAGGGCGACTCGAAAGAGAAGACGACTTGCCAAGGGACTGGCCTAAGCAAGCTGGGGTTTTAGTGGGTATACTTCACCCGACTACCCAGAAGGTGGATCCGAATCCTATATAAAACTCCGACGATTGTGTGGTTAGGAAACAAAGAACAAGTGGATCTTGGATGGCGACATTTACTGTTAGTCCAACTACACGCGCCTCTTCGTCTCAACTTCTCCACAATGTCCAATGACTCGACATCTGTTCCTGTCACAGAGACACAGAAAAGACCGCTCTATGAGTTGAGCACCCAGTTCAGAAACTGGAGATTCTCACCCGAGCACCTCGCCCATCTTCGTTTTTCTTTGAACGCCGCTGCTGTAAATGTGATCCGTCATACACTGGAGAGCGAGAAGGTATATCTTTTGTAACTCCCACCTGTTCGAATTATGTGATCATTATTAGCCAGGCTCGTCCGCAGTAGTGTCATTCCTTACAGCGGATGAAGAACTGCTTCTCGTGAAGCTTTATGTTACCAAAATAACCCAGCTCTGCGGACACTTTAGATTTCCAGAGGAAGTAGAGGCAACCGCGATCAGTTACCTGAAACGATTCTATTTGAAGAACACCGTCATGGATTGGCATCCTAAAAACGTTATGTGCGTCTATCGTAAGGAAGTAAATGGGTGGGCGAGTTAATTACCCCTTCGCAGGCTGACTGCTTTGTTCCTTGCTACTAAAACAACGAATAATCCAATATCGCTGGAGACATACACGAACCACATACCCAGAACAGCGCCGTCAGATGTCCTCGATCTTGAATTTCTGGTTGCGCAGAGCTTGGGTTTCGAATTTGCAGTCTGGCACGCTCACCGAGCCTTATGGGGCATCATCCTCGACATGCAGGTTTGGAACCTTACCTTTGCTCAAACAATCAATTGCTCACTTGACAAGAACTATCTTGATTCTCTCCTAGACCACAAATCTCTTTATGAATCTGCATTAGCACACGTTCGCGCCTCTCGGCTCACTGATGCAGAACTGATCTACACGCCCTCGCAAATCGCCCTCGCCGCATTTTCCCTCGCCGCACCTGATCTTGCCATTCAATGGGCGAATTCAAAACTTCGAACCGATCCGAATACGCCAGCGGGTTCAATTGATACACTCTTCCAGCAGATAGATCTCCTGAAGTCTTTCATAACTTCTGTTGGACACCCTCCAGATATCGAGGCAGTCCGTGAAGTTGACCGAAGACTCAAGTTGTGTAAAAATCCAGAAAAAATAGTAGGGAGTACTGCTTATCTCGCGAAAAAGGCTGAAGAAGAAAAAAAAGCGGAGGAAAAGAGGAACAAGAAAGCAAACGAAGCAGCTGCAGAAGAGAAAGATCCTTTTCATCAGGAAACGGTGAAGATCGCGCTCGGCTTAGTGGATTACGACGACGACGACGATTAAGATGTACACAGAATTCTGCCTATATACTTTGAAGTAACGGGTGTAGCAACTTTCAAGTTTTGAGATGTCTCCTGGTAAGCTGATAAGCTGATTAAATCATCGATCCTTGATAAGAGGCATCGTTGAAGGAAAGATAGGAGATATTCTTGTTGGCTGCATTTTGACCTCCTCTGATAATTGCCATGCGGGCTATCAGGAAGGCTTCGAATGAGCCGAGGTTGACAACAATGGATAGAAGTGTAGGACCACCAAGAGAGTGAGGGTAAAAATGTGGCAGATTTGATATGGGCACAATTGTGAAGAGATCGAGTGCGGGAAGAGCTAGAATGATCTCTTCCACGGAATACACGTACTAAGATAGGCATAATAATTCAGAAGGTATCGATATTGAGGACGGTACGAGGACTCAGAAACCTAGCGCTCAAATTATCAGAATGGGTACTTGTCTACCAAAAGAATGAAAACTCACAGCAGTCGCAATCAAAAGGACATAACGGAGTGTCTGAATATCCAGACGTAAAAATGAGAAAAGAAGGTGAGTGTTGTGCTTACCACCCCCCTCATCACGGATACCGAGCTCCTCTTCTTTGTATATTAGCCATCCTTCTTCTGTTGTCTTGCCTAGTACAAGTTAGACCAAAATAATGAAAGCATCAAGTGAACGAATGCACTGACGAGACCCCGTCCCTCTAGAATCACGGAATTTCGCGTCATCAGCCAAAGCCACTTTCATTGCCTTGCGAGGTCTTGACATGTCCTCAATCTTCGACCTTTTGGCTTTGACACCGGAATAAGAAGTATCAATGACAGTCTTGGGGGGCGGTTTGCATTGGGTGGATTGCTCTGGGGTTTCGTCCCGTTTGCGTTTTATACTCTTTTTGTTCTTCGTCTTGTCTTTGAAGGAGGTGCATGTTGGAGGGACGGACGGGGCGATGGAATCTTCCCCCTTGGAGGCAAAGATATCATCGATTTCTGACATTGTGGCCCGTACTTATCCACAAAATTTTCAGGTGTCACAGAATCTCGTGACATGTGACCCTGTCATGTAAAAAGGCACAACATGCATCCTCGAGAGTGTGGTTCATCATGCATGAGAGTTGTTTCGTTAGCTTTCGCGAGTTCACAATAGAGAAAATAGATCTAGTGATTGGGAGGAAATATCTTGTAGGGTGAAAGTTGAATACCAATCACTCGGCGAAGCCTGAGGTTTTCATTGAAGTCCGAATTTGGCAGAGTGTGAAACGCAAGGTTAACCACAGTCCACACTGATTGCCACCAGTGACGCCACAGCTCACCTTATGCTGTAAATTATCCTTTCTTGTGCATTTCTGGTTTCATAGTGATTTTTGTTCCAGGCCCCAGAACGGACAGCTCGGCCAGACACACCTTCAACCTGATTTACCGTCGTTTATGGCGCCTAATCCAACGTTTGATGCGTCCTCGTATCTCAACAATATGGATCCTACCCAGGCTGCTAAGCAAATGGCTGCACTTTCCGCTGCAAGTCAAGCAAGAATAGCCAATACTCGCCCCACTCCTTTTGTCAATTCACAAAGCGGAACAAACTCGGCACCATTGCTCGGAGGAACTAATCTCCCTGGTTATATGTCGTCAAACTATGACCTCTCTTCCGCTTCTTCTACACAGCCAACTACTTTTCAGATGCCGAACAATCATCTGCCATCGACATCTCCCTCCTTCGTCGACCCCATGTCCCAGTCTCTCCCTCGGACAATGCCCCCAACAAACGGCACCAATTTCGTGCAGCGCAGGCAAAATTTCCTGAATGGCCTCGCCAACGTTATGGCCTCCATTGGTACCCCATTGCCACCTGCACTCACAGGCTTTCCCTCACCAAGTTTTGACCCAAATTCATCGAAGTGGAAGAATTTGGAACTTTCGTCAGAGATAGGTACCATTCGGATTGCAGGAAGAGATGTCGGGCTTTTCCAGCTTTGGGGTGTTGTTATTCAAAGCGGAGGAGGCCAAGCAGTACGACAGCTATTTTGTACACTGATGTTTCCTTCACTTATTGTAAATCCACAGGTTTCAGTCAACAATGGCTGGAGTACAATTCTTCCTCAGTTTGGTCTTCCGGAAGAAATACCTCAACGAGGTTCGAGTGTCGGAACCATTCCAGTCGCACAGATGATTGCGTCATTGTACATGACCATGATCTATCCTTTCGAACAATATTACAAAAACAACTTGCAAGATCAACAGAAGAGGGCTCGGCAAGCAAGTAGTCAAGGGTCCGTGGATTTTCTAGGATCCAGTCGACTTCCCAGTGGCCTGGCTTCAGCGCAAACACAAAGGGGTCAATTAGCGCAAGTATCCTCAGCGCCAGCAGATGGCTCTTTGTCTTTCACACCGTCTACAGTACAAAGGCCAGAGTCAGTTCCGCCAACTGAAGCCACTCCAGACACCTCACATGCCCATCTTGGTGGTGTATTTAATGATTCACAATCAAACAATAATCTGTCCGATGGTAATGTCCTTGACCAGGAAATTCAGGGAATTAAACGAAAGATTGAATATGATGATCGAGATGGGAAGAGAGCAAAACAGAAAATTGGTAAGTCCTCCAACTCTTCAAAATCAAACTCGTCTCTTATCTGGCGCAGGGTCGGAACCCCCTTCTGAAGAATCGACTGTATGGATCTAATTTGGGCTTTGATTTATTTTACTAACCTTCCCGTGCCAGTCGGCTATTCCTCCGGCGGTTGATCGGAATTCATCTGCCACGATGTCTGGCGTAACCCCACCAATGCCTGCAACAATGCAAGTACCATCACGACCCCGTCAACAGCCATCTCGTCGGAAAATTGAATATGTTCCTCTCGCCCGCGAAATTGATACCTATGGTGGTCGAGACCTGAATTTACTCGAGAACGAGCCGGCAACTCTCCCTCAGCGCCGTCCAATACGAGATGTCAGCGAGTGGGGGACGGTTGATATTGAAGCACTTACAATGTCAATCCGCTCAAGGCTTGCGACAGAGTTATCTTACGCATTGACCACTTTGACTCTGTTATCAACGATGCGCGGCGCAACACCAGGCTCAGGATTCCCACTCATTCAAGCTCCTGAGCTTTTCGATGAGGTACTAGATCTTCTTGAGGAGCAAGCATTCGCTGGTTCTGAAGACTCCGCCGTGGTTTTGTCTCATATTAATCCAGAGATCATAACTCATCGCGAACTTTATAATGTGGTATGCGAATCGGAAAATCAACCGTTCGCTATCCTCGTGCCGAACCAGGGCTCGAAGGAACCAAAACTGGGCCCTCTCCAAAGGCCTGGAGACATTGTACTTGCCATAACAAACATCATCCGGAATCTATCAACTGTGCACGACAACTTTGACTTCTTGTCACGTCACACGCGGCTCATCGACCTAATGCTCCGCCTGTGTACCGTCGCACGTGATGCACATGGGACATTATCACCTGCTTCCTCCGTGCTTTCCCTCGGCGATTTAATTCGTGTTCGTCGTGACGTATTGTATACCCTTTCTACTGCCGCTCCCAATATCCAATTGTCTACCTCTTCCCCTCGCGTTAACTTCAGGATGGCAACGAGATCTTTTCACCTAATTTCGTCGTATCTAATAGACCCCGTCGAAGCTGTGCCACCTATGGCATTGGTTCAACTTGTTGGAATCCCGTCCAGCGGAAGCCCGAAACCACCTGGTTTGGCCGATATCGCCCTTGAAGTTTTTAGCCGTTTAAGTCAACTGGACTCAAATAGACAAATCTATTCCAAACATATTCACCAGGGTTCGCTTATGAGCCTTTTCGAGGCTCTCGTCCATAGGCTACCCGTGGCTGATGCCGACTTCCAAATGATGACTCGAGAACCGTGGTTAAGTTACTTGGAGAAAATTGTGATCGTGATTTATTCCCTCGCTTTTCTCGCTCCACCAGAACTGAAGCAGAAACTGAAAACGAATCGTGCTTTGGGATTTAGGCCGGTCATGTGGAGACTAATCCAGAAACTGTTGATGAATCATGAAATGCGAGGTCACTTCACTATATGTTCGAAACGAGCTGTGGAGGCGATGAAAGTATTGGATGACGCCGAGGACTGTTTCGACACCGCTAAACCAACAGCGCCCATACTATCGTTTGGAATGGGTTACGGAGAAGTTGGCGACAACAGCTCCGAGAAAGGCACTGGTTTATTGGGCGGTCATCGAGCTGTAACTTGGGATGTCTTGATGCTGCATGAGGTGATAAAGGACGAGGTCTTCTTTGGCGAGTTGGAAAGCCTGTCGCGTGTGGAGTGCTGAGCATTCTGAAGCTTGTATTTTCCAAAGCCGCTTTTTCTCCGAGCCACGCAAACGCTTCATATATAAATGCGGTTGGAACTTTTGGCGGTTGGTTATACCTAAGGGACTCATTTGACCGGCAAGCGCCAAAGTCCTGTCCTTGCCATCTAGGTCTGTTGCTCCACATATCACATATCCCGTCCAATTAGACATGGAATGTGACTCAATTTTTGGCATTTTGATTTTTTCCGTCGATGGCCCCTTGTTCCACTGTAAGGTCAATGGTGTCGAGGTGTCTACAATTTCCTTACCTTATGTAAGATTTTACTTGATGTTCAAGCAGTGTTATTCCATAATAACATAGCTATAGACTCTTAACTGAGCTTCATTGCAGGATACTTCTTGGTGACGAGTATAAGTCGAAAATCAATTTCTCGAGAAGGGAGAAATTACAGACACTTAGAAGGAGCTGTCACTCTACGGCAAGCTTGGCATCGCGGATTTCACACCAAACAACAAAACAAGCGGAATCTAAGGGGCCTATCGTTATGAAAACGGCTGTAATAGGACGGTGTCAAGTATCATAAAGATGTGAGTTCCTTCTGTGAGGTCAATTGCATCACGTGGACCTTATATATTCCTTACATAATCGACTCTGTTTTCGCGCGCGTGGAAACAGAACTAGCAATTTCTTTCTATAACTCGCCAATGTCGACTCTCAGAAACCAAAATTACCGTCGGCGCTCTCAATCTGCATCTCCTTCCTCTTTAGGTCCCCATGCTCGAGAAAAGTCATGGCGAGATGTGACCAAAAGAGCCTCTCCACGTAGTTTGGCGAAAGACGCGTCTTCATCTCAAAAGTGGGCGGTAGATATTGGAGGGAGAGGCAAACGAAGACGCCAGGATACGCCCGTTAGCAATACCTAGTATCATGCAGAAGTCTGGGCTGACTTATCTATCATTCAGCAGATACCTCCTTTTGTTTTTGGTGACAGATGCAAAGCCACAGCTCCGTTCAGCTCCTTTTTTGCTACGAAGGCTTCCGACTTTGAGCTAATCTCACGGAGAGACCGTGATATCAAACCACGGTGCCACTCGGATCGCTTTGTCGACACTCGTTCAATGGATCTAGATATCGGCGACGAGCGCGACCTTTCGCACCTTCGCTCCAACGCTTTTTGGGAGCTGCATCGGAGTGTTACTGAAAGCGGTGAAGGCTTTGTCTTACGCATGCGAGACTACGAGCATTCTAGATTGAGAACGGATGCCTATCATAAAGCCAAGGAGGCTCACAAAAGAGGCCGGAAACGCTCGTCCATCGTCGCCTCATCTCGAAAGCCGAAGCTCAACACCAGTTCAGATAATGATCAAGAGGAGGAAGACGACGATGTACAAATTTTTGCAGGAGAAGTCCCTCGGATATCATTACCAGGGAGTCCTGGCGTCCAAATACTGTCTATGTGTCTTGACATTAAAAACATGGGTGGGCGGGAATATCAATGTCCAGCTTCAACTACCCGGCGATTCTCATCGCCATTCACAGCACATGAATCAAGCTCGTCAGAACATCCTTCCGATGACGAACAACGCCAATGTTCCTACAGCACAGACTCACCTATCACCCACTCAGAACTCCTACACACGGTATCCTCATCATGTCATAGGTTGTCAGATCATCAAGAACGGTTGCTTGAGCCTCTTGAAAATCCCTTATTCATGTCGTCCGCGCCCTGCAGCCCAAAAACAACTACATCTCATACAGAAAAAGCAATAGCGGCGCTCAGTTTAGCTATGGCTAATGGTGCGGGAGGGATTGCAGACTACGAAACCCTTCTTTCTGTACAGGCGTGGCCGTCTATGGACGATTGCCAAGTTGGAGAGATGTGGCACTAGATAGATAATCGACTAAAGCGCGGTATTTTACTATAAGAAGTAAGGATTACTCTAATTTGCCGCATGCAAGCACAATTTCTCGTCATTATCTTCATATACACAAACACTATACAGTTTATGCAATTCCGTGGATATGATCCATATTTGCCACATTTGAAAGACGTTCTTTCAGGTCAAGGTCCATACTACACTTGCTCGAAGTGAAGTCAGTCCTTTAACTTTAAGCTTGTGTTGCTTACAAAACTAGTCAATAATGATTATGGTCATAAATAAGGCCGAGGAGAGTGCTACTTATACATGGATACGTGCTACTTGGTTACTAAAATGCAGAACCTAACACCTTCATCGTCAAGGCTCGCAGAATCTGTGTGTTCAAGTTAATAAGACGTAGAAATGCAGATGTTGAAGCAAGGGACGTTACCTCTGCTTTATGGCTGTCATCTAGGCCGCTGAAGACAGCTGCGACACTCTTACCTTTGGCATCCCTTACGGCTCCTAGTTGGCTTCCGGCATAAGCTCCGACCATGAGACCAGGAACATTGGCGACTATGAAGCCCACACCCCCACCACAGACAGCACCTAGGTAGCTCCACCACGGCACATGACGTTCAATCTCTGGCCGCAGAAGCTGAGACGGAGATCATTAGAGTTCGCCAACAGAAACTTGTGACAAGACATACTTCTTCAAAAACATCGGCAAAGACGTGTTCGGCATCAGGCTGTCGAGTTTCCTCAGAACCAGAACTCGTGAACATCCTTGAGAAACGGGCGAAAAGACCAGGAGCTGTGTTAGGGTCACTTCTATCATTATCACTGAATGGTCTGGAGGCATAGATGGTGTCGTATTCTCGACGTCTGACTGGGTCAGACAGGACATAGTAAGCGTCTGCTAGGGCCTATATGTCCAGTGAGTGATAGAAGAGGAATAGGGACATGGGAATACTTGGAAGGACTCAGTTGCGCGTTGTCTTTGTAAAGGGTCAGCTTTTGGGAGCCTGTCTGGATGAGTCTTAAGAGACTCCCTCCTGTATGCCTGGCGAATCTCATCCTGGGTTGCAGTGCTGGGGATGCCCAAAAGTTGGTAATAATCGGGAAAAGACATGTCTCGTTGATATTTGTACACTACTCAGTCTATGTAATGAAGTCCGCGTTCAAACAATTTTGGCACATATGTAAAGGCCTTTTTCTCGTCGTCGATTGGACACTTTTTCCCAGGTCTCACTCTCCATTTTGAGGGCAATCGGATCAGGATGCAATCAAATGGAGGCTGGTGGAAGACGTAAATAAAATATCTCTGCAGCGCGAAGGGATGGTCTTATCATTGTTTGAATCTGAAAAGGTCGCAATTGCCCGAAGAGGCTCGTTCTGCCGAAGGAAAGGAGTGACTGGTAACGCTTATGTCGAGAGAGATAGATTGCCATGGGTCATGCTAGACAGAGACTTCAAGAACTGGTTTAAGGATGTCAAACAGACCCAAGACTAGTACGAGTTCAACGGTCGCCTCAGCCACACAACTTGTTATAACTATCTTGGAAGAGGTGCCTTAAGCTTGTAGCTCGTTCCTGAACATCTACTTCACACCTGTCATTGCACAGCATTATTTCAAGTTCCAATACTGAGATTCCTGAAAAGCAGCAGACCAGATACACGATTTGTAAGACAGCTTAATACAGCTCCCAAGGAATACCCTAATGTTTTCAGCTAGCACTATGATTCAGATAGGATTTGGATGCATTCAAGCCCCACCTCCTGCGATGAGGGCGAGGTGGCATATCGCATGTCACTTGGATGTTAAAGTGGAACGGATAACGTCGTCAAGTTGTGTGAGATATGAGAGCTGCAAAATGCGAACAACTTTAACGTCGGTAAGTATGCATCGACGATAGTTCACTCATCATGATCGCTGGGCTTTTTCACACTAGTTACATCTACCATTACTACTGTCAATGAAAATGAACAAAATTTCTAGGAAGTATGAATTACATGCCTCAACCTGTGCCTGTCAGCTGCCTGGCAAGGATGCCTCGCCCTTCATCAATACTCTTTGTGGGACGCATCCCGATCACACTTTTCGGCCTGGGCCTTCCGATGCTGGTTTGTTTCGTCGGACTCATGCTTAATGATCTGGTTGGGCTCAGGCCACCGCCAGTCAATTGCCTTAAAAGACCAGGATCATTTCCGCCTCCAAGACCTGTGAATTGGCGAGCGAGAGTTGTCGTGCTTGTGACCTGAGGGGTCAGCTTCGAAGTTTGTGGAAAGGGCGAACGTGTAGGCGAAACGTGAGCGGACCCACCCATGCCAAGGAGTAACTATCGAACGTAGTACGGTCAAAGATGTGATTTCGCGAGATAGAACAGATTCGAGATTCTTACTGAACACTCTCGGCACCAAACACTGCCGTCAACACCAGTTTTGGCAGCACTATCCAATCTCTTCCCACATCCGGGCACCGTCTTCTTCTCTTCTCTATCCCTCCTAATCACCATGCCTTGAAGTGTTCCCTTTTTCCCACCACAGACAAGACAAGAAGCATGCCATCGGGTGGTTTGAGGTCCGGGAACCACACCCTGTTCCATGGGAAAGACCGGTTTGCTACATCCAGGACAACTAGTATTGCTACCGAAACGAGGTAAGGATGTTGTATCCGATGTAGGTGCCGTCAGAGGCGGCCGTTCCAGACGACTCGAGATAGATCGGACAGCATTTGTCTTCGTAGACTTTGTCAAAGGTGATGGAGTCGATCTAGGAGTGGACATTGAATGCACCACAGCTGGTATCTTGTATATGGTCATTTTTGCAGGTGTAACACACTATCGAAAGTATATAGTTAGGACATAAGGACGGCTTTTTATGTATAAAAAGGGAAACTTGACCTCTACATGGCAAGCAACACCGTTTGCTCTAACAAAGGCGGCCCTTCCACCGCTTACTTCATTGAAGGTGCTGTCGCAAACCGCACATTTGAAGCATTCCACATGGTAAGTCGTTGGTCGTTCTCCATCTTCTGGTACAGTAACGAACTTTCCCCCGTCACGGATGGTGAATAACCTGCCTTTACACCCAGCACAGCTACTCGTTGACAGGTTGGGAGGTAATTGATCTGAAAGGTCCTGAAGAGGAACTTTTACCGGTCTCATCGTGGGCGATATAAAGGACAGCTGCGACCCAGATAGAGTTACTGGAATGCCTGTTGAATTGGGTTTACAAGTCGGCACTTGGCTGGCAGTCTCTTCAAAGTTGACGTCTTCAGGTGTATCCGGAAAGTCCCTCTGTGTGGAACTCCAGTCGTATTCAGTCATGTACATCCCGTGAGTGCTGAAGAGATCCTCGTCATTCATTTTTGGGGGGGAATATGAGTCGAGATTTGTAGTGTCAGAAACATCAGACATTAGATCTGGTGTCTGAGGCAAAGGATAAATCTCTCGGAAACCAAACTCAGTATCATCATTAATAGAGTGCTTGTGGATGGAAAGATGTGATAACGACGAAGGTGGGGTACTCTGTATAGCAGAGGATGGTGTCCCTTGGAAGCGAGGCGAAGAGGATTCGATGGATTTCTGCATCATCTCCTTGGATTCGACAGTACGTGTAGGACTCTCTGTTGACTTGTTTTTTAATCGAGTTGCAGCGTATGAATCCGGGCTCCTGATAGACTGACTGGGATAACTATCTTCATATGTACTCGCAGGTTTTCTTGTTGCGGGACTATAATCGAGAGAGGGTCTGGGCTTTGATAGATTGGCGACCTTTCTGCTGATGTCGTCTGCTACGGGGCTTTCAACAAGCCTTCCGGAAATTCCAAGCCGTTGCTCAAGCTCTTCCATCGCTGGGCTGCCTTCCCTGGTCCTTCGACCACCAGAGGATGCAGAACCCATGCCACCAATGTTTCTGGAGTTTTTCGACGGAGCAATGTTGCTGATACTGTCTGAGGTATACTTTTTGGGAGTAAAAGGTTCACGATTTAGACAACTTTCAAAACAATCGGCACAAGAAGGTCGTCCGAGCAAATCAACCATTGGGGTATCTCCGATATACTTGAAACAACCGGTGCAGTTGAAGCACCTCTTGTGCCAGAATTGGTTTCCGGAATGTATGGATTGCCCCTCAGATTTAAGAGTAAGCACTGGTCGAGAACACGTTGGACATATGCCTTTCGTACCTCCGTTAATCTCGTAACACGGCCGACAAAGAAAACGAGAAGAGCTAATGAAAGCTGGGTCGGGGTAGATGGTGGCATCTGGAGGAAATGGTGTCAAGCACACGGCACATGAATGAGTGGTCAACGACTCTTTTGGTTGAAGGACGGAGCCATAGACTTTGGATAAAGTAGTGTCGCTCAATGATGGAAGTATGTCCACCTCTGGGGCGGGAACATGAAGCATGTTTGTCGAAGATGATGGGGCGTTACTCGCATGGAACGTCGATGACTCAATATGGGCGGATACACGATTGTCAAGTTTAACAGGGGAACCAGCATGAGATATTGGGCGAGGGAATCGTTTTGTAGGAGAAGTAGGCGGGGCTCTAACTGCGGAGCCAGTTGATTGGGAAGTGAGAGGCCGCGTAGGGGAAAGAGATCTAGTTCGCTGGACATAGGTATTTGACCACTTGTCATGTGCGCCATTCGTGTGATTTTCCTGGTTCCACGGAACAACAGGGGCTAGAATTAACGGTATGAGGAAACACATGTTGAATGAAACTGACTCGGGAACAAACCAACGGCTGCCCCGCCACATTTACACCGGGCACCTAAGACAATATCACCACACCTTCTACAGAATCCCATTCAACGATGCGAAATACAGCGAATGGACAACAAGCAAATAAGTAAGTAGAAAGCGAGAACAGTGAACGTGTGTTTCGACAGAATGAATGGTTCAATAACGCGGTCATGTGACTGTGAAACAAAGAACATTATTTATGTAAGGGAACTTGATGATGGGCGCCCAGACGACCAAAACTGGTTCATATGCCTTCGCCTTACTTCTCATCCGTAAAACCAGACTTGCATCCTCTGCAGCAATCATCTTTGTCGAACGACGAAGAATGCCTTTTCAACTCTGACTCAGAGGCTCATGAGGCAAATGTGGACCTGCTACAAGATCCTTTGTTTCGCTTTTATCTCCGAAATTTTCTATCAGCTTACCATCGCCTGGCTTGTCTAAAACCTGTTTTAATTCAAGGTAGGTTCGCTTCGAGTTGATAAGTGTCCGGCTGCAGGTGACAAATCCTGATTCTAGAGTCTCTGGCACATGATCCATGGAAGTTATTAATCGCAGTCACACTGCTTAATAAAACATATGGAAGGCTTGCGATACCTGTATTCCAAGTTATCATTGCGAAATGGCCCACCCCCTGGGCATTATCTCATGGTATGATCCAGATCAAAATGACATTTATATAGATCTATCGTTCATAAATCGAACATCAGCCAACCCAACCGAGCTCATAGCCCTTTTAAAGCCCCTTGGTACCCACAATATCCGTTCTTCTCGCCTCATCAAATTATCTGAAACCTACTTGCGGGATCCTCCCTGTATTTCTGACCTTAGGTTTTCGACTCCCAGAGTTCCATCGTCCGATACACCCTCCCCTAGCGGACTAGAAAGGTATCCTCCGACTCCTATTTCTCACTTACCAGGCGCTGGACAGTACGCGCTCGACTCCTATCGTATCTTCTGTACAGTACATCATTCTTCAACATCAGACGAATGGAAGATTGTAATGCCAACAGACAAAGAGTTAATTCGATATTTGGTGAGCTTGCGAGAAAAATGTATGTCAGGATGTTGATCACTATAGCGCTCAAGAGGTGGAAATGGGCTTTTGTGGAACGCAAAGAATGGATTCCTGGTATTGGTGCGATTCGTCCAGCTTCACTAGCTTATCTCAGTAATTTGATATCAATACTTGAACGCGGTACACCATGACTAAATGTTTATACGACCGTCTTTCATGCTAAATTCAAGAGTATCATGATCAAATAGTCGGAAAATCAAAGTTTGGCACGTAGAAGTGGTTGCCAATCGATACGTTCCACCTGGTAATGACACATAAAATCACAGTTCTGCAGAATAAAGACAAGCATACCAGCTCGGGTTTTAGGTCGTGGACAGAGCGTGCACCTAGAAGTCTCATTGCAGTCATGATTTCGCGTTCTAGTATGTGAACTATCTTCACTACTCCAGCAACACCGTACGCCTGTAGGAAATATCAGAGCGACATAGGTGAAATGGGAAAAAGCAAATTACGCTTTGTGCGTAGAGGAACGGCCGGCCCAGGCCGACTGCTCGCGCTCCCAGGCAAAGAGCCTTTACCACGTCTAACGTCACAATATGAATAGCAAATAAGTTCAACATGGAGAATATACACAATTACCTGTTCCTCTCTCAATGCCGCCTTGATATTGTGAAAATGTTGATTGCAAGATGTTTACAAAGAAACAAGCGTACCGTCGATGTAGACTAACATGATTGTTTATTAGTGCACACTGGCAATAGACCATCTAGTAGCTACCTTGTAGTTTTTCGAACACATCGGGTCGTTGTTGGCGGAGTCTGTAGAGGATTTCCATGGGTGGAAACGAGCTGAAATATGCAGGCAATGGGGTCAATGAGCAGAGATGAAAGTACATTCACGGACGCACTACTCCAATTGACGTCCTATATAAAAGCTCAAAAGGTTATTTTCAGGAATCTAGCGACGTATACTTACCACCATGATTAGAAATCAAGATACCTTCTACTCCAGCTTCTGCAGCAAGGACCGCATCCTAAAATAGTAGATCGAACAATTACTGGAATACTTGCCAAAACCAAGTTCTTGTTACCTCAACCGTTTGTATACCTGGCATTGTTAGTAAAAGATCGGCGAAGGACATCTCAACTGCACCTTTAATGACAATCGGAAGCGTTGTGACCTTTCGCAACCAAGGGATCGTCTGCTTTCACAACATTAGAAAATTGGAGAGAGAACCAAGGAACCCTCGCCTTTTCCCAAGTCATGTCTCTATCGTCATTTGCAATCAACGCTCCTGCCGTGCCCAAGCCAGCATTACTGTTCTGATCATCACCATTCGTGTAGCACTTGGGCTTTCCTGATTCCATTTCTTCAAGGAACCAAGGAGAACGAATATCGCTCTCCCTATTACCAGGAACAACTGCATCCACAGTTAACCATACTGCTCTGTACCCTAGTTTCTCTACATTTTTAACGCGTTTCTCTGCGATATAGTCATTCTTGTTTTTGTAAAGCTGAAAAAAAATTGGCTGAGAGGGTTCAGCGGCGGCCATGATCTCCTCATATGACAAGGACGCGTTGGAGGAAACCATCTGAATGATATTGGTTCGGGCAGCACCTCTAGTGAGATTTATCTCCCCTGTCATGGGATTTGACTATTGAACCAGACGCAAAGAGGCCCAACGCACCTTCTGGATGTCCGAGCTTCGCAAGCGCAGCTCCAGAGATGAAAACTGGTATTGAACTTGTGTATCCAAGGATAGTAGTTGAAGGGTCACATTGCGAAACTGCCCTCATGACACGCGGATGGAAAAAGAACCTGGTAAACGCGTGCGCGTTTTCTTGGTGAGCTGTGTCATGTCGTAAGTACGTTTTTTGTACGGAGATGGTTAGGCTCACTCAGCTGGTCGTCCGATGAAGATGAATAGTAAGCCAATGCCTTATAAGATAACACTCTTCTAGCGACCGCCTAAGATGAATGAGTACTTGCCAATACCATGGATAGAACGAATGACCTCCATATCGGCCAGGCTAAGAATGTGATCAAGCGGCGGTCTCTGCTTAAGAGCAGTCTCGACTCTTTGCTCATCCTTCGTCTTTGGCTTGTTCTCCTGTGCTTTGACAACAGCATGTGCAGCAATGTCGTTCAAGGGACCCAGATGTTTTGAAGCAGGCAGATTTTTCTCTAATGCGTCAGATGGGTGAATGGGCTCGTATACCTCTGTCGCGTCCTTCCCGGCATATTTCAAGATGATGCTGGCTCCGCCGGGATGCTCCTAGGGGGGAGGGAAGAGTTTAGAAGTACTTTGTTACTTGGCATTCAAAAAAGAAAACAGACGTTGAGAAACTCCGTAACGTCGTACACATGATTTTTGATGATGACCCAGCAAGAACTATCCACTAGTTGTTGAAAATGATCCCAAGAAAACAAGACAGCTCACTTCACTGAGTTGTGTGCAGCAACTTGTGCGAGAGACCAAGATATCATTCTCAATGTTTACTGAAGGTCTGAAGAGAAATTGACTGAAGAATGTTGAACGTGGGGAAAAGTAGATTGCAATGCGCTGCGCGCACGGGCCGGATACTTGGCCGTGTGTCAGTATGAATGAGGGTGGAGTCGTCGTGTAGTCTAGGCGTGGATATCACGTCGCAATAATAGGGCAAGTTACAGGAGTGTGAGATTGAAAGAGCTAATGGTCACTCGACGACGCTCGCTAGGAGTGCGACAACCAGGTTTACTACGACAGGAGGACAATCACGTGGTATCGCGTTGTTTATTCTTGTTACATCTCAACTTCGAACCACTTCAACGTTGTTCACTGCTTCCAAACCATGGCACCTCTGCCGTCAAGAAAATCTCTTGAGTCAATGAAGCGCGTAGACCTGCAGAGGCTCTGCAAAGTGTGCTATTCATACCTTTAAGTTCAAGTTACGATTCCCTTATGTTTGTTTAGGATTACGGCGTGAAAGCGAACTTAAAGTCAGAGGCTCTGATCGACTTGCTCATCGACACAGCGTTCGTACATTCTTTCTATGTCCAGTCATACACTCACAGTCCTATTGTAGGAAGCCTCCAACTACAAGTTATCCTACTCGCTTATCTGTCTCGACAAGGCAATCAAGTCGTGCCGGTCCTAGTCGCATCAGTTCCATCGTAATACATGGCATAGATCAAGGGGGGGAAGATAAAACTAATGCGAATCATAACATATGTGATCACACCTCCGTCCTTACGTCTACTTCCCACCAAGAACCGTCTCCGCCATTAGCAACTCGCACAAGGAAAAGAAAGGAACAAGCAAAGTTGGGTGTCGGACGCCCGGTGGTCGCCGGCGGTACAGGACCACGAACTGTGACAAAGTCATTGAGTCTTACAAAGGGCAAACGAGGGAAGGCAAGCAGGGCTCTGAAGTCATCTGAGACAACAATACCTGAAGGTGTGGCTCAAACGACAACTTAAAAATCAGGTGTCATTGATTTTGCAGAAGTCGAGGAAAATGGTTACATCGTAGCACAAGGTTCGTAGTTCAGATTCTATCCATTTCTATTCATTTCAATCTCTATGTCCACGATAGATCTCTCTGATCAAGTTGTCTCGCAAGAAGGACGCTCATCTCAAATCTTAGGAAAACAATTATCTCCTGGAGCTTCAATTGACTCTCTGGCTACTGTTGATAAACACGTTGCTGATGCTGTGAGCCATCCTTTGTGATCGTTGTTTATTCGCAAGCTGACTAGATGATCCTTGAGCTTCGACCACTGCACGAACAAATGAAATCAATGAAATCCGAGTTAGAACTGATGCAGGCTCTAAAGATAGAGGTTAGAGAGTTGAGAGCTCGTATGGATGAGATAGGGAGCCTAAAGGAAAAGGTCGCGTCGTTAACTGCAATAATTCGAGACCTTAGGGAAGGAGCAGATGAAGTTACTGATTTGCGGCTCGACTCCGACCAGTGCAAAGAAACCCGTCTGGTGCAAAGAGTTGTGACACCTTCGACACCCAAGATGCAGAGTTCCATACGCGAGTCTCGAGCGGACCCAAGGTAACAATACACTTCTCATCCAAACAATCTTCTGATTCCGAAGCTGCAGTGGTTTGGGCCTGTCTCAACTACCAGTAGGAACGGTAAGCCCCGATTTTCTGGCTGCAACAGGACCTGTCAATGTAGTCCCACATCCTGGAATTGCTCCAAGCATGCTCGGCAAGCGGGACCGTGATTCCCCAGCTAGCGAATTCATCGACAACAATCAAGAGATCAGTCGAACCATTGACGGGATCATGCATACGAAACCATCCAGGAAACGGGTTAAAATCTCTTCAGAGAACAATGAATCTGTGGATACCTATGTCTCACAACAGGGTGACACCATCGACAACTTTTCAGAGGAAAGGACCAATGATGCGTTCCGTGGATCTAGTTTTAGAGTGTTTAGTGGCCTAGAGGTGTCACCCATGGAACTCATGGACCCACCGCCGCCGATCGAAAGTCTACCCGATTTTTTTGCTATTTCTCCTCTCGCGTCAGAAGCAAGGGTTCCGCGAGGAAACCGGGCGACAAGCACTGCCAATGCAACAGAAAATCAGCCTTCTGCTTTCTCTTTCCAACATACTATATCGTCGACACCTGCACATAGCATGTTCATGCCTAGTTTCCCTTATCCTGAACCTCCTCAATCCCCTTCGCCGGCTGGAACTAGTACTACGGGTCTCCTCAATCAACAGCAATCGGGCCGTTCGGATGTTTTCCAAGCATTTGGATTTCCACAACCTGGACGACCGTCGAGAATAACTGGGCTTCGCAATACCAGTGGATTGACCAGTAGTTTTATCGATCCTGCTACATTGGACCGACAGTCAGCTAATGGCGGCGGAATTCGTGAATCAGATGCGCGACCTGCGGATACAAGCTCAAGCACCGAATTGGGAGCTGTACAATCATCGCATATGAAACGCACAATGTACGGGACCGAGTTGGATGGCGATACACGGTTTGGCGATTTTGGTTTGGAGGGTGTCGGAAACGCTAAAGGAGGGTTTTGGGCTGGAGGAAGGTTTTAAATATATTATAACGGACATGACTGTAACAATCAATGCTTCAGACCAGCGGATGACACTGTAGTATGATTGATTTGTACCCCTGCTTCGTTCAACAACGGGCATTATGTAGTAGTGATACGTTTAACGCGATATGTCTAAAGCCTAATAGAAATAAGCCGATATATACTATGTATCAAGTCCGATCATTCAAATTTAGAGGTTTCAGATAGACGGAACAAATGAAAGAACTTCTTCATAGAGAAGCTCTTTTAGTTGGTCCTTCGTCAAATCGTCTTTATGCACTGGACAGAATTCATGAGTGAAACCAGTGCATAAACGATGTGACCTTACAATCAAACTCGAAGTAAGCTGGGCTGAGCGGGGTGACCACAGGCTCGTCTTCAGGGTCATGCTAGTCGACTCGCGTTCAGATATGCCTTTATGACCGAGTAAGGATAGCTTACGTAGGCTGATAGGTATGGATGTTCAAGTGCTTCATCCACGGTGAGCCGTTTCTTGGGATCAAATGTCTACAGATATATATAAATGTTGGGAGGCGATAATTAAGGATCATACACAACATACCAAGGTCTTTGAAAGAAAATCAATAGCATCCTTGGACGCCTGCGGGAACAGAGAAGGAAAGGGGCGTTTCTTGCGGATGGGAAGAGCACGAATGTAATCCCGCGACCGCCTAGAAGTAATGGCATAGAACTCATCAAGGCTTGGAGTTCCAATAACATCGAGGATGAGGTCGAGCTGGTGACTATAATCGCGGCCGGGGAACAAGGGACGTCCAGTCAGCAGTTCAGCAAGAATACAGCCCACCGCCCAAATATCTATCGCCTTGGTATACATTTTGAACGACAACATAATTTCGGGGGCGCGGTACCAACGCGTCGCCACGTATTCCGTCATCAAGCCAACTTCCTTGCCGCCCGGAACACTGGTCTTCACACTTCGAGCTAACCCGAAGTCGCACACCTTCAGGTCGCAATTGGCGTTCAAAAGAAGGTTTGCGGGCTTGAGATCACGATGAACAATGTCGGCACTGTGAATCGACTTCAAAGCACGCAAAGTCTGATATATGAAATACTAGGACGACGTTAATATCTGTTACTACGGAATATACGAGCGGAGTGCAAACTTGACAATGATCGTCAGTCAGGTGCTGGGTACGAATGACGCGGTGCAAGTCGGTTTGCATCAACTCTTGAATGACTACAATGTGGGTTTAGAACCAATAATATCCAACAATTGAGCAACACACAGTAAATTTCCTTGAACGATTCCAAAGTTGGGGGCTTGATGATATCCAAGATAGAGATGATCTTACGACCGTATGGGTATTAGTAGTCTAGGGAAGACAAAACGGGTGCTCACATTCTCGTTGACACACGTTTCCGAGAAAAACTTCAGAAGCTTCAGTTCACGAAGAGTCCTGAGGCAGAATAGCGTATGGTCGAAAGGAAGAATCTTCTTGATAGCAACTTGTCTCCCTGTAGGCTTGTGAAGGGCAGCAGCAACAGTGCCATAGGCGCCTTCACCAATGGCATGAAGGAGTTGATATTCATTACCTGAGTATAAAATCAGTATCTAGGTAGACTTGCAATATCAACGTTCTTCACCGATCTCGAACTTGGGAAGGGGCTTGGAAGCTTTGCGAGAAGACATATTTTTCACACCAGAAACCAGCCGGTGGAGTTGCGTTAAATAGGAAAGGCCGGGGAGGAGAGGAGATGTAGGGAGGTGAAGTGAATTCCGAAGGACGGGATTGCAAAATCGTTGAGCGGTGAGGTGGGGTTTAAGTACCACGCATGTACAACTCTTGATAGACACGGGTGATTCAGAAGATCACCAGGGACGTGATACCGCATCAAAAAATGGGGGGCATCAGGAGGTCATGTTCGAAACTTGTCAACTTTCTTCAGGTTGTATTCTCCGACCCTCGCCGGTTGTTAAAAGGATCTTGGTGATGCGATGATCAACTCGCCTATACAGTAGCTACCCCGAAATAGAAATAAGTTTTGTTTGAGTCAGATAGAACGGGCTCATGAGATGACTGGATCTTTCAGAGGTCAAGTATGTTCTGCAAGTGGGGACAAGATAATGTCATACTTGTATTTTGAGCAGCCAAAAATCTTTGCTTGTTGTTTGTAACTTATCAGTCATATATGTGTGTGAGTACAATGCGTGATTAAGGTGGCGACGTAGGCAATGGTTCGTGGTATGGTGACCCATTCTAATAGTGGTAGCCTTATAAGAAAGGTTCGTTCGAATTGTACTCCTACAGCGTGCACGTGATTTTTCATGCAATCATCCTCCACCGCAGTAAGCAACCGGCAGAATATCTTACCAACCAGCATGATCGAGTCGCTTCCACCCCCAACTTACTCTCGATTGGACCCAGATGAAGGTCTGACTGGCCAGGCAGATCCAATCGTCGTTGGCGGTCCTCAAATTCTAATCGTTCCTTCTGGGGATTCTGTGAATTTTCAGAAGGGCTTCTTAGGTGCTGAAGGTGAACATGCAGCAATTGAAGGTGAACTACAGGTCAAGACTACTGGACCAGATCGGTGGGCTAAAGTGTGAGTTAACCTGTATGTCCAAGGACGGCTGTTGAGTAACTTGCTCGCGGTCAGGACCATCTCTCTTCGGACAGTTGAGCGGGCTGAGGAACGGGAGATAGAACTTGCCATATTGGAAAACGTGTTATATGTCCGAGTTCCTGGTACAGCTACTCCCTTTCCGACGACCTTTCCTTTCGCGATTCCTCTACAAACAGACGCGCCTCAGTCTATCCGAACGTCGAATTCTTCGTTATCATATTTCTTAACAGCCACACTCCATCCTTCGGACCCACATCTACCATCCTATTCCAAGACACTCACTGTGCATACACGACGCTACATCTCACATTCACATGTTGTACCTGTTCATCCTGAGACATATATCTTGGAGGACCCAACTCGTGTCGAGGTTCAAGTTCCGCGAATAACTTTTGTGGCTGGAGAGACCATTCCAGTGTATGTCACAGTGCCTCCTCCTGTGAAAGAGCTGGTGGTAGATCAAGCGTTAAGATTGAGAAACGTCCGAGTGGAACTTACTCGAACAGTGAAAGTCAAAAAAGGTGATGCAGACGAATCAGTAGACGAGTTTACCCAGTCTGGATTACAGGAAAGCTTTGAATCGCAAACTGACGGGCCTTCAATGACACCAGGGGACAGGCTTTCTCAGACGCTGCCTTCCAAAACTCCTCTGTCTCTAGGGCCAGCCACTTTCCATAGGATGACCATCGCACGGTCGGGAGCTTCGTGTAGATTTCACTCTTCACGTCCTGTCAAATTGCGATTCCTGTTAAATCATCCTTTGTCCACTGTTTCTCCCTCGAATCCTCCCAATGACTTATCAAGTGTTGATTATTCTGGGCAGTATGATACCGATGAAGAATGTCCTTCTGTAACGCAACTCACAATTTTTCATTCCATCACCTTCTGTCTCTTTGTCTACGTTTCTTTCGTTGATATCACAAGCCGACGAGAACGTATCTCGACGCTCTCCATTCCGCTTACGGTTCTTGCCCCACCTGCCCCTCTTCCCCAAGTGTCACCCGAACTTGATGCTGCTTATTCAAAAAAGCATGATCGACCACCGCTCAAGACGGTCAGGCATGACGATGGAGATCATTCTATTCCTCATTACTCGGAAGGAGAAGCTGGACCAAGTATTTTGCCAAGCAACGAGCCACCTCCTTTTGAGGAACGAGATGCGCCCCCGCCGTTTAGCTTAGATGATACCGGAAGATCAAGCTCTTCGAGACTCCCAACGTTTCTTGAATCTGAGGAAGAGATCATCATTCCCACCGACCAAGTGTTGGATCGTACACATTCGTCATTCGAAATTACTGGTGAAGGATTTGAATTTGGATTCTTACCCTCTGACCAGTTCGACGGCCACGCAGAACCGATGCAACGTCCAATGACCCCACCTCCGACATTAGAAATGGCGACACGAGACACAGACCTCACAGATCTTGCTGATATGGGTCAGGAGCCAGAGATGGCGATAGAGGCCTTGGGCCTGGCTTTGGGTCGACATGAAGAGTCCGTTGCTGGGGAGGAAAGGCCGCCACCTCCACCAGCCATGGATGACCCTTCTGACCCCCCTCCGACTATAGATTCTGACTTTCGATCTCCTGACATACCTGGACATACACCTCCGCCACGTGCAGTTGCTAGTCAGCTTCCTACGTTCACCTCAGATGAGTGTCGTGCACCTGTGTCACTACCTGAGATAGCGCCTGCCCAGATTCATGGATATGCTCCACCACCCTATCTTGTACCAGTCAGAAACCCCAACGAACAAGAAATTATTATGCGTCCCCCTCCTTATATGGATTGAATGTAGCTCTAAGTTAAAAGTATCATAATTCCGCGAGATAGGTGTTGAAGTGGATGATGAAACCTATCAAACAAGAGACATGAAAGAAGACCAAGGGAAGAGCGTCATTAGAGATCATAATTCAATATACAAATGCAAGTAATGGTAACCATTGTCTTAACAGTTGCAAGCATCCTTCGTCTTTGCCTGATTCACCTGAAGATTGACCCCCTCCTGTTGCACACCATCAGCACGTCCTGCTGCACCTAGCCGACCAGTGCCTCGCGTAGCAGCCAAGATGTGTTCAATGGGAATTTTTTTTGCTAGATGATGAACCAAGTATCAGTGACTGATCCGCCGCTGATAACTGAAGCAATTACCAATCTCTGTAAAAATATCCACAACTCCTTCTCCTGTCTTAGCACTGGTCTCAAAAAAGAGCAATCCGGCCTCTGTCGCATACGCCTGAGCTTCCTCTCTCAGCACCTGACGTGGGCTCTCAGGCTCGTTCGATGAGCCTCTTGTTTCACCTGGGGTGGCTGTCGCATCATCCGCCTCGTCTTCTGATTCAGACGAGGATGTGCCGGATGTTGATGCTGAAGGTTGAACAAGATCGAGTTTATTGCCGGCAAGTGCAATGACAATATTTGGATTTGCCTGTCGTTGAAGTTCTTTTACCCATGATTTTGCCTTTTCTAGACTGGAAGACTTGGTGATATCGTATACGACGACTGCAGCTTGAGCATTACGATAATACATGGGCTATTTATGATGGAAATGGGAGTCAAACGGGCATAAACGAGAACTCAAATGAACGGACCGCAAGTGAATGAAACCGTTCCTGCCCAGCCGTGTCCCATATCTCGTAGCGTAAGACCCGGTCCTCTAGTCGGCATTTCTGCGTGAGAAAGGCTGCACCGATAGTAGGTTCCTTGTTGGCTTGAAATTCATTTGAAACCTAGTAAATAAGATGTATCCAAAGTACGAGCCACATGATGATACATAAACCCACAAATCTAAGGACAATTGAAGATTTGCCAACAGCTGCCTCGCCTTTAAAATGATCAGTGTAAGCGACGGGAAGAATCAAAGGGGTATATGCAGGTGTATTCAGGTCAGGAATCATAAACTTTTGCTTACCTAGTAATACTAACTTCACTTGAACAGACTTGTCGACGGAACCAGAGGCAGAATCTGACATACTGAATTTGAGAGAGAGAAAGATGATAGGAGGAAACTCGACTGTTGCGAAGGCGATGCCGATTGTTTGTTTTGTGTTTGTCTCGATGACCAGAACGTATCTGCTAGCATTTTACTCTGCCTGTCCTGTAAAATTTTTTGGAAAGGAAGAAGATATAACAAGGTCTTGGAACACGAAACCTCCAAGACGATTGCCCCTTCTGTACCATAGGTCAGTTCACCAAAAGTTGTTCAACCTCATCTTCCATAAATTATCACTTGCTCGTAAACTATTTATCGACCAACGCTCCAATGGGTCATCCAATATAACGCCCGTACTTCCCAAATTCACCATCAACCCTCAAACGTTCCATGTCCTCGTTACTCAAACACATGGCGACCACGATTTCACCATCCTGGGTTCTAGGCATGAAATATACCAAACCCTCAACAAGAGTAAGTCGGGGTCTCCGCACCGCCTCAGGTGTACCCAATCCGAAGTTGAAATCAATTTCGTAACCCTGGACTTTTGACCACGAGCTAATCATGATGTCTTTCGATGAATCAAGCGTCGCGGTCAAAGACACAATACTCTTGTCTGATACACTGTTTAGAAATGTGGCAAGGGCACGAGTACGGTACTCGAGATCTGATGTTTTGCCGTCTACGGCCAAACGCAGTTGTGATGCGACAACTCCTAATGATTCTTTCACGAGTCGCTGAAGCGTATATGTGTGATACGTCATATTTTGCATCAGGCC
This sequence comes from Termitomyces sp. T73sscA, assembly GCA_017657235.1. Classification (NCBI taxonomy): domain Eukaryota; kingdom Fungi; phylum Basidiomycota; class Agaricomycetes; order Agaricales; family Lyophyllaceae; genus Termitomyces; species Termitomyces sp. T73sscA. The sequence goes on from JAGGAP010000026.1 coordinate 95,802, forward strand.
CGGATAGGTCAGTGGAATGTTTAGATAACGCCGGACATCAACGGCTCGAGCAAGTGTAGTTTCAGCGTCTGTTGCCATACGTGGCAGGCGGGCACGGATGATTGATTGCCACACCAGGGCACTGAGGGCGTCGTCTGTAGATATATAATCCGAGAGGTGGCTGATGGTCTCAATGGCGCGTGATTTGAGAGCGAGAAGTGAAGAGTAGTTGAAAGTAAAATATGCCCAGGTGGCTTCAAGGAGTAGAAATGGTACTGGATGGTCTGATCTCACGCGCTGATGGACAAGTTCAAGGTCCTCTCTATCGAAGTTGTCGAGAGGCGGGATGAGATTTTGGCGGCAAAGGTTTCCAATCGAAAGTTCTTCACTGGTAAATGGTTCATTGTGGCAGGCTTTTGACAAAAGCCTAATTATTTCTCCTTGGCCGGTCATGTCCATTGTACTATGGTGGCCGACGAAAGTGAGTAATATGCCGCCAGAAATGAAGTTGATTTGCACAACAAAGACTGGTTCTGATGCAGAATCACCGGGACTTGGGATGGTTTTACGAGGTGCAAGGAGGTTTTCATCCAGCATTTCCATAGGAAAATTAGCTCGCCTGATGGCATCCATTGTTGGAACCAGAGCGTCATCTGTGAGATCTCTCACAACCAAACGAGGGATCTTCTCAAAAGGTTTGATTTTCAAGGTCCCTGTATGCCATTGGCCCGAATTTTCGTTGACGACTTGGCCAGCTATCCACGGAAAGCTGGCTGACAATCGCTTGAGGCCGTTCGTCAGTGTATCAATGATTGCGAGTCTCGAAAAGCCATCAGAAACCGAGAAACACCAACATAACTGGGTATATATTCTGAGACCTGGTAGTTGACCAAGAATATCCAGGTGATAATCGGTCAAATCACCAAGGATGGTTGGACCATCCATAGAACCAGAGTGTAAGTTGTTTGTTTGGAAATGCTTTCCTTCCTCTTGAGCTAACAATGACATCTGGCTGTGTGAATACATATCGTTATCACTTTGTTTCCGTTTGATTGTATGTTAGAAGTGAGTGGAATGCCCGAATATTCTCCTTGCCGATGTCCAGTCACCACATACCAACCATGTCGTATCATGTCAGCAGAATATATTCTTCGGAAGCAAGTTCCTGTGTTTTACGTAGAAGTGGTTCAGCATCGAAGATTTTAAAAACATCGAAAACATAACGGAGCAAATGAGGATAGATAAGCACAAAGGATTTGAATCCATATAACAATCGTGTGAGTTTTAATAAAGTTTAAGCTTACAGACACGTAGGACATACTAAAGAGTAGGTCCCAATGAATGGTACACACCGAGTTTCTCTGAAGCTGGCAGTGGCACACAAAGCACTCCATACTCTATATTTGCCCTGCTGGTTCCGATCCGGATCGAGATACTTAAGTAACCGAGGTGTCGAGAGTGATACTAATAATATACTTATCGTCCCTTGGTCCCTTCAATTTTTGCCATCATGTCCTCCGCATTCACGCCGACTACAGCCAGTATCCCTCCTCTAAACGCTCTCCTCAGGCTACGCCGACCTGGTTGTCTTCCTGTCCATATACACCCATTGGTATTCATCCAAACAGTGCTCGATGTTCGTTTACCCCTAGCCGGCTCACATCCTATCAGAATCCTTTGGATTTCCTGCTTCAAGCGGCGCAGATTTATCCCGACAAAGTTGCTCTTGCACATCCGGATGTTGAACACCCGGTGACATATACATTTGCTGTTTGGTATGTCCAGCATTTATTGGAAGATTCGACAACGTTCATACAAGTTGAAAGGGCTCAACGTGTGCAAAACTTGGCCTATGCACTTCTAGCGACTGGAGTAAAACCTGGCGACCGTGTGGCCGTCATTGCCCCCAACTCGTGTGTTGCTTTCGCCCGGATGGTCCCCTTGATATATCATCTGATTGACACTCCTCTAGGCCTCTTATTGCAGGTTGGAAAAAAATTGAATGGATCCGTGATACACGCTCACTCTTTACAGATGCCCATCATGGAATCATTGCAGCAAGAGCGATTATGGTGCCAATCAATACACGTCTCAAGCCACATGAAGTGGCGTACATCCTCCAGCACAGCGGCGCTTGTCTCATTTTGATTGATTACGAGTACACTCATCTCCTAAAAGGTACCCAGATCCCATTCATTGTCTCTAATGACACCGGGAGGTCCGGCGATCCCTACGAAACTTTTTTGAGTCGCGGGCGAGAATTCAGTGCAGAAAGAGGATGGCTAGGCTTAGACACTGATGCTGATGAGAATACTCCCAGTACGCTTTGTTACACGTGCGTTATTGGTAGTTTTCTATGTCTGCTCTGGCCTGATTGCTTGGCCGTAGTTCCGGGACGACCGGGCGTGTATGTATCGTCTCCTATCTTCGATTTTGTCTACTCTTACGCAAGCATAGCCAAAAGGTGTCCTCACAACATTAAGAGGTAACTGCTTGTCTATAAAAATAATCATGTGCTGACCCTTTCCAGGGTCCTATCTAGCAGCCATAGCCAACGCGTCTGAGGGGCAGTAAGCAGTTCATTCTTCAAAACAGAAAACACGGTTGATCTATGTTTGCTAGAATGAATCGGCATTCTGTGTACCTCTGGTAAGTGCCTCGACGGAAACGGCAATCAGGTTTTCAGGCGCTTACCCACATCAGGATTTTGCCCATGTTTCATGCCGCAGGTTGGACGTTCCCATGGGCCAACGTCTTTGCATACGCAACCCAGGCGAGTGTCCTTCTGACCATGACTCTTACTTGCGCGTCAACGTCCGCTATTACCCGGCTCAGATCACACTTCGTACAGTAAACTACTCTCTCATTTGGAAGCACCTACTTCACTCTGGCGTGACGCACTATTGTGGCGCGCCCACTGTCCAGGTATGTACAAGGTTCCCAGAGTATGTTTAACGTATTCTCAATCACAAGAACTTTGAAGATCGGAATCATCAATGATCCTTCGGCGAGGAAACCGCCGCAACACGTCACTGCCATCATAGGCAAGTTAATTAATTTGCTTCTTCTGATTGCCACGCTTGGATAACGTGTGTGCGGTTGCGCAGCTGGAGCGGCTCCAACCCCGCATTTGATCGCTGGACTGGAGACGATAGGGATAACCCCAGTCCATGTCTATGGGTTAACGTGAGTTTCTGACGACTGTCAATTGAAGATGCCTTTTTCTTTCAATAGAGAGGTGACTTTTTTTCGATTGACCGGTCACTTTTTTTTTTACTCAAGACATTTTAGACATATGGTCCTTTTACGAGGAACTACGAACAAGACTCGTGGGCGAAACTTTCCCTGGAACAACGCTCAAAGTACATGGCTAGGCAGGGCCATGCCTTTGCTACAGCGCAAGATCTCCGCGTGGTTTATCAGCCAGGCGAGCACGCCAAAGAGGACGAACTCGTCGACGTACCTCGGGACGGGAAAACTCTCGGCGAAATTGTCACTCAGGGTAACATTACGATGAAAGAAGCAAGTCCACAATTGGCTGCTGTCAAGATGTCGCTGATGAAATCATGTATATACTACTATAGTACTTCAACGACCCCGAGGCGACGGCCAAGGCATTCCGTGGAGGTGCATTCAGGACTGGAGATCTCGCCGTGTGGTATCCCGACGGCAACGTTTCCATCATGGACCGAAGTAAAGACATAATCATCTCAGGCGGCGAGAATGCGTCATCCCTGGCAATCGAACAGGGTGCGCGCCGCGAAAACCAAAACTCTACCTAGAACCCTTCACTCACGAGTTTTTGTTTGGAGACAGAGCTCGCGAGTCACCCTCATATTCTCGAGGTGACTGTTGTGGCCAGGAGCCATGTAAAATGGGGTGAACGGCCCATGGCTTTTGTCGTTTTACACCCACAACATGCTGCCAAATGGGCCGGGCGGCATAAACAGTTTGCGGATGACCTGAAAAGGCATGCGAAAACGAAGCTGCCTGGCTTTGCTTGCCCTGAATGGGTAGAGGTTGTCTCTGACCTTCCGGCGAGTTTATTCTTCGTCGTATCTGAGCTGAATCCTGACACATGAGATGATTAGAAAACTTCCACTGGCAAAATTCTTAAATCGGAATTGCGCAAAGTCGTTGCGAAATTATAAACGTTAGATGAACATCTATATATAATGTGGGGGGTGCTACCAATGTGTTAAATTGATTGATCGTCGTAAAAACTTGATAATATCCAAATGAAACCAGACCGTGTCCAACGAGTTTAAAAATACATCATGCAATGCTGGGACACAGACACAGTATGCGGAATGATCCAGTGTTTCGTTCGCAGAGATAAATCTCGTCATCTTTGCGCCCAAGAAACAACACCTCCTCGTGAGAGTCTAGCTCCACGTCGCTCAAAGAAAACTCAGACTTGACAGCTGGCGATTTAATCGTGCCATTCACCGACCTCTTGCCGGAAAGATGGTGGTGGTGGTGGTGGTGGTGGTGATGATGGCTAGACCCTGCCTTTGCGCGCGAAAGCACAGACGCCGTCGTCGGCGAAGACGCGACCGGCATACCGATCTTCCAGACATACGGCGCGCGTCGGTTAATGTTGAACACGGGCGGCGCGAACTGCGGCAGGACGGTGCGCGATTCGTCTGCGGGGCGGAGCAGCGCGTCGCTGAGGTCCACCGCCTCAAGCCCGCCTTGGCGCATCGCGACGAGCACGGAGCGGTCGTCCACGTCCAGCGCCTCCAGGCGCTTGATGTCGCCCATTCTTCCGCCTGCCAATGGAGGTTTCGAGGCGTCGTCGTCGTCGTCGTCGTCGTTGCGCTCGTCAGAGCTCCAGATGAAGCGGCCTTTGAGTACAGAACGCCCGCGCGCATCGACGATCGCGGTGCTGTGCCCCCCGCGGGAGGAGAAGAATAGCGCCGGGGGACCAAAGTGCCGAGGCTGGGCTAGGAGTGAGATGGGCTTGAGTAGTGGTCGCTCCACGTCGATTATGGTTGGTGCTGATGCTACGGCCGTCGCCGGGGGAGGAGAGTGGAATGGGTGGGTAGGATCTACGCTTTGCAATCTGAGATCTCTGAGAAGGAGAAAGTCTTCTGAGCCTTCTCGTCGGACTGGAAGATCTAGAGGTAAGAGTCCGTCTTTGTACCAGGCTTGCATTAAAGAAGCCTTCCATGGACCTGTGGCGAAAGGTTAACGTGGGATTGTAGAGTCAAAGATTGACTTGCCATGAATGACATTTCTAGGGTCGCGGTAGTACCAGCGAGATGGAGCCGTCGGCACGGGTACAGGGAGACCTGGGGGTGTGAATTGGACTTGGGTCAGATCGATTGTGCTACTGCCTTGCTCGGGTTCGTGCTTTGTGCGGTATTCTAAAAAGGAAGGATAGGTCGGCGGAATAATATATTCATCTGCAATGGAGGCTAAGGGAAAGTTGGGTGCAAAGCTCAACTGCTGGAACGTCGTGTAAGGACCCATCTGGGTGGTGGCTAAAGCAACAAGTTCCTCAGATTGGGCAATCGTAGATGTCATGGCAGGATCCGAAGTGTCTCCAGGGTGTTCGTTTGGAATAAGCGTGTCGGTGCCATCGCTAGTAGCTACTACCGTCGAGCCTACCGTCACAATGTTCACGCTGACATTCGTATCTTCCTCGCCGGGGATTGCATCCGAGTCATTGTTGGCGATATCCCCAGCGCGTATTTCTCGGGCCCGCCTTCTCGCCGCCCTCCGCTCGGCACGGCCAATCCGCACTTCCCGCACCCGCACGGTGGCGGGCTCGAGACCGAAAACGTTTTGCGAAAAGACGAGAAAGACTTCGACGAGATCGTCGCCTTGGAGCTGTAGTTCCAGAGACCGGGGTGAGTCGGGTAGGATGAAGGTGCGGGAGAGGCCGAGGGCTGTCCGATAAGTCCCTGCGAATAGCTCGACTTTTTCGCCGTTTTCGCCGCATAGGATGGCAAGGAAACTGAGAGGGATGAGTAAAGGCTTGTTTGTTGGAAAAAGACTGACCTTTTCTTTGGCGTTTCGACGGCTTTGATCATCAGAGCACCTTTGGTGCCTGGTAGTTTTACGTATTCTAGCTTGGGAGGGGGCGCTTGGGGCGCCGCGGGAGGACAAGATGGTGGTTTTTTCTCGACGGTGGTTGGCATCGGAGCTTGAGACTTTTTGACAAAGGCGCTGCTCAAGATGCGAGGGATGAAGCGGGAAGAGCGGGCAGAGGCTATGGACGGCGCGGCTGTAGATGGAGCATCGTTGGATGGAGTAGAAGATCGGAAAGATTGGGAACGCGAGATGTGAGCGGGAGAAGGAGGGTTGCCAAGGAGTGACCAGCGGCGGCGCGAGGGACCTGGGCTGTGATCTGACAAGAGGATGGGTTGTTGTGGCTGTAGGGAGCCTGCAGGGGGCAGGCCGGGCAGCCTGGACTCGCTGAGGACTTGAACGAGGGTGAGGCCGTCGTCGTCGTCCACGTCGTCGTCGTCTGCTGCAGCGGACGGGGTATCTTGGGAACCAGACAGTGCCTGGCGAAGGGTCAGTAGGGTCGGCACAGGCGAGGGCTCTGAGGGAATGACAGTGGCTGTGCGGGTGAGAGAGAGGTCGAGACTGGAGGGCAAGGTGGCGCTTGTGCGTTCGTCGAGTGCCTGGCTGCCGCTGGCCTCTGCGGCGACAATGTTAATTGCCTCGTCGTCGCTGGACTCGGGCCACTCGGATTTGTGGAGACGGGGTGGGCGGAGGGGGCTGGTATAGGGGGGTGGTCGCTCGTTGGGGACGACGGGGACGAGTCGAGGCTTGCGGGGGGTGGGGGGGCGGGGAAGGAGAGGCGGGGGCTGGATGGGCTTTTTGACGGTGTCTCTGCGCTCGCGACGGGCCTCTTGGTCGATGCGCCAGGCGATGGCTTTTTTTACTTCGTCAAGGGCATAGACGCGGACGCCGTCGCGACGGCCTGCAACGGCGACGAGGACGCCACGCTGCTCCATGACGACGACGGTCTTGAAAGGGACGCGGCGGACGAGGGCAAAGGGATGGGACAGGGGCGGGTGGCGGAGGGGCAGGACGTCGAGGCCCTGGGGGTGGCACAGCAGCAAGTAGTGGGGCGCGAGAAAGGCACCGCTGGTGGGCGGCGAGGAAAAATGGGGCGGCGACAAGACAGACAGCGAGAGGCCAAGCTCAGCCAGAGTCGGCGGGGGCAGCGCGGGCGGTGGCGTTGCGGCACGGACGGCGGGCGGCGGAGGTACGGGGAGCTGGACGGGCGGTGAGCGGGGCGGGCGGTGGATGAGGCTCGCCAGGAATCCCGACAAACGGTTCGTCGCGCGCCGCGCGCCGTCGCCGTCGACAGTGGCCATGAGAGAAATGTAAATTCTCCCACGCCACATTTATCTTTTCACCATGATCAGGCGGTGGTTGTCGAGGCGTCTCTCGTCGTTGTCGTCCTCGTCGTCGTCCTCCCTCTCCTCCTCCTCCTACTTTGCTTCAATCCTTCCCCCTTCCGCAATCATCTCCACTGACCTCGATCCCTACAACAATGACTGGATGAAAAAATACCGCGGCAACGCTTCCACCGTCCTCAAGCCAAAAACAACACACCAAGTCAGCCAGATCGTCCAGTGGTGCAACGCCCACCGCATCCCCATCGTCCCTCAGGGCGGCAACACCGGCCTCGTCGGCGGCAGCGTCCCCGTTCGCGATGAACTCATCCTCTCCCTCGCCAACATGAACCGCATTCGCTCCTTTGACCCCGTCTCGGGCGTCCTCGTCGCAGACGCCGGCTGCATCCTCCAGTCCCTCACAGACTACGTCGCACCCCACAACCACGTCATGCCCATCGACCTCGGCGCAAAGGGCAGGTCCGTGTCGTCCCACATCTCTTTGTCCCCCACTGACCCACCCCAGCTGCCAGATCGGCGGCAACGTCTCCACCAACGCCGGCGGCCTCCGTCTCCTCCGCTACGGCTCTCTCCATGGCTCTGTCCTCGGCCTCGAAGTCGTCCTCCCTGACGGCACCATCCTCGACCAACTGTCCACCCTCCGCAAAGACAACACAGGTAATTTCTCATTTCATCCCCTCGCCCCCCCTCACCCTCCCCAGGCTACGACCTCAAACAGCTTTTCATCGGCGCAGAAGGCACCCTCGGCGTCATCACCGCAGTGTCCATCCTCACTCCCCCGGCCCCCCAGGCGTCCAACAACGTCATCCTCGCCCTCCCTTCCTTTAAAAACGTCCTCCCCCTCTACCAGATCGTAAAGCGCCAGCTCTCCGAGATTCTCTCTGCGTTTGAATACATCGATCGCACCGCGTACGACCTCGCCGTCAAGCACGGTCAGGGCAGGGCTCTCAGCGACGAAGAGGTCGATGGCGCCGACTGTTTCGTCCTCGTAGAGACCAGCGGCGGCCGTCGCGAGCACGATGCAGAGGTTCCCGCTCTTTTCATCTCCTCGTCTCTTTTGCTCATATCTTCTCTCAGAAACTGTCCGATCTCTTGGAGACTCTAATGACTGCAGACGAGCCCCTCATCACCAACGGCGTAATGTCCCAATCCCCCGCCCAGTTCTCCTCGCTCTGGGCCCTCCGCGAAGGCGTCACGGAAGCCGTCTCCAAGGAAGGAAAACCCTACAAGTACGACATCTCCGTGCCCCTCACCAGCTTCCAAGACGTCGTCGACAATACCCGCGAGCACCTCAGATCCAAGGGTCTCCTCGGCGACCACGCAGTAAAACACGTCATTGGTTATGGTCACGTCGGCGATGGTAAGTGCCGCGACCCATTGGATGCATCTCATTCACGCGTGTTTCCAGGCAACTTGCATCTCAACGTTGTCGCTGCAGCGTATACTCCAGAAATACAAGCCGCACTAGAGCCCTACATCTACGAGGTTGTTGGTGCGTGCCTCGAGCTTTCCGCTTTGACCTTTCTAACACTTTGACAGCATCACATCGAGGATCTATTTCCGCTGAACATGGAATCGGCGCAATGAAAACGCATGCCCTCCATTACTCCAAGAGCGCCGCGAGCATCGCTCTCATGAAGAAGATCAAAAATGTCTTTGACCCGAATGGCATCATGAATCCTGGCAAGGTTCTGCCAGAGTAGACAGTTATCTTTAATAAAAATATCTAATCCACGTGATGTCACAAACCATAACCCAGGGTAACTGTGACCCTAAATTGTCCTCTTACCCTCAACCTTAAACTCGGGGCTCGCTGACATGGTACTTTTTTCCTATTTGGATACATAACCCTACGCCTCATAGTGTCTCAGCCCATATTCCAGGACGCCAATGGCATGGCTATTAAATTCTTTGTTCAAAAAGACCTCCCTGAAAATATTCAAGCCGAGTTGTGCGAGACCATCACAGTGCGGTCGCTGTTCGTTTTCTCCTTTGCACTATAATAAAGACCACACCAGGCTCTAGGCGGGCGCGTGGAAGCCAAAGTGCCCCGGCAGGGCTACATCCTCGTCCAACCCGGCACCGCAGACGAAGAACGCCTGCGGCTCTGCTGGACGAGTGAAGAGCGGCCAGAACGACATTTCGTGCCGTACTCCTACGTCGAAGCGTGCAAGATCGCGGGGATGCTCCTGAAGCAGATATTCGTGGAAAACGGCGAGCCGATACCGATGCATATCCACAACAGCATCGCGAACGTCAACGCCCGCGCCGCGCTCAGCCAGCGTATAATGGTGCGTGCGTCCTCGTCACGTAACGTAATGTCACGTAACGTCATTGTAGCACTGCGGCGGCGACCCCCATGCGTCGATGCAGTCTGCTCGTGTCATACTTGCGGACCCGCACACAGAGGTGTTTGGCCATCTCGTCAAGGAGTATCAGGGTATGCCCGGCAAGTTCATCGAGTCGTACCTGTGGGTGAAAAAGTGCATCGAAAAATCGGCGGTGGCGTATACCCCGCTGGTGTACAAGAACCCTGGCGGTCGACGACCCGGCGAAGAGTGAGCGCGTCCACCCGCCGTCGTTTCATTATAATATTCATGTTTTTTTTTTTTGCCTCGAGGCGCACACAGTTTACAGAAGACGACGAAGAACGGCTGTGTAATTGGATCGCGTCCAAGATTCCATACAAGGAAACAGGCGGGCGCACGGGCAACAGACTCTACCAACAACTCTGCGAACAAGTTGCGTATCATTATCATCATCTCAACTCAGCTCATCTCGGTCACGTTGTAGAGCAGCGATCCGGAGTACGCCTGGGTAACGCGACATACATGGCAGTCGTGGCGGGAGCGATACAAGAAGAACGCCGCGCGCCTGGACAAGCTGATTGCTGCCATCGTGGACCGGAAAAAGCCCGCGCAGGGCGAAAAGGGGCAGTACGGGTACGTGCGGCAGCCCGAGGCGAAGCCAAAGCGCACGCGAAAGAAGCGCAATAGAGTCTCTGACGCACAAGCCGCAATCGACGAGCTCACCGACGCGATTGGGATGCAGATCCCTGCGATGCCGCCGCCGCCGCCGCCACCACCGATGATGATGGGGATGCAGCAGGAGATACAGGCGCATGCGTTGCCCCATGAGGTGTTTGCGCAGCTTCCTCCTCCTCCTCCTCCTACTGTGCCGGGTACTACTCCTGGTGACCGTCCTTCTGTGCGGAGGAGTCCGGCCGAGGAGGAGATGGACGAGGAGGCGAGTGAGTGGATGGTGAGGATAGGCGACGCCGAGCCCCCGCAATGGGCCAAGCGGAAGCCAAGCGAAGATCTGGAAAGTGCCAATGGCACAAAGAGGGCGAGAACGAGGTAACATGTTTCGAGTTGTATACCGTCGACGACTTTTGATTCTTTTTCAGTGAACCAGAGTCGTCTGGCCAGCCAGAGCTGACACCTCAGGCCCTCGTGGCTATTGCCAATATACACGTTATCGATCAGGGTATACGTGATATCGCCAAAGAGTTTAGGTTCACCCTTGAAGAAGTGCAAGAGTATTATGACAAGTGCGGCGAGATGGGTCGCACTCGAATGCGCTTTCAGAAGATGCGAGAACAGCTCGCAAAATTCGCAGAAGACGAGTAAAATGTTATAGCCTGGTTGTATCTATCTTACATGTAAAATGAATGGAATTTTTTGGATTATTTTTCTATTTTTTTTCACGGGACTTCGAAATCCATGAGTAGTTTGTAATCTGCAGCCCTTGCCGGTGCAGATGGGCTGTCGAAAGGCTTGCGACGTCTAAAGCCAAGTGTCAGAGATGCAAAGCAAGTGTGGCATTCAACGAATACCTCTCGCCAGCAGCCGCAGAAGGGAAGGAGCCGAAGAGATCAGGGTGCTTCGGTAGCGGAGACTCGCTAAAAAAATATGAATTATCATCACACTGATGTATAGAGCGGTACTGACGTAAAGTATGGATGTTGGAGGGCTTCTTCGGCTGTGATTCGACGTTCGGGATCATAAGTCAAGAGCGACATGAGCAGATCAATCCCTGCTGTTGTCATATACTGAAACTTGTGCCGGAACTGATGTGGTTGCGGTGATGGCAAAGTCAAAGTCTTAGCCATAGGAAGGGAGACATATCCAGGCCACGAGTCCTGCGTCGGAGGTCCAAGGAGCTTGAATATCATCGAGATTAGTTCGATTTCACCCTTTGCTTGGAACAGCGGCTCGTTCAGGAGGAGCTCGGCGAAGATGCACCCAACGGACCACATGTCGATCGCTGTCGAATACGTTGTGGTGCCAAGCAGGATTTCGGGAGCGCTAGGCGATAGTGCTAGGGACCCGATTTTGTGGCGCGTGGGGCATAAAGCACGTACCGGTACCAAAGCGTTACCACGAGCTGTGTCATTCCACCGACACCGACTGGGTCACCGTACCGCCGAGCGAGCCCAAAGTCAGCCACTTTGATCGTCCCTCTGTTGTTCATGAGCAAGTTGCTCGTTTTCAGATCGCGGTGGAGAATCCAGTTCGAGTGACAGTGGGCTACGGCCGACAGTAGTTGAAGCATTAGTGTTTTAGTCTCGGATTGCAGGAATGGCGAGGGCATTAGAGTGAGGAGAGTTTTGAGGTCGTGTTCAATAAAGTCCATCACAACGAACACCCTAGTTGATTATTTTTAATGATGAAACGCACACGTTGAAAACGGGCTCACTGAGTTAATGTATCACCAACAACGACCTCCCTTATGCCTACAACATTCTCGTGTCGGCATGTCATCAGCGAAAATATCTCGCGCAAGGCAGTTATAGGGAATCCATTCTTTTCCTCGTCGAGCTTGAGCTTTTTTAAAGCTACAATGTCCCCAGTTTGTTTGTCCCGTGCGCGAAAGACGACTCCATATGACCCTTCTTCAATCTGGTTCAACCGTTCGTAGCAATATACCGAGCGAGCTGGAAGGATGGGAGGGTGTCGAGTCCGGGGAGGAACATATATACTGTGCCCGGAACGTGGAGGAACTGCTGGAACATTTATCGTAGGTGTGTCTACTATGGGTTTAGTCGATGGTTTCTGTTTGAACCGGCGCTTAAGTGGTGGGACTCGGATGTCAGGGGGGCCATCGTCCGCGTCGTCGCCTTCCCACTTGGACCGTTTGCGTGTTGGCGTCACGTCAGTCGACATCGGATAGTTACAAAAGAAATCAAGAATTTGAATATACTGATCAGTCACGTAAGGGTCACGAAAACAACTATCTGTCACGTCGTTCGTCTAATACTTTTATCAAGTGGTGTTGCGTTTCTCCCAACCCCCACCCATTGGTCTCACGGTTTCCTGACAAAAATGGCTCCACACACACTTTTCCAATAGAAACAAAAAGATCTTCCAAAATCCATGTCAATCTCGGACCAGTCAACTCGATCGCTGGCTCCGCATTGATTTCCAACAGCTTTACCTGGAATTGGGGCTGGCCTGCCGCAGTAGAATGAGCAACGAGGAAGTCAATTCCATACAGCTCGAAGGCATTGGGCAAGGGCTAATAAATTCTAAGCGACGAACATCAAGAGAACACAAAACGATCACCTGAAAATGTACAGGATTTTCCAGTGCAGCTTTAAAAGTTTCCCCAAGGGCTTGCACCATTTGCTGGACTATCTCCGTCATATTTTCACGGGTGAATTTGGGAGAAAAGTCTCCTTCATGCGACGATAAAATTTGGCACCCAACAAGTTCATCGAGTAAGCGCACGCCTTCTTCGCCTTTGTGCATTTGTAAGGAGGTATTTGTCAAATGAGGCATCAAGTCGAGGCTGGAAGCATCAGTGGGCTCCTCGTATGGGACTGAAGAGAAGAGAGACAATATTCGGTCATAGAGATATACTTTGAGGGCTCCTGAGGCCACGCAATACGCTCGAAGGTGGAACTAAATCAGGTTGAATTTTAATTACTGTGTGGCTCAAAAAATTTCTGTACCCGACCTTGTGACCTTTGACTTTGGAAGGTTTTGGAAACCCATCGACGGATGCTTCGTGTGGATCCAAAAGGAGGGGATTTGGAATATATTCCTGATGTAAACGCAATCAGGAACGAACTTCTTATCGTCAAACTTGTTCACACCTGAATAACAAAATGTCGAAGCTGCGAGGTGACAACAACCGTTTCACCAGGACTGCTCTCACTCTCGTCATCCGAAAGTTCAAATTCTTCAAAGATTCGTTGCAACGATTCTTTGCTGTTGAAGATCCTGATTCCCATGCCACGATCTGACATTCCACTGGGCATACCTCATCAGGAGAGAAATAACCATAGGAAAGATGCTAACGGCTTGAGAATCCACCACGATCGAGATGTATCCAAATATTCTCCCAATTCCCATAGATCATCGGCCCACATCTCATCCAGTTCATCAGCAAAAGATATTTCGATTTCATAAGTTCGAGGGACGGCTGCTTTCAATGGCGATGTCGGATGTTTTGTCATGTATGAGCTGAGACATCGAGACAAAAAGTGCTTTCTGATAAGAGCTTTTCTGAAGATGTAACTCGACGATAAAACTTTGAGGCGATTTCGATGACTGAGTTCATGATCTATGTGATCATAACTTGCCCATTGGATTAGAATTCTATCTGCTAGGGACTGCGGGACAGATGAAACAATGTCGATCGGCACGTTCAGTGCGCCAAGAGCATTGCGGACGAGGCGGTCGGTCAAGGGGGCAGATGGCCAGAGGACGAGACATGGCAGTGACATCGAAGAATTGACGCGTGTCACGTGTACGAAAATCAGGTGCCGATACTTTTATTTCCTTAGCCGTACTGGCTTTTCTTACTATCACCATCCTACGTGATGGGGACAAGTTATCTGTTTTCCTTAGAACCTACTTTCACGCAAGGCCTAGTGCTGGGTCAACTTTCGGTTATCATTCTGCTTAGCTTCATTCTCAAGTATATCTTCCTTGATTCTACCCACGATCCTTTCGAAACACCCTCTTACCAAGCCCGAACGGATAAGGACTTCACACTACAGGCACAGAAGTCTGACATGCAAGAAGCGGAAGCTGACTCGAATCACGATGAACACGAGTCCGTCGAATGGTTCAATACACTATTGCGGCAGGTGAGTTGGGCTTTATGCATTTACTAGGCGCCGCTCATATGCTAGCGGTAGATTGTCGATGTCTATCGCTCGAAACTACGAGACGACACCGCAGGCCCTGAGGGTAATGAGATTGCACGCAAACGAATAGAAGACTACGCAAACAAAGTACGGCCTGCGGGCTTCCTCGTGGGTATACGATTGTTTGCAGATGAATCTTCCTTCCCGCTGAATGCTTTTTGCAGGACCACATAAGAATACATTCTATAGATCTTGGTGTTTCCGCGCCAAAGCTGCATAAAGCACACTTGACTTCAGAAACATCGCCCCAAACTCTCACAGTCCGTTTTTCAATACTTATGAAGTATTGGAACTTAACCCTTCTGTCAGGATATACATTTCGAAACTACATATACTGACACCTTATCCATCTCCTTGTCAACGTCATATCTTTTCAATTACCCAATGTCATCCTTCGCGCGTCTTCCCGTTTCATTGACAATATCATTATCTCTATTTAAGTCTTTAGTGAGTGCATATCCTTTTTTTGCTGCTACTTAACTATAACTCGATGATCAGATTACCATATCCCCACCTCCGCCAGATTCTCGCGCTCCTGTGCTAACGTTCAGCATATCACCCAATTTCACACTTGACCTTACAACTACCTCGTTAATGGGGAGCCGCGCTAAACTAGCCAATGTTCCAAAGCTGCATGAACTCATCCAACATCAAGTACGTCGCATTCTTGCCGCTCGCGGGACCTGGAAGATTGTGCTTCCTGGCTTAAGTACCTTATCGACGATACAAGGGCAGGTAAAAAAAGAATCGAAGGAGGAAAAGTTTCCATGATGTTTGTATATTCGGCAGATTTCAATGAGAAAACCTGTTGACGATGTTCTATCCCAGATATACCCTTCTTTCCGGTCGTTCGCTTGTACATTACGTTGTGATAATGTGTTCATTTTGAGTACAGTAATAATGTGAAAGAATGAACATCAAGGACATAAATAAGACCTGCAAGTTAGACTCCGACAAGATCTAACCATTCTTCAATTGCCTTCAGCGCACGGATATCTTCGAGGTCTGGGACTGGGACCATATCGACCCCTGGATCTCTACCAAAACGATGTTGCTCCCGAAATAATCTCATTTCTCTTTCCGTCGTCATTACTCCAATTGGAAATTTCGCCTCAAAGTCAAACTCGGGAAGTTTTGAAGGAAGCAGAGCCTCCGAGACTGATGCATTAGATAGGGGAGGCGATATTAGAAAGAGACCTGAGGCTGGATGCGAAGAGACATATGTTTGGGCAATCAAACAAGATAAGGATCGAGCAAAGATGATGGGAGGAAACGGCATGACAGACAGCCGAATTGCGTCACGTAGCTCTTTGAGAAATGATATTAGAGAGAATAAATAGGAAATATGAGACTCACTGGATTCAAAAGCAGCCAACAGATGTTCAGACTGTCTGATGGGACCATGGGGAAGACGAAGATCTATTTGCAAGCAGGTATACCCGTTTTCGGCTAGCATTGAGGAGAAATATCCCACACTATAAGACTATGAGGATGGCGGTAGACGGAGATTCTCGACACTAAGTACCCATTGCCAGAAGACTTGTCCCAGTCATTGGCAGAAACGAATACAAGCGGTGTTGGGGCTAATCTGGGCGCAGAAGCTGGTGGGTAATGTACGATGGTGGAATAGATGCGTCCAGTGATGCAACCTGAGAGTCTCTGCGTCGACTGCAATCCTCGGAACAAGTTGAACATGGTTGTAAACTTTTAACCTAACTATTACATAAGTAATCTAAGATAACCCGGCGAGGGCCACATGAGCATTGTGAGCAAGCGGGGTCCGTCGCGTACCAAGTATGTTACTGTGGCCATCGTTAGGTTAATGTAGACAAAAAAACTCACGTAGGTACGAAAATAGAGAAAATCGTAATCGGGGCAATTCTGAATAAGGTCGCTGATCAGGATGAACGCTCACATGTTCATGTCACAAGTCACTACCCCTTTTGACCAATGACCACAACCGCCTCAAGCATCGTTTTTGACGACATCTTCACCATCAATGCTATTGATAAAGAGGGGAAAAAGTTCGATAGAGGTCTGTAACTCTTCTCGAATCGCCTGAGAAATTCCAGTTGATTTGACCATAATCGCAGTATCGCGTCTTTATGCACATTCCAAAAATTATGAGATGGACCTCACATTAGACTTTAACGTTGAGCTATTCCCCCTCCAAAATGAAGACAGTTTTGCTCTTGCTCTCGCCACATCTCTCGCACGAGGCGGTGCGCCTACTGGCGCAAGTAATGCCGACAGCACTGAGGATACAGCGGACGAAAAAGAGCGGGATGTATGGAGGCCAGATGGCAAGGGCCGGAGAGGGCTTGAGGATGACTATGACTATGTCATGTATGGCAAGGTGAATTGCAAGGTGGTCGATATTGTTACACTGCTCACTAGCATGTTAAGGTATACAAATTTGATGGAGGGACAACAGAGATTGTGTATGTTTTCGATCATCCCTTGAAATGCTGCACCTTAACATGTTACAGGACTGCATATGCATCGTTCGGTGGGCTGCTGATGTCACTCACAGGATCCTTTCGGCATCTCACGAGCATCGTCCTGGGTGACCCAATATACCTTCTGGTGCGGAAATAATGTTTGTATGTGGTAACACCAAAGATCTACGATAACCATGATTACCTGGCATAAATATAGATAATTGTAATTAATTGGAGATTTCCAGGCCACATGTAGATACTAGCACGAGATATAGTAGCACCAAGCTTGATGCACGATGAGGATTCCATCTTATCCAATTCTGAGTCCTCGCAATTTGCCAATGACATCGGCGACGTCAGCGTTTTTCATTCCGCCATCCGACAGACCCCAAAAACGTCGACCAACGACTTTGACGCCCACTTCGACTGCCGAGTTGATGTTGTCACTGGAATCAGAATACGTTTGTTGAGGTGCCGGTGGTAAAAGCTTCTGTGTGCTTGGTTGCGATATATCTTTATAATTGACACCGAAAAAATGGCTTAGTTTGGCTGCCCGACGACGGCGCACGGTGAATGATGAAGACGAGAAAAAGGATGACGACGTTCCTTCTATATCTGATGCGATGTCCAATGGGATCTTCAACAGGTTCCAAGAGTTGGATGAGTTTTGATCAATTTCAATAAGGCAGGAATCAAAACTAGAGCGACGTCGCGTTGACCCAATCGATGGTGGTACATCTCCTGAGGCAATGGTGGATAGAGAATCGCGACGGTCGGCAGAATGGCAATTAATGCACCCATTTCCGTAAACCACGTCTATCAGAGCCTCACTACCGAAGACCTATAGGAAATGGGGGTAAATGACGAGAGCGCCACAAAGAACTGCCCGACAAACCTGAGCAATTTTACGTGCCCGCCTTAGAGCGTCAAATTTTTGTTGATCAGACAATTGAGGTTCTGCACGAAGATTGTGGAGGTGTCGGTCGTGAGGGTTCTTAAAGGATAGCGATCTATCACCCGTCCATAAAGATGGAGAATGCCTGAGGCGTCGTAGACTGGCTTGCATCATATCGTACCCCAGGTCAATACTCTTACGCTGCTTTTGAGACTTTTTGCTGTGAGGCTTGTATATTAAGCGGCGAGGTGTGCTTGAAGGGAGGGAGCTGTCATTGACATCTATTAAAGGGCTCGGAGTGGTTTGTTCGGAAGGCAAAGCTTCATCATGTAAGAGGTTTTGTCTGTGCGATACGATATTAACAGGTCGCGACGAATTTCCATCAAACGATTTTGAACGTGTTGGGAATTTAGAGTAAGGTATGACCGCATCGCTCGAGACGCCGTAGTCAATACTGAGACTTCGATTTGTCCTTGAATGCTTTGACTGCTTGCTCTTAAGCACAAATTCTCGAAGAGGGGGAAGGAAAGGCGAGTTGGCTGAGGACGAAGTAGAAGGCAGAAGATGCGAATCGAGGGAATGGCCTGTACTCGACAATAACGTGCTGTGATCGGAAGTAGACTCTATCTTACTCGAAGCCAAATCCTGAACATCTTCCATGTCCTTAAAATCGATCGAGCGCGAGCGAGGGCAAGGAGAGGGCGAGGGAAAGTGATCTCTACCTAGTCGTCCGATTGACACCATTGGGGATTTTATGTATGGATAGGACGGTCATAAATGTTATCTGGAACGTTGGGCCTGCACCATGATAAAAAAAAACACCTGTTGGTTTACATTTGCAATGCGGAAAACGTTGTCGATCGATGGCCTTATTTTACAAAGAATTGATAAGATCACACTATTCACAGATACAAGGGTATTAGTTTATTCTACTACAGTGCCAGTGATCCCACCAGAATTATCGTTCCATGTTCCAACCTAAATTACTTACATGATAGATTATGCATGCGATTGATGTCCGAACGATGTAGCTTTATGACTCTGAGTTTGTAGATTGTTGGGTATGTCGTACAAAACGTGGCTTTAGTTTGATGTCCGATGGAAGTCTCACCAATGATACGCGCTGTGCACAACGTGTTTGATTCCAATCCTCCGCTTCTTCGTCTGGAATCTCAGGAGCGGTATAGAACTCTTCATGTGACAGCAGTATACTTGAGCGCGGTAACTGGAAAGACGACGAAAGTGAGGTGGAGCTGCGTCTCGGTGGCTCTAGGTTACCATCGTGAGTGGCGTATGAGTGGACGGAGGAAGATACGCTAGGCGGAGGAGAATCGAAAAGATGAGTAGCACCAAAGAATTTCAATGATGCCTCCGACGACGACGGCCAATCAGGTCCGAAATCCATGGCTGAATAGAATGATTCACATATAGAGGACTCAGACTTGCGACTCGGGGGTGAATCAAATGGACGCGAGAAAACAGAGTCTTCCGGGTTCACGCAAATGTCAATGACATCGGAAGCGGGTTGAGAAACTATCGTGAGAGGAGTCATTTCGTGTCGGTTTTGAAGAGTTTCCATAGCAGCTTGGAGAGCGATAGTTTTCGCTTGATGCCAGGAGCGCCGTTCAGACGCGATGTCTTTAGCAAGAATATAGCGATGACAAACGAGTCGGGTAATTTCAAGCCTCGCTTGAACAACACGCTGTGCAACACCTTGCACAGCAACCAAAAGCTGGTCTCGCGTGGACTTCTGAAATGGAGTCAGGGTCGCAATATTTCGAGCGAACCTCATTTTGATATCAATTTGCGCTTGGGCAGCAGTAATACGAGAATCCAGATCGTCTATTTTGGATTGTATGATAGACGTTCGCGAGGGAAGGCGAGAAGTTCCATCGTGTGGTAAGCTTGCAGTCGGAGGAGAAAGGTCGAGACCTGGATCACCTGATGATATATGTTGGCTATTGGGTACCATGAACTCCGCAGCCAAGTCGGCTTTAACTTGGTCGAAAGTTGCTTTAAATTGTTCCGCTCCGTCGATTTCGGGCGCTGTGGGCACATCGGCATCGGCATCCTCAAAATTCGTTACAATTGTCAACTTCCGCGCGGATAATGGTGATTCGACCAAAACAGCATCATTCGTTATAGAATCCCGAGGGGTGTCGGATTTTAATGACCTAGTCTGCAGATCGTGGAGGTGGGAAGTAGCCGCCGCTACACCCGTCAGTTTCACATCCGTCTTCGACATTTCTAGCGACCGCATCCGCACTCCAGCAGTCTTAAATGCACTGGCGTAATTGATACCAGCAATCCATTCATTCAACTCCTTTTCGGTTGATGCTTGCAGAAGAAGTTGTCGACCGTCAGGAAGCAGAACACGAAAAGTGTTCTCATGCTACAAGACTAATCAGTCTAGTCAGAGAATTCTTGACAACAAGACACTCACTCTGTCATAAGACTTGTCGTACACGGCAATTGTATCTCGGACTGACAACAGTTCGTCGGGCCGTAATAAAGTAGATTGGGAGTTAATTTTTTGCTTTCCTGGAGACGAAGAATGCAAAGAATGCGCCCATAAGTCACGAAAGAAAAGGAGCTGTGACCCTGTCAATACGACACTCCAAGACTTCCATTTACGATTTGTGGCTTTCTTTCCGCCTTCAAGGACGTCATCCTTCCTGGTGAGAAGTCCCACCTTCGTCAACTTTAGAGACCACATTTCACCGGCTGATATTGGCGCAGTCGCGTGATTGGCCATTCTGTTGTTTCCTGGCGAACCCGCGAAGCTACCTATGGTTCCTTTGCTGAAGAAAGGAGAGGCTCTACCGACATCAGCAATAGAAACTTCGATTTGGTTGGCCATAGCAAATGATCGTTGCAACTGCACCTCATCCCAAGGGCCAGCGGTACCTTCATAGGAATATGGGTTCTCTCTTGGTATCAAAGAGTCGACATCAATGCGAAGAGGCTTAAGAAGATTCTGTGACGGGAAACATGAGGGGAAGTTTGATCCGTTGAGCAAGAGCGTACATTGGCAATAAGATAATACGGATCGATCTTCGTTGCTTTCAGAATTGGTGTTGGAGGCGTGACCATCAAATTCGTACTTGTGGCTATCGAACGACTGGAACCTTCATGATCTATACCGCGCTGTCCATTGAAATCCAATGGATCTTCAACAAATATGAAAGGAGCGAAAACAATATTGTCGTAGAAGCACTAGGCAAGAATGCGTCAGTAAAATGGTCACTTGACTCTATCCAAACCTTACTGTCAAGACCTCTGGGAAAATGCCGGGTATTCGTGTGTTCTTTATGTAGTCTGTCTTGGACATTTTCCACTTATTTGATTTGTTGAACGCATCAGTGTGCAACATGATCAAGCTGAAGGCTAAGATATATGGATGATCTATGAATTTGACTCAGCCCTATGAGAAATTGAAGTAGTCTTCCGTGATTACCATTGGATGAAAACAAGGAAGGATTGCACTCGAGATATCGCTTGGCAAAGGCTTCTATGACTCTGTCAATTTGCTGGGTTTCGCGCGGAAGGCCAACGTCCATCAGCAACTTTCGTAAAGCAACATCAAGAGGATCGTCTACGAAATCGAATCCCCCAATGTAAGTTCGAAGAGCTTGACTGTAGAAAACTTCGGAACTAAGAACGTATTTGACATGAGCTAAGCAGACTTAGTGAGGCTCAAATTCACCTTGAAGCTAGGATTCCCGCTACCTCCGCCTTACTGACAGTTGCTCGTAGGCGTCTCAAATATTGAGAAGGTTCCTCATCTCCGCCAGGGAGAGGTATTGCTACAGATGGTCTCTTCTCGACTGATCGTCGGATCGTATGACTTGAGCTGGGCGATTCAGCTGAAGTGGGAAAAGTCGTATGACGTCCCTTAGACGCGCTTACGAGAGTAGAGTAACTTGTATGGGGACGCACAAACATAGCAGAGGGACTCGAGAGCCGGGGGAGCGAAGGTAAAGATGGGGAAGAGCTCGGAAACCAACCTAATGAGAGACGATTCAGGAGGGGCGGATTAGTTTGAGCGCGCTGTCTGCGTTTTGGAGCATTCTCTTCACCAACAATGTGTTCGTGAACAGGCCGTGAGGAGGATTTCCGTGTTAGAGGAATAGAAGGGGAAGAGGGGGAAGGCGCCCTCTCAGGATGAGCCAGGAGACAAAGCGAAGAGGGAGCGCCTTCCATCTCTGATCCTGTACGCCTCAGAGACGAGTGAGCAGAATGACTCCGTGAAAGCCCACGAGTGTGAGCACTCCTCTGTTGTACAACTGTAGAATTTGATGGTGATGTGATGGTGATGTTCATGCTGAACGGCGATACGGGAGGTAACACTGGAAGTTGGGTCGATTTGGGTGTTGGAGTTTGCTCCACTATGAATGAATCAACTTGAGGCCGTACTTTTCTACGCGACCAAAATGAAGTTTTCCTGGCTAAGCCCTTAGTAGTGATTTGAACGGGAGATGAAGGGCGGTTCAGACGATCCTTTCTTTCTTGTTCCTTGACTTTTGCATTATCCACACCGATAGCGAGTAGAGTCGGCCCATTGAACGAAATGCCTCTATTCCGTCTGTGCTCATTGTATGTCGCTGCATCCAACGACATTGTAGCCCCAAGTTTCTGCACGCTCTTGCTTTTGCGTAGTCTGGGCTGAGGACCCCAAGGAGGTAAAGGAGACACGGACGAAGCGAATGCAACGGTATTGACTTCATTAGAAGACGAGGATGATGAAGTGCGCGGAAGGATGGGAGAAAGTCCTACTTCCAGAGAAGCTTGTGCAAGAGCGGATGTAAATTGTTGGGATGGAACAGACCTAACGCTGTCTGGAGGTCGGGGAGCCAGTCGCAGGGCTTCATTCCTCAGTATGCTGTCTACCGAATCGCTTGGTCCCGGATGCTGGTCAGCACATAAGGCGGATTCGTCTGCAGGGATCGGAGGGAGGTCTTTATCGACCATATAAAAACTGGAATGGGCACTGGAAGAGAGGACTCCATGCTCGTCTGCTCCACTTTGTATATCCACTGCGCTCTGACGGGATGGGCTACTCGAGGCTGGGCTACGCTTTCTCCAGAGCGGGAATGAGAAGAAATGGGTGGTCGTAGTGGTTGTAGTGACGACCTCAGTACGAGTTGTGGTTGTTTCAGCAAGGATGCGAGGATGGTCGTAAGAAGGGGATCTGTGTAAGGATGGAGGAGACTGCTTCGCCAGCTTAGCAGATCGTCCAACCATGAAGATCGTTGTCTGAGTGACAAGCCGTCTGGACCAGAATATTCAAGTTTACAAGCAACATGACCAATACATCACTATAACTACTGATCACTTTATCCCACATGGTACCGAATCTACCCAACCCTACGTCCCTCGTTTTCTCTGTTTCTGGATTGTCTGCCTTTTGGCTTCTAGCAAGGCTCGCTGAGAGTAGTCAGATATGACATGACTCCAGAAAAACGAAAAACCTGACCTCGCTGTCCCGCTTCTTCTGGCTATACTTCATCTTTTCGTATAGCTTCTTCTGCTTGTTGCTCATCATCATCTTATTCATATCCTTTTCCGCATCCTCTACAGTGTCTTCCAAAGACTTCTTCTTGAACGCCTTACGTGACTTGCTGACCTCCTTCTCAAATGTGCCAAAGTCTACACCTGCCGCCTCCGCCGCTAGTTCCGCTGCCCTCAGTGCAGCCGGGTCATCAGAAGTCGCCGCTGCCTGAGCAGCAACCTTCAGTGCAGCCTTGTCTGCTCCATCTTCTTCGTCCTGCTCCTCTCTTTCGAACTCCTCGTCTCCACTTTCCTCCAAAGCCTCACCTTCATCTCTCAGTCCAACTGTAGGGTCGTAAGCTCCTTGGTCCTCGCCAAAAGGACTTAGATGAGGTGGAAGAGTCTTGCCCTGACCATAAGGCTCTTCGAGCAAAATTTTGCCTGTATTGATACAGTCTACTACCCACTGTGGTTGCACATATTTCCTTCGTAGTCTCCGTTCTCTTTCGTCGCTCGTCTCGTCTGGCCTTGCAAACAGCGGCCGATCAATAACGACATGAGTAATCGACTCGTCCGATTCCCCAATAGGAGAGCCGCTGCCTGAAGATGCAGGCCAACCTATCCGGCCACCAAACGACCGGACAAGAAATTCGAAGATTGGCCGGGACGTTTCGCGTGATAGCCAGAATGTGTAAGGTGCAAATAATGTCGTGGACAGTGATGATGGAAGGTCAGTGAGCGATTTGAGTGTAGGAAGCGAGGTGGATGTCTGCTGATCGGAAATTGAGGGGTGTACAACGAAATCTTCATCAATTTCCTCCACATTGGTATCAGACATTTCAACATCTCCGTCCGAAACTGCGCTTGCCGCATTAATGGTTTTGATTGCTTGACGGACATCCTTGCTGGAGATTGTTCGTCCATTGATTTCGACTATTTTGTTTTTGGTTGATATAGTGGTAGCACTCGTTTTGACAGTATCTTGCAAACTGAATGCACCCACACCAGCACCTCCCTCTTCCTTCTCTAAGTCCAGTGGTGGGGGATAGACGAGACCATTGTCGGTGTAGAGTTTAAAGAAGACGAATCCGAGCAATGTCTGATAAAGCTCCAAAAACGTCAACATAACACGAACATCCACATCTGCAGGTATCTGGAAATAATTAACAACACCGTATCTAGTATGAGTTGTGGCCTACGTTTTGGGTGAACTGGTAAGGAACAAGCCATGTAACGCTTTGGTCCATTACTTCAGCCTGGTAGTAAACACCTTTTATTGATAGAAATGCCTTGCGCAATGAACGTGAGTGCATCACATAAAGTTGCCATTCTGCAGATAGTCGGGAACAGTTGTCAATCAGTTCGGGTGGTACGCGGGAATTTGACGGCAGAGAAGCAAACAAGAAGACCATGCACAATGCGTCGTCTATGTCTCGTACGGCGTCAATAAATGTGGGGTATCTAAAACAAATAGAATATGAGGCACCAGGAACTACGAGATGTGAGAGGGTACTCACCTCTCCTTTATGATGTGATCTAGCCGATAAACAGGTTTGTTTTTCTCCAACGACTTTGCACTGCTCCATTCACCACGACCCAACGCACGAGAAAGTTTCTTTGCAAAGGCTTTGTGTTCTCGCAGTTTTTTGAGCACTGGCTCGTGAGCAAGGTATGCAATATCTTTGGCATAGTAGAATGACGTGGGCGCTGATGATCCCTTATTTGCTTTTTTTCTGCTGCGCGGTTCGCGAGGGAATATACCTAGATCGAGAGTCAATGGGCGTAATGTATGATTTCATTGTAAACCAACCCTTCAGGATGCACAATCGGCGGAAATCAGCGAGCGAGCATTGGAGCTTTTTGACAGCAGCAGAGCGAGTAATATAAGCCTTCGCTGCCCCTGCCTTTCCCTTTTGCCTTAGTCGACCCATAGTGTTAGAGTGAAAAAACAAGCACAGATGACGAAACCAAAAAGTTTTTATTTGCAGTCGCCAAACAACTGATCTCCAACTTGCACAACAACGATGAGGTGAGTAGTCGTCAATCCTTGGTTAAGTAATTCCCACATATTGTGTCTCAGTCAATACGTCCATATACCAAAATCTGAATTGGATGAAGCGCAGCTCCGTCAGTTAGAAGAGCATGAGATTTCTCAAGGGCCGTTGTCTGTTCTGCAGCAGGCGGTCCGAAATCATGCACAGGTCCTCATCTCGTTACGAAACAACAAGAAGCTTCTCGCTCGCGTGAAAGCATTTGACCGACATAGCAATATGGTAAGTGGTGTTGTCCTGCACTGAGTCAAGCTAATTGCTTGATCAAGGTCCTTGAAAATGTCAAGGAGGTCAGATACAGAACATTCACACCAGTTTACTCTCTGGCGTGCTAACGCCGCAATTTAGATGTGGACTGAAGTCCCCAAGGGAAAAAATAAGAAGCCTGTGAACAAGGATCGGTATATCAGCAAAATGTTTCTCCGGTATGAGTTAGTTTGTATGTGTCAACCAGGGTTTTGACGACTACTTTATTCGAAGGGGCGATTCTGTTATTCTCAGTAAGTAACGTCCAGACAGAATTTATCGTAGAGAAAGTTAACCAGGTCCTTAGTTCTTCGCAACCAGGCGTAACTATCCTTCCAGGGCAAAGAGGCACGTTTATCGTGGGATTGCTGTAAGTCGCAGTGTGGTACACCTTATTCTACGTACGCATACTCTTAGAGGGCGTGTCAGAAATTTAGAGGACTACGGGTGTGCATTTAGCAGAACTTTTGTGATTTGTATCTCATCAACTGACAATCGTCAATAAAACCTGCTACGTGTTTCTTCCAGCCTAATTTCTTCGATCTCCTTGATTGCATCGAAAACTGCACCAATGCAGATCCATCCAAAGCTTTCTCCGCCGAAGGAGCCACGTTCCAGGATGGAGAGCTTCCAAGAAGCCCATGCCCTTTGCAAGTAATCTTCTGGTTCTTCGTCGTCCCCGCCTGCCAACTCTTCTCGTATACCACGCACAAGAATGTCCGTGTGCTCTCTTAGCTTTGCTGTCATGTCTTGTCGTAACCTTGGTTGCGAAGTCTTTTGAACAATTGTTCCAACTACCGCTTCTTCTTCCGTTAGTGGTCGGTAATACGAGAGGCTGTAGGTGTTGCAGATAGATGTCAAACCAGAAACGTACTTCTGAAACAATCCTTTGACTTGTTCAATCGTTTCCGCGGGAAGTTGTCGAGATGTATCGATGAATTCGTTAATCCGATCTCGTACGATTTGGACGACTTCGTCAGCATCATCCGACATAGTAAGATTGTTATCCATTGCGCTGGATAAGTCATCCATCGTTCGATCATTCGATCGTTGCTGCCGCGGACGTCTACTGGGATTCAGGTTTTCAGGGAGCGTGATACTTCGAAAGAGTCGTCCAATGGCTCGCTGACTTGTGTAATATCTAGCCGAGTCAGGGTCAACAGTTTCAGGGGCGTTCCAGTCTGGCTTCTCCCTAAATAAAAGCTTGGGTATACTGTTCACGGAAACCGGTTTTCCAGACTTAGGATAGTCGACTGCATCACTGTGTAAGTTCGATAGAATCATACAATTTTCATCAAATATCCCTTTTTCGCTCTGGTCGGCAATGACGAGCCAATTTATCGCGATAATGCCAACGACCTTTGAAAGTCATTCGTTAGTATCTTTCTAGACAAAGACAACATCTACAAACGTCGCTGTTTATATAGTCCATCACAAATTCAGCAACATCCTCCATAGTGCTTCTACGATTAAGAAGTTTCTTTTCTGCTGGTGCGTACACGGCTGGGTTGCACGTCTTGAGACCACCAAAGACAGGGACTTGATTCAATGGAATGAGGTTATATACATCGCCGTCCAGGTCACCTCCTCCCAGGCATGAGGGCAACGGCCGAGACCCTATACAACACGATAATGAGACCTTGGACGGGACAATGGAATAAAAGACTACTTATACCTAGCACACTGAAAACAACAGTATTGTACAGCGGTTCTTTAGCAAAACACGAATCCTTTGGCGGTGCTCCGATAGCATACGCGATCTGCACGTCACCTGGATGAATAGTTGGAGAACGGGAGACTATCACAGGCCCTTCAAGGTAGATAGTAGAACCTTCGAGTAGTTTGACACAGGCAAAGATTTCACCCTCTTTGAGGAACTTATGGACATCGGCGACACCGACTAATGTCCATGCGTCTGGAATAGGTATGCGAGCGTGGTTTTTGAGAAGACGCAAAACATGGTGGATCGCACAGTCCATCATTTGTCGATAGAACCGGTTGTTCAGCTGGTTGGTCACATTTAATTTGGCTAGAGTCAGCATCACCGACGCAAGTCGAAAAGAAGAGCCCAGGCCATAGATTTCTAGCAGCCGCGCGGCTTGCTCGAGTGACCGCGCCGACTGTTCTGCTTGATTAACAGCTTGGTCCTGAAAGTGCTTGAAGACCTCATATTCAATTCCGAGATTTTCGAGAAGCATGATCAGAGGACGATTAAGAAAATAGGGACCCGGTTTGTCGAAAGCTCGTGCAACTTCGATCTCAAGAGAAGTGTCTTCAAATTTGACCATGGATGGCCGAAGGCAGATTGCACGACCACCCAGGGTATAATCAACACTAAGCATACCCTTTGATCCTTGAAAACGGACCTGGAGCGCACGAGCGTGACCTCTCCTACCATGCCCGCGTTGACGGTTAGATCTCAGCCTTTTTGAAACTTCGATGGCGAGTTCTCTGGATATCGTGCCAACGCCATCAGTGAAGCAATATTTCCCTGTTTCTGTATTGATATCTTCGACTTTAAGAACTTCTTCAGGGTGAATAGTCACTGCTACGTCCGTTGCTGTGAAAGCCTGAGAGATTCGTGCCCCATACCTCGCGGGACAGAACATGAGTGTCTTATCGAAGGAGAGATTATCAAAAGAGCCTATGCTCTCAATAATATTACGCGCATCAACATATCCATGGTCCAAGTCGTGGAATGGCTTGACAAACCTGAAGTTACCCTCGTAAATCTATACGATACAAATTCGACGACTACTCACCATACTGCGTGTTCTTTTAACGCTGATTGGGAATAAGCAAGAAAATCGAATTTCCTTCCAGCGATAAGTAAGCCTCCTAGTAAGATTGGACCGACGCGTGTCTTGATAAAGTCCTGCCCATCTACGTCTCGATCAAATCGATAATGTAATCGTCCTTCATCAACAAAACTGACTCGTAGGAATGATTCGTGATAATCAGGGTGATATCTACGAATAATCCTATTAGACCTTTCTAAATGAGGTCCACTCAATCGCATAGTGGTCGGAGTAACCTCGATATGATAGGCCTCAAAGAGATTAGGATCACCAGACTGAAGAGTCAATGACTGTGGATGAGCTTCAAAGTCCTTCTGAACCCGGAAAAAGCACCCTGAAATGTCTCGCTCATCATTCGAATCGTACCATAACTTGATGGCTTCTTGTCCGAAAAAAGCTAGCATTGCTGATGTATATCTTTGACCTTTTGCCTCTACGAGGTTTGCTATACAGGGCATGAGAGAAAGCATCTCAGTCATGTCGACTGACAAGCTCTTTAAGAGCGACTCGATCTGAAAAGCTATGCACCAGTCCATTCGTAGTAGCCGGCGTTCCAGCTCTTCTGCAACATGGTGCGCAAATAGATGACGCCGCTCGACAAGGCATTCCAGATCACTGATGTGATGAATCTTCGCTTCTTTACAAAGCTGAAGAAATGTATGTAGATCTTTGGAAGAGTTGCAGACACAACGCAGCGCAAGGGAGATGTAAGGTGCGAGACGTGCATGTTCTGGTAAAGGGAGACAAGAGAGACGAATGCGAGGTTTGTCGCCTTCAAGAGGTTCGGATTCAAAGGTTGGCGGGGTTTCTAGTGTCAAGAAAATTACTGGTTCCCCGGAATGTGATGTGTGAACCGATTTGGTTTTAAGGTTGCTGAATCGGATAGCTATGGCTAAACTGGTATCGCCTGCTCGAGGAATTTTGAACCTAAGTTCCCTTCGTTCGTCGTTGAAATGAATAAGGCAACTTTGGGGTGAGTATTCCCATTCGACTGAGAAGATGAAATCCCTGCATTCCCACCCAAACTGCAAAGTTCCGATTGAAACCTTTTTTTCAAGAAAGACGCGCTCAATCCTGTCTTTCTCTTCAAGAGCAACAGGATTCACGTAAGGACGCCGAATAATACTTTCCACAATGTCAGATCGGGCCAGGCGATTACTCATGGTGAACTTGACCCGTCTGCCGCCAATCGTGAAAGAAGTGGTAGCTAGATTATCTCCATACTCGTAGAGAAATCTATGTCCGACCTGTTGGCTAGGTAAAGTCAACGTACCGTGACCAGCATGCTGGTGATGCCCTTTCTTATCTCTGAAAAGAACTACGTGAAAATTGATCGGGGTCGAAGAGTAGTGTGGGCTGTGTAGTATCTTCCTCAATTCATTTGTAAGGTGGTTTTGCGTGACATGGTAACTAATATTACGCATAAAGATTTCCATGGTTGGAGGGTCGAGTTAGAGGAGTGGGTAGGAAGCGCTAGAGCAAACCTTCTGCACACTATTTTATAACAAGCCTTGACGCCCAAAGAAGGTCCCAGAGCGGCTTGACCGGCATGAACCACTGTAACCTGATGAAAGATAAGGAGATGTATGCTTGGTTGAACACGTGCACTACTGAGAGTAGCATACCAATCCGGAATACCGTGTATGATATAACTTGAATAATGTAAATAGTCTCTCCGAAAGCATGCGGTCAGAAGAGGATATCGCCAAAGTGTTGGTGGTCAAGACCGCAAGATCTGTTTTATTTCTCGTCGGGTGACGTTGAGTTTGTCTTCGATGAGCCTCTAGATGATATTCTGCTCAGTTTAAAGATCAATTATCAAAGAGGACGGGGCGCACTACATCGGTCAAATGCCTGTTTCGTTCGAATTCACTCCGAATCCAGGCGATCGTATCTCGTCTAGTCACGGGGTCCGGAATGACTTGGCAAAAAGTCAGCAAATTTCATCGCAATGCTTGCGGGTCTACCTCGCGAAGCGCGAATAACATAACGATAGAAGTTGAGGACCTTTTTCTGGAGAATAAAGTGGTCCAGAGTGAGCTTTGAGCTCGAGGCAGGGATCATTACCGAGGTCAGTAGAGGTCACTGGCAAACAAATTGGATAAGTAGTAATTCAAGTCCCGAACCATATCTTCCCAAACCCTCCACAACTATCTTCGCTCTCCCCTTATGACAACACTTGAATCAAACACTACGACCAGCTCAAATGCGGTCGAGGAGCTAGTTGCGTCTCTTGAGGATGTCTCTCTCCGTGGCGCGGCAAGTCAGGCCGAACGTTCCTCAATTGCAGAAAAAACCACTGCGGAACCCCCCATGATAATATATACTAGACGTCAAATTCTCTTCCTATCGAATTCCCCTTTGGTTCAGCTTCCGCCAGGGATGCCAGAGCTCAGGGAATGGTTTGGGTGAGGTCGCAGTCTGATTCTCAGTACCAGCCAACTCACTCGGATGATACAGAGTCGAGAATGAACAAAATCTCGCAAAGAAAGAGTTAGAACCTACAATACCCGGTAGTGCCAGGGAAAGACGGTGCGTATGTCGACAGTTATTACTCGGTAATATCTAACATAGTAAAATATCGCATCATCTAGGTTTAGGCGCGAAGTAGAGGATGGAGGCAAGTAACTTCTGCTTGTGTCTCTGATTTTGACTCAATAATTAACACAGAAATGTCCTCACGTCCTGCCTTTCGATCAACTCTCTCCCAACCGTCGCAGATGGGGAATTTCAAACACCAGTCACTGCGAGGGAGCGATCGTGACCGAGAGAAGGATCGAGACCGAGATGCAGACAAAGATCGCGAAAGGGATGTTCGAGACAAGGACGGGCACGAAAGGCTCAGACATGTGTGTGTTTTGCTCTGGTATAGTTCCTGACTGAACGTTCTATCGCTTCTCGTCAGCTCTCGGATAAGTATGACCGCGACAGACTTGCTCTTCCCTTGAGCTCTAGAAATAAAGACAGAGATCAGGCCCCCCATCTCAGTGCCGGCCCTAGCAGTAGGACCGTTGGCCAATCTCACCTAGTTCCTAGTTCCCGGCGTGATGCTCGAGATATCAACAAGAAAAAGGCGGGAGAGGCTAGTGAAGATTGGAGAAAAGGTATGCACCATCCTTTTCTTCTGAAGCTATATCTAAGATACGAATAAGGGTCGGATGCGCGCTTTACTCGCGAGGAACGTGAGTAACTAAACCTGGATTGTTCCGTCCTTTTTCATTATTTTGATTAGGAACGGACATCACTCGGAGAGACCGAGATGAACAGGGTAAATCTCGCGTTCGTGAATCCTCGAAACCTCGGAGGGAATTTTCTCCTACCAGACGGGATCGTGAGCGTGAGCCCGACCGAGAGCATGAGGACGATCCTCGGAGATGGAGAGATGATGGCAAACGAGATGAGCGACTCGCTGCCAGGCGGCTACGAGATAGGGATACGGCACTGGATCCTGCAGACCGTCGCTGGGTGGCAGCCGAAGAACGTGACGGTCGAACGAAGCGTCTTATTGGGCGTGATAGGAAGCCTGTCGACGAAGCTAAGGATCGAGATGACCGCAGAGACAGAGAACGAGAGAAAGAGAAAGAACCGGCTTGGATGGATACTTATGTTCCGTCCTCGTTCAGCGGAGGCATTCTGGGTGGTAAAGCGGGAGACGGAGAACTCGACGGCATTCAAGCGTGGAAAAAAGAACGAAAGGAGAAAGAGATGAAGGATAGAGTCGACATCAAGTCAGGCAAAGGGAAGGCGAGTACGACACAGGAATCGGTCCAGAACTTGGATAGTAATGGAACGGCACTTGACGAGATACAAATTTTCCGGTTGCTCATGAAGAAGGAGGAGGAAAAGAAAAAGGTTGATACTATTGAAGATGTGTCTGGTACTGAAGGTTCTACTCAGACAACGGCTGTTCAAGACCACTCTCCACTGCCTTCAAAGGCCCATACGACACACCATGAAAACTTTGGTGGGTCCAACCTCTCAAATGGGACCACACCTACTCCTTCCAGTCAAACGTCTCCTCCACCTGAAGCACGTTCAGAAACACCTGCTCCTACATTATTATCGTTTCTCAATGCTAAAGACGCTTCGCCCTCGCTTAGTCTCCAAATACCTTCCGATATCAGCAAGCCTTCCCTCGACGCATTAAATACCACTAATACCACGTCGGTCCAGGAATTCACTCACCAAACCCATCAAAACACCGACTTATCTCGAAATGCTATCTCTCAGTTCAATCCTCCAGCAGGATCCCGTTTGTTAGCTTTTGCTCGAACTGCCCCAAAGTCGCAAAACATCCCTTCCAATGTCGTCATAAACGGTGAGTATTACAACTGGATAGATTGGTTCTTTACTAAGACGCAATAGATCCCCCGCCGAGCACCTCACCTAACTTTGGGCTTCAACAAACAGAATTTTCTATGCCGATCTCCAAACCTGAGACTCTCCGACCCTTGCCTGGGTTTTTACCTTTCGATGACCAAAGTCGGTCCCATGGCTTAGAAGATTACAGTAGTCCTGCTGTCTCCCCCGAGGCCAATCGTCGACCAACGACAGAGCGTTCTACCTATACCCCTCCAACCGAACATCCTCAATTTCCTGATTCTGCGTCGCCAGAGAATAGCAATGGATACTCTGCAAATAAAGGAAGCAGATTTGCCAAATTTTTTGATACCAAGGGACGAGAGGGCCTGCCTCTCATATCGAAGGCTCCGGCTAATCTCGTGTCTTCGTCTCCTGGGCCTGGTTCCCAAAGGTCGGAGCATGGCTATAATGCCAATCCTAACACCAGTCAAGGGAATTTACCTGATCCTCGTGCTATGGATGAAATATATGCGATGCTCAGTAGTTCGGCTCAGGTCAGCAACCTTTTTCGGATAATGATGCAATTCTAATTCACCTTGCTAAATCTTCAGGCGTCACGGGGTGCTCCGCTCCCTCCGAATTTAGTTCCCTTATCCAATAACGGAGGTTTTGGTTTACAACCTCAACATAATGCTCACCTTCTCCAACAGCAACAGCAGCAAATTCATACTAGTCGCCTCGAATCCTTATACGAGAGCCGTATCGATGATCGAAACTTTGTTCCAGATGGTATGGTGCCGGGCTTGCGAGCCGCCCCTCCTCGCAACCGCGACAATCCTCCGATATTTTCAGATACAATTGAAGACGTGCCCTTCAATGTCCAACAGCGGTACTCACATCAGCAACAACGCAACTTCGAACAGTTGTATTCCGGTGGTCCGCCGTCCTT
Source organism: Termitomyces sp. T73sscA (assembly GCA_017657235.1). Taxonomy (NCBI): domain Eukaryota; kingdom Fungi; phylum Basidiomycota; class Agaricomycetes; order Agaricales; family Lyophyllaceae; genus Termitomyces; species Termitomyces sp. T73sscA. The sequence continues at coordinate 129,488 of JAGGAP010000026.1, forward strand.
GTATGGTCAGCAAACCAATCGTAGTTCGGGAGTGCCTTTGCAAGCAAATCAATATCGCGGTGCTCCATCGCCACTCACACATCAGCAAAATCATGCTCCATCCTCACAACAGCGTCTCCCCCCTGGGCTTGCTAATCTCGGCGGACGACCGCCTCACGAGCCTTCACATCTTATCGGAATACCGGGTATGCCCAATCCTGGGCTACCCAGTACTCTGCATCTGAACGGTTCCAACCAACAGCAATCTTTCAATAATTTTCCGCCAGGAAGTAATGTAGGGTATGGGAACAGCCCCCCAGTTCGAGGACCTCATCAACATCAGAATCAAGGTGCCCATCTCTCCATGGCCGGGCTCCCAAACAACATCGATCCGCGTACTCCAGGTCCAAACCAATTATTAGGCCTGGGTGGTACTAGTGGGATCCGAAATGCTGGACTTTTCTTCTCAGGTCAACAGGCTTCTGGTGGACAGATGCCTCCGCTTCTTGCAATGCGCCAGCAGCAACAACTCCAGCAACAGCAACAATTACCTCCCCAAATGATGAGCCATCTCCTACCGCCCCACATGCAGCACCACGTATCCAACTCACAACCAGCTCATGATCTTATGTCGCTTCTCATGGGCGGTGCCCCACGAGAGTAGGTGCCCTGAAATAATTTGGATGTTCTTTCATTTTGATATCTTGTTCTGCGCTTCTCCAATGCATTCCGATTGACATGCGAGTGACAATCTGGCTGCCGAATTGATATTAATTTTACCTTCATAATTTGTTTTTCTCCTATTTGCAGGCCTTCATACATTCATCACATGCTCTCAGTGGCACCGATTTGCACACGTCTCGGCTGTTGCTACCTGGGACATTTCCATTCCAAAACAATGTCAACATTGCATCCCATAAAGTTTCTTTCCAAAGTTAATTTCTTATCGCAAGAAATTGAACAGAAGTATCACATCTTTGCCATGTGGTCGTATCAATCAAGTGCTTCAACAATGGTGGTCGAAGTCAAAAGTGGCGACGCACTGTAAGGATTTTCAAATGATATACCTATTCACGCGATTAAAACTTTAGTATTGAATGTAAGTTGAATTCATGAGCAAGAGGTTCGTGGAGCCGGTAATTTGACGAAGCTCCTGTCTCTCGGATCATATTTTCCATTTACAGTGTCCGTAATCTAGATCCCTTCTCGGCAACATTATTCGAATGTCACTTGAGACTTGAATTTTACGAACGAAGTGAACACGAGCGCTCCCTACCCGGCTGTTCAGCCTCATTCAAAGGTTGTTAACACTTTTACGTGTCTACATGGGGCCACTGACAGGGAATGAGGGACTGTGACTCGTTGAAACGTTGAAGGCTCGGCCAACAAGCTCTTAAACGTTGTCCTTGAATAAACGACTTGAATGCTTTCATATTTCCAGTTTGGTACAACCGCGGTATGCCGTGGCCAAATAGAAGGCTGACAAAGGTAATCTCTTGATCGATTGTGTTCCTATCCTTAGCCTTGAAGGACCATCTTGCAAAAGACCAAAGTCAACGATAATGTCTCGAACAGGTCCTGGTGACCATTGAGGTTCCCTTCTGCTTGTCTAACTATCTGTACGAGATATTCGTACTCAAAAGTGGATCATTTGAAGTATTATTCACATAAGTTATTTTATCATATGTATACATCACGAACCACCTCAGCTTCCTTGCGCGCCTCCACCACCGCCGGCGCTGTACCTGTGTGCCTGCCTGCAAGCGAAATATAAAGGTCGCTTATAAGTCAATATCCAGCGTGACTTCGATTCACATGGTGTTTTGTGATGTTTATTATCATGTATATACCCTTTACGAGAATCTATGCATCTCTGGAGGAACGTTTGGTAATTTATTGAACGATTGGAGATGCATGTACACGTACATAATTGCGAGCTCATTTATGCAGGTGCTTGTCACCAGGTGCGTTATATACACTACGATAAGTGTACACGTGAGAAGATCGGTTAACACACAAATGATGAGGAAGTGTACTGATGGAAAGGGAGTAGAGAAATGGAATCTAGTTAGGACATTAGTGGGTGACTGAAAATTGAGGAAGGAAGGGAACAAAAGGACTATACACGAAGGAATGGAGGAAGAATTGAGTGATTTTGAAGACCCAGCACCGGCAGCTTGAAGTTGGAAGTATGAACCGAAGAGAAGGAGTGCTTACATAACTCTGGACAGATTCTTGACAAGAGCTGCCTGCAGGCAAGAAACGTGGGGTGGAAATCAAAATAGGGTCTGTCTGAACCTGGATAGTAAAGCGGCCTAAGCGAAACACGCCTTGAATTCATCGCCCGTTGTCGCCCGCCTTGAAAAGCCGGATTGTAAAGCTCGGCACTACCTTTGTTTCTTTCTCTTGTTTCTCCTCTCGAGTCTGAGGCTTCATCCCCTCTACTCACTAGCTCACAGCCGGACACACTCGATTCGATTCGAGCGCTCCGCGTCTCAACTTCGCGGCGTAGTCATCAGCCCGCCCTCACCACAGTCACTCTTTTAGTATCCATTCACTCTCAAAGTAATTCTCCTTTTAATACTCCCGCCGTCTTTGCCTCAAAACTGACAATCGTTTGCCTCATGTGCGTGATGTCTGTTAATACATGACTTGGCGATGCTGACTCTCTAGGCAGTCCACAAATTCCTCCCCCCCCCAGTGTGTGAAGTTCACCACCTGGTAAGTTACGTCATTTCTGAGCTCGTTGCGAAACGTGGAGCCGTGGGAAGGTCGCCGGACTGTTGACATGAGAATGTGTGACGCTGTGACAAACAGTGTTGATGGGAAGCCTGACCCGGCAGTCCCCATTTGGAATGCACTTTTTATATTCCGCTTTGTCCTCTTCTCTCCTCACAGTCAATGTCGTCGTCTTGCACTTCGACCTCTTGAAGTCTCTCTCTCTTGTATTTCTGCTTTGCGCAGCTCACGACCATCAACGCTGACGACTTCCTCTCCTTTCTACTGCCACAGAGTGTGTCCCGTCACACATCCCCACATCGACATCGCCCGTCGTCGCATGCACTTTAGCCTCTCTGCCATTCGTGAGTTCCTTCGTTTCATATATTTCCTTGTTATTTGTTTTTTTTTTTCTTTTGGTTGGCTTGCTTGTTTGTGACCGCATGTGGATTGTTGTCATTTTCTGAACCTTATCTCGTGACTTGTTTGGGCGGTCGTTGCGCCCTGCATCTGCCCGCCTTACTTTTTTGTGTCATGCTTCCCCCCTGCGCCACGCCCGCTCCTGTTTCTCATTCTTGTTTTCCCTCTAGCTCACTATCGATCGTTTACTCGCTCGACTCGAACCCTCCCGATATGAAGGACGTATCCACTGCCGCGCTCAGACACTCCCGCAACTCACTCATCTATCCTAAGAAGCGTCCCTCCCCCCACGGCGTCTCAAAACCCCACAAATCTCCCCTTCTCCCTCACAATGGTCCTGCACGGCGGACTCCTCGCTGTACAAAAGCCGCTATTCTGCAGCAGCGCCAACGCGAGGCTCAGATTACGGCACTTCGTAGAGAAGGAATCTTGCTTGAGGAGGAATATCGTGAAGAGATTCAGTATTACATGCATGACATGGAGGTTCGATTTATCTCATTTACATCAATCGGTAACACTAGCTAAATCGGATTGTTCTTATCAGCGGTTTACCATGTCTTCTGCCCAGTCAATGGATCAACAACCTGAAATTCGGTGGCACATGAGGCCTTGCCTCGTTGATTTCCTTGTTGAGATCCACTTCACTTTTCGACTGCGTCCCGAGACGTTGTATCTCACCCTCAACATTGTTGATCGTTACGTCTCCCGCCGTATCGTCTACATTAAACATTATCAACTGGTAGGCTGTGCTGCTCTTTGGATTGCGGCCAAGTTTGAGGATGCCAAAGAGCGCGTTCCGACTGTTCAGGACCTTGCTCAGATCTGTCACGAAACTTATGAAGAATCGGCTTTCATCCAAATGGAAGGCCATGTTCTGTCAACTATTCAGTGGACTCTTGGCCACCCAACTGCCGAAGCCTGGCTCAGGTTCATGTGCTGCGGGTCAATCATGGAGGAACCAAAAGTTCAACACGTTGCACGATTTCTGATGGAAATAACCTTGTTCTACCGCGAGTTCATCTCATATACACCATCAACTATCGCTTTGGCGGCGCTGACACTTGCACGGTATCTGTGCGGCAAACCTCGACGTCTTTGGGAAGAAACAGATGAATCGTTGGAGGTCGTTGAGCACTTGGATGTCCGCTTGTCGCGACATGTCAACGATCTTTCACAGACTCTCGTGAAAAAGTATTCGTACGCTTTCTATTCGAAGGCAGCTACGTTCGTCGTACAATATTACCTTCAGGGTGGTCATTTTGTTCGGCATACACTACCTGCCCTCCCAGTCACTCCTAAGCGGACCTCAGCGTCGACTTTGAGCACCCCGACCAGCTGTTCAACATCTATATCTGATTTGTCTGATGACATGCCTCTCACACCGACGACTCCCGCTTTTTCGAGCGATCTTTTTTCGTCTTCGCATTCATCCGACGATAAAGAGAACATGTCTTCCACGTTTGAACCAGTTATCAGCAAGCATCGTGTCGAGACGCCTGACCATATCCTTCCTCATGATTTTGTCGCATTTGGCCGTCCAGCGCTTCATAACATCAATAATGTCTCGCCTCGAGCTGCATTAGTGTCGTAACAGTCCAACATCTGTACTCGGTTTCGCCATATCAAGTATCAAAACACGCAAAATGTAATACCAACACACGTCCCACCGACATTCTCACACAATCTCTTTTACTCTGCAATCCAATCCACCATGCATATCTCCCTCGCAATCGTTTCCTTTTCAATCCCCCATCTTCACCACTATCCTATCATGGCAGGCGTACATCCTATTCGAAGGTTGAATCGTGTTTTCTTCATGTTGTTATTGAAGGAAGCTATCGCCTCGTGTCTCCGACCCATCGTCTTTTCTCGGTCATCTACTGCACCCTGCAGCGACTTGACGTTCATTCTTTCTTTCTCTTGTTTTCTATGCAATCAATCATCACCACCATCCTCCCTCCCACTTCATTCTGCAAGTACCATTACACTCGACAGCAATTCATTTTTACAGTAAACTTTATTCTTACTCTTATCGCCTCGTGCCCCCTTATGGACCAATCTGGCTGTCTCAATGCCAGCTTCCATCTTTTCGGGTCCCTCCCTTATCGACAATCTTTGCGTAAGGGCTCTTTTACTTCACCTGCACATTATTACTACCTTTATACTTCATTTACATATCCTTCTCGACCTCATATACCGGGTTGTCAGTCTCGAGCCTGAAGGGCTTTTTCACTTGCACTCCACAGCCACCACTTGTTACGATCATCAATAACAAACCGAATTGCATCCACAGCTTTGAACGAGTTGGACACTTTTCCTTTTGAAATCGAGTGATGTACCCTATCAAAGGCTAAGATATCTTCTGACCATGGTTTGACACGAGTGAACAAGCCGTTCATTGGCAGTTGTTATGGGGGACCCCTTGTTCCTTCACTCTTACGTACTCAATAAGTATTCAGCACCTAAGTTGATAGCTGAGTTATAAAGAAGCTTCCAATCTTCTGACCACATAAATATTTGACTCTATAACAGACAAGAAAGCTCGCTTTGGCCATGGATTCTGATCTGTGATATCGTTCTAGTGAATTATTCATGCACATTTAATAGACTCCGCGGCAATTTAAAACGCAACGAATCATTCGCGCTCCTCTGGATCTTTGACTGACGCATTTACATAAGAGATCAGGTTCTGACGAAGTCTCGAACTCCCGAAGAGATCTTCCGACTCGCTTTCAACTTCTGCATGGCATACATTACTTAGAACCACAATGAAACAGTTCTTTCACCTTTCCTAAAGAGACAAGGGCCGGAACACGGGTGCCTCACCATATGGAAGGATCTACTCAAGAACCCAGGTATCACCATCTTTTCTGATCCCAACAGCCCTTTTCTCATCCAAACTGATACGGCCAGCATTGAGGATAGCCGTTGTCAGAACTGTATTCGCGATAGTGGGCAACCCATGGGCGTCATATTCATCAGGCTTGGTTAGGCCTGCGTTTACGCTCCGAGCAGCATCGACGAACTTCTCAATAGAAATATAGCCATAGCCCCGCTGGCCATCGAAATGCCCACTCTCTGAGGGAGAATATTTCATGCTATATGAATCGTATGAAACGTCAGCTTTGGCACAGTGCACCCGAATCGTCATGTGTACGCACTAGAATGGATTATACCACGTCTTCCCTGTATCGTCCACGGTCACATCATACCCACGATGGGCCTGATCGACCGATATTTCACCCTGTGAACCGAAGGTTACGCTGATTCGCCAGAAAGAGATAAAGTGCAAGAGACAGACTTTCTCTCCCATGTAATACCAGTGTTGGGCAGAATGCACTCCGGTTTTCAAGGGTGCCGTCCAGCTAGCTGTATAAACGGCTGTACCTTTATGTTTTGTGCTTTTGACGGATTGCCAGTCGACGAGGAGGGTGATCGTGTCTTCGGTTTGTGAGACACAGTTGTAAGGCTCGCTAGTTGCGATTCCTGTTGCCGCACTAGCGACAACTCGAGTCGGGACAGCGATGCCTTGAAGAATCCAGCAGCATATGTCAATATGATGCGAGGACAGATAGTAGCTGCTCCGCATAGTCAAGTTCCAGCGAGAGTGATTCAAAGAATGACCTGCCTAATGTCTGAATCTTTGCCAGCCCATGCACGGAATGTTTCAAGCTGGCTCTTGGGTTGACTCATCCATGCGCTAAAATAGTTGAATTCTCCGAGGGTTGCCGCACGCGCTTTCGCATCACTGTATACAGGATCGAATCTGACAAGAAGCTCAAGTACAGAAGGTCTGATTATCTAGAGTGACTAAACTTACCGTTTGTGATGTTCAACGAAACAGATGACGTTATGTTCTCTTGCAGCCGCGATAAGATCGTTATGATGAGAGAGTAACTGAGTTGCGGGCTTTGTGACAAGAACGTGAAGGCCGTGCCTGATCGCGTAAAGAGCGATGGAATAATGAGTATCTACAGATGGGAATCAATGGAATATTCTCTCGGTACCAGTCCCCGGACTCACTATCGGGAGTGAAGATTATAACAGCCTCTCCGGGCCGCATCTCGTCGATGGCGACCTTGTCTGTGATCGAAACGATTGATTGAAACACTCCAAAAACGGGGGACGAAATAACTGACACGCTTCTGGGTCAACCTTCCCTTGCTTTGGATATGCATCAAACCTTGGGGGGTGGTTAGCAAAGTTAAGGGAACAAACAAAAGGACTCAACGAAAGATCCATGTCTTTGTAAACCCCACCAATATTTTCGGCGAGATGGCGGCGAATAGCAGGGAATTTTCCCCCGTTCACGCCAACCATACCTAATTTGTCGACCTACTCAGGATCACAAGTTGAAGATTGGATTCTGAGCAGTACCAGAACCATTACACACCTTGCCCAAGCGTCGAAGATCGAAGAGAGTAAGACCAACAACCTTCCATGCGAGTTACTGGAGGAACCTTAAGAAAGAACAGCAAGCCATACGCACTCCGATCTGAATATAAATTTGATGTATAAGTCAGAAACAGTCCGATAATAGGTGAGTTACCACACCTTCTTGTCAGATTTCGATGCTCCTGTTCCAACCCATCCAGTGGTGTACTCTCCCTAAAGATGATTGGCTAACAAAAATCATTTAGAATCCGAGGAGGCTCACAGTACCACCTGAGACAGGATCCATTATCAGAAAACGTTCATTGGAGACAATGGAGACTTACACATAAGTACATTCAACTTGGACAACTCAGACGCCATTTGTTGGAAAACGAAGATGTTGAAATGCGATACAAATTGGAAGGCTGGCTTTTATGTGACCCGGTCCGACGGTCCGCAAGGGACGCAGATCCGGACATTCTCGACATTCTACAACAGATACGTGACAAAGAGTAGGAAGTCCAATTCATGCAGTAGTTTAAAGTGAAGTTACTGAAGATCAGAGTCAGACATGAATGTTGAACAGGTTGACGGGGATGCGCTTCTGTGCCAGTTCTGTGTGCATCGCCACCAAAGGACTTTGTTCCACGTGGACAAAACGTGACAAACACATGACGTCAACGTGTTTCTGCGTTCAATAATAATAGTTTAGACTTGACCACAACCTCAGCCAAACCTATGCCGCAGCAATCGCCTAGTCCTCCTTCAGATCCCGGTTTCGTTCCTAGGAAGGAGTTTATACGGGAGCAGAAGGTTATTCCAAGCTCGTTTGCCCTCGTCGTCATCTCTGCCTCAAGTCTGGTTCGCCTCTACTCCTTTCCGTCCTCTGTCATCATTGCTCTCCGTGCCCTCTTTGAGGCTTCATCCTCTCTAGTCTTATTTAGAGAAGATGTACAACAACACTTTTGCGAATTTGCTCTCACTGGCAAGCCATGGGCCAGTCCAAAGAGTGTAAGGGCAGAGAAGCTTTTGGTCGATATACTGGCTGTTATCTATCAATGCGGATACACGTATCTTTCCAGTCTGGATTATGGAAGAGAGAGCGATGATAGACTTGCAATGGCATTCTCCAAATCACTGAGCTCTACCTTCTCCAACTCGCGTTCTACAAGTCCTCTTCCAGAAAGCATACCTCCTTTTCCACAAAGCTCCTTGAGTATTACTCTAGACAAGCCCAGATCCAGACGAGCTCCTTTCGCCCTTTCCTTCTTGTCTTCCACACGAATGCGCGTGATTGCGCCGCCTCTCCATTTGACCCCCGCGATCCTTCAAGCTGTGCGTGCGTCATGGCCGCGAGGTGTCGTCTCAGAGAGGAAAGTAGGCGACAATTCCTTTGAATTCAAGCTTAAAGGCTACAAATGTGAGAGTGCCCTGTTGTCATTCCCTTGCATTGACCTCGTCTCTTAGGGTTCCAGCAAGATACCTTTGCCACGGATTCGCTTCGACATATCCTCGTGCTTTTGACGTCTCTCGATTCACAGGCGTTTACTCTTCTCTCGTCCATCTCGATGACCAACCGCTCTCGGGTGAAAGATTTGTGGGTATTTACTGGTCCAGGGTCTGGCGATATTATACCCCATGAATCAAACGCATTACCATCTGTGAGAGATGGATTCAATGAGGACATGAGTCGGGCACATGCACACTTTCCAGGCACTGCTGGGCAGTTTGGGTCCTCTACAGGCATTACCCAGCACCGAAGGCTCTCGTCGGAACCTACTGGCTCCACAACCTACGTTTATCCCAACGTTAAGGCTACCACTGAACGGGGCAATGCTCACAAAAATTTCTCTCTTATCCATGGTTATCGTGCTGAATATCCGCCGACGGGTCCTGCTTTACTTCGCAAACCTGCCCCTCGCGCGCAAGTGCCGGTGTCAGTTGTACACGAAGCAGATCCACCTGGCACTGATGGAATACGTGCTTACCTTCCAAGTATGATTTCAAGTGATGTTGAGAATATGACTGGGGTCGGTACGAATGGTTTCGAAGCTCCTCAAACTGCTTCCCCTTCCAACCAAAACGAGCGATCGGCCGCTAGAGACCTGGCAACATCTTTGTCCTCTTTCCGACGCTTATCTACTCCAATACCTGCTCGTCCACGGAGTCCTTTGCATCCAGTGGTCAACCGTCAAGAAACGCCACCACTTTTGACGTTAAACCCTATACAATCTTCCACCTCACACACGCATAATATGCCACATGCTGGGCGTCAGGATCCCGGTAGTAGACCACTTGGGTCAGAAATATTCACCGACTCTGCTGCTTCCCACACAACCGATCTTAGTCTTCATAACCCGATACAGTGGACAGGTGTCAGGAATACCTTTTCTCAGCAAAGTGAAGGAAAGTCTGCTGCGAAAAATACAAGCACAGTGACTACATCTCGTCGAAAACTTTCTTCAATAGGACCAGTGTTATCTGCTCGTTCGCGACCTGGTCCGATCGAAGAGCAAGGAGGGGATCTGGGTAATGTAACAGGATTAGAAGTTCAAGACAAGGATTCTGGGTCGCACAACCAAATAGCAGACGACGAAACACCGGCGATTCACGAAGTAACATCCCGTGTTGCATCTCCTGAGCTCACACGGCCAGACATACCGCTCCGGAAAAGTGAGGCGGCACTCGTTGGCCTCATAAAGGACACCTCGCCGGCGACTGCGTTGCCTGAAACTCCCAGGGTTGTAACCGGGACGGTTTCGCAAAGCACAGGAAAAGGTCAGGGTTGGGTTCTTGTGAATGTTGGGGAATCATTAAGTGGTCCGCAAGTTGGGTTTGACGAGTCATTGGATAGTACCAAACGTTCCGAAGGTGCTGAGCATGTGACGCCGAGCCCTCACGCGAAAGCAATTGCTGTTATTGATGCACTAGATAACAAGAGCAATGGAAAGGGTAAATCGGCCGCGTTCGCCCCAGTTAAAAAGCGATTTTTCTACTTTGGAAAGAAAATAAAGGTTTGCTCTTGCCTGGTATATTTTTCCTGATGTGAGTTTGATTTTCATCGGATTATAGAAGAAGGAAGAATTTGTAGATGCTTTATCAGGAGCAGACGAAGCAGAACCGCCTCAGCCGCATACTGGGTTCCGGGACAAGCTCAGGATTTCAAGTATTTCGCAAGGTACAAGGAGAGAGAAGGAGTATTGATTTTCTCGACCTTCATTCCAGGCATTTGTCACCATCTTTTGTCAAGTTTGCGTCGTTCAATTATCATGTTCACTGGGATTTACGTAAGATTTTCGTGCATCAACTATTACTGCATATATGTAATCATAATAGAGAAACATTCTTCTGCGTGTATCTTCGTTATAACAGTAGAAAAGGACATAAGAAGTAAGTTCAGACGATTTCGAGACGCGGAACCGACCTGCGCGTCACGATCACGTGCGCAGATCACATGCAATAGTCACACTCAGCAAAACGAGTATCAAAAAGAGCGACGGAATAAGGAGAGACTGATGGACAGCCCGGCAGGAGAACATATTCTCGAGCAAAATCTATTTCATCATATGCCTGAATGAGAGGGTGGATAGTGAGAAAGAGAGTCAACAGGACTTGGCATATTGCAAAAGTTTCGAATCCGGAAGACTCAGTTTGAATAAGTACACATGTGCTCAGACCGGTGAACATACGGAAAGGGCGAGCTGGGGCGGGTGAGCCAAAAGGACGAGATGGGGATGGTGCGGGCAATAAGCGGGGATGGTACGGAAGAAGAGAGTAGGATGGGATTGAGGGTGAAAATTTGCGCGTTGGTACGGAGGACACTGGTCTTATACACAGACTTACCCTCCGCCAGCCACCTGTCCTTTCTTTGCCGCTTCCCGCATCACCTCCTTCCCTCTTTACTCCCACCACCACTTCTTCCTCTGTCCTCTTCCCCTCTGTCCCTCCGTTGCCTGCCTCTGCCCCATATCCTCTTTTTCTCTCCTCTGCGCTCCTCGCGTAGCCCTAAGCCCACTCTTAGCCCCCATACACCCCCTCTTCCCTCATGCCGACCTGTCGACGCAAAAGGGTTGTCCTCACCGAGCCCTCCGAAGCTCTCCTCCAAATTGCAACCACTGATCCCAACCGGGAAGTATTCTACCTCTATGAGACTGGCGAAATCTTCGAGACATACGAGTACGTGCTCTTTCGAAAGGCGCCCAGCCCTCTCTAGCTCCTCGCATTAATTTCCCCCTCAGAGCTTATGCCGCACGCATGTCCTTCTACAAACTCAAGCAATTCCAGTGCGAGGTGACTGGCAAGAGTGGTCTAGACTACTTCCAGGCCGTCGAGAGTGAGAGAGAAGAGGCCCGAACTATGCATCACAGGTTTTCAGAACCTCTCAAGCCTGCGATTCTTAGGGCCGTTCAGTGGCGTGCGTTCCTTCCTCATCCCCACCAATCGACGTGTTCGTTCCGCTGACGTCCTTAAAGAGGTTATGGGGCGTTTGGATCACCTTGTAGAAGCTGTATATGAACGGTTTAAGGACAGGTATTTCAAAAGCGAGAGTGTGTATATGACTTGTAACTTCACTAACGCCGTTTTACTGATCAAGAACGTATGCATCTAGGAGTTGTCGTGGATCTAACTGGCACCAAGTATGCTCCCCCATACATAGTCCCTCTCTGTGACTGATCTTCTTCACCATTCATTTAGGTACTATGCCAGAGTAGAGAAGGTATATCCGCCCAAGTACAACGCTGATGTTGGAGCTCGTGATGCTTACAAGGATTCGCTGTCTTCGTCGCTTGAAGACGAACAACCCCATGTAATTGGCGGTGATCTCAAAATCCCTACCAAGGACGCGAACATACAGGACAACCCAGCTCTCTATTTCTATTGGGTCCATATAATCGAACTTGAAAAGGACAAGGGTCATGAAAAAAAGCAAGGAGGTTCAAAAACTGCTGAAAAGGACGCCGCCATTGGTAGTCTCATGGAAGTCCAATGTGGTATGATGAGGTGCAATTAATCTTGTAAATGGAAAATCTCTCAGCTCATGATAACGATAGTCGCGACCGACTATCTTTCTCCAAATCAATCCTTCGTCGTTTTATCAGAGATTGCGTTGACAGAGATGCAGCTGTAGCGTCACCATGGACAGTCAAACCAAGTATTGCGAAGCGGTATGGAGTGAACTCTGTCATGCCCGAAGAGACTCGTAAAGGCGTCGAAAGCATCAAGAAAGGGGAGATTGACAAACGGAAAAAAGTTTGGGAAGACAAAGAGGGTCCGCCAAATAAAAAGCAGAAAAAAATGACGCCTGCTCAGGAAGAACGGGGTAAGATTGGGATTCTTACCTTCACATCGCGTCTGAATTTGTAAATCCACAGCCGAAAAACGGGAGAAAGAAGCGCGTGACAAACTTGAAAAACAGAAGCAGGCCAGAGAAGAAGCAGAACGTCTTGCTGCCGAGAAGAAAAAGAAGAAACCAGTCAGATATCCAACGGAGGATCTAGACGTGAGGCTAGGTGAAAAGGACAAGAAAGCAGGTGTGAAAGTCCAAAGACCGCACGCAAGCCGAGACCTTCCATTCAACGAAACATCCGGAACGTTTGAAGCCTTCCTTATGGCTTGGAATTTCTTGGTAGTCTACGGGTCAGTATTTTCATCTTCTATCCTCTACATAGCTGCGTTTAGGACTCAACCAGTTTTCAGCCAACCACTTCATCTTTCGACTTTCACCTTGGATGAATTTGAGCATGCGATTCGACACACCCTTACTGATCCTTCTTGTGCTTTACTCGCTGAAGTGCACTCGACCCTCATTTACAACCTGAGGACTGTTGCATTTCAACGTCATAGCGCTCTTGTATCGCTGATGCGTATGCATGAAGCAGCACAAGATGAGGGTAATGATGAAGATGTCGTGTTAGGAGTACCATTTGACGAACTAACAGCCGCTATGGCGGATGTTGGAAATAACTGGGAACGGGTCCCCTTGCGCCACACAGAAGGGCGCGAGGGCTGGGAGGATGCTCTTGTTGGAATGCTCAAAGACGTATTTACAATTTTGACTCTGTATTCTGATGATGACTTATCAACATTTTCCAGCACGCTACAGTAATCACTTTCCCTCGGCTTCGTGAAATTCTAACCAGGTTGCTCTTCGCTGCCGAACCCCGTTCGGAGATGTCGTCTACGTCACCTTCGAGCTCTCGAGATCCCACACCCGAATCTTCCCCACTTTCACAGCGGTCAACCCCCGCTGAACGATATTACGCCTTGCCTCCCCAGGACAAAATTGCGATTCTGTCATTCATGTGTAATTTGGCCATTTCGAGTAAAGCCATCCATGCACATATGGAGTCTTGCGAGGAACAGTTAACTGCACTTCGCAAAGAAAAAATAGACGTTAACCGAATGAAGAAGCAATAGTAAGTGTTTTCCTTACTTACCCAAGTCGTAATTGACGATGGATTTGCGAAGCCTCGAGGAAATGAGCGTCCTTAAGGAAGAGAGCAAAGAGGACCCTTCCGCCAAGAATGTCGTTGACCAGGATGTTGTCATGCACGACGTTAGTGATCTGTCGGATGTGTCTGAAGGTAGTTCGGAGACGCCATCGAGTTCCGGAGGCAAGAAGAATTCTGCTCGGCAGAAGGAACTCCGTCTTAAAGCTGTGACGGCTGCACATGCGAAACAACGCGAGGCCGCACGCGCGAAACAGGCTTCCGTCAAACAAGCTTTGTCTGATCATCGGCGCCTAGATGAAGAAGTGAATAAGCTCGAACGACGCCTTGAAGGAATTGAACGGGAGTTTAGAAAACTCCTTGGAGCGGTTCGAGTCAAGCCTTTAGGGAAGGACAGGTTCTATAATCGAGTATGGTGGTTCGATGGAATGGGCTCCGCGTCTTTGGTCGGAAGCGGTGGTGTTGCACAGTATGGGACGGGCAGGTTATTCATTCAAGGTCCAAGCGAATTCGACAGAGAACTTCTCGATCAAAGGAAAGACGAAGACATTGAAGGACGAAGGAAGGAGGAAGAAGGAGTGGATGGAGTCTTGGGACCTGGAGAGTGGGCTGTTTATTCAGATATGGAGGAGGTCAGCATTCTTTTTCTGCTACTGTTTCTCTATCGACCGATGATTATGAAGCTCGAAGAATATGTCAATTGGCTCAACGTTAAAGGACATCGAGAGACTGCACTCAAGGCTGCATTGACCAAGTGGTGGGTACACATTACAGCAGGTATGAAGCGACGAACAGCAGTAAGTCGGATTGTTATCAATGTACACGATACCGCAATGAACTTCTTTCACAGGATGTCAATGTCAACGCAAGGCTTCCAGAAGCGAGACGTAGTGCCCGGACGAAGGGCGGCTACGACGTCACCCGAGAACCGTATATGATGTGGGTGAACCGTAGAGCAGTGACTTAATCTTAATATTACCTACTTTTTGGGGCCTGACAGAAGCAGTAAGTAGTTATTAGAGCTCTGTCGTCCTCACATTCGTCCTGTGCATATTGAGTAGTAATACCCCGCTGTTCAAAAGCTTGTAATAGTTTGACTAAAAGCCCTCCTGTAATTATTAGGATAAAGTAGGGAGTACTGCGCCGCGGCTTTGCCGGGTGACCTGTCGGCTATGGACTAGCCATGGATTTAATCACCCTGGGGTATAGAGTGCTATCTTTGCCCTTTTAAGCTTTCAGCTTTAACGCTAAAGATGTATAGATTAGCGTCTTAGCAAAAAGGCCTTGAAGGTCCTACCCAAGTCCAGACCTTTGGCTTCATCCGCAAGTTTGCGTTGTCGATGTCTGGTAGTCAGGAGATCTTAGGGGCATATTCGGTCCATTCATTCATTTATCTTCTTTAATAGAGGGGATGGGCCGTCAGATGAGGTACTTATGATTGAGGAACCCCACCCTTGTACTCACCCTTGGTCTTTGAGCATTTGAGATTAACTTCTTAAGACTACGTGTAAGCGTCAAGGAATTTGGTATTACTGTATGGACTTATGACTCCCTCTTACAGGATTGACGCTTGCTCATTACGTGGAGACTAGAGGACAAACGTTTTTTTTGTGTATGGTAAACCGGGATAATGATCGTCGTGTTGACAGACATTCTTAGACATGTGCAGAGAAGATTGGGTCGAGTCGAAGCGAGGCGAACAAGAGACAGGCCACTGGAAGAATTGGAAAAGAACATATTGACCCTAAGGATAAAAGAAAAGGATACGGCAATACGAGAGTTACTGGCACATGCATGGAAGCCGTGAATCAATATGAAGAGATCGGATCAGATGTCAACTTTAAAAAGTCAATACACTGTCGTAAACGAACGAGATTTTGAGGGAAATCTGCGGAAATATTTCCCTATAGCTAGAGTTATGTGTGGACTTTTCAATCACCCGTTTTCATTCTTGTACGTACGCGTATCTCTGATGTGGATTTTTCTGATAAGACTATCTAATTAAACTAGGTTAAACTCTTGTCATTCCCCTCGAGCTCTTTAAAAGTGCCCCCGTGGCCAACGACTCCCTAGATCCGATGTCGCTTCCTGTCGCTTTTTCCGTTGGCTCCGCCTCAAGTGGCCAAAGTGTTAGAGATGCAATCGCCTCGTGTGACGACCTCTTAATATGTCCACGACCCCAAGATCTACTAACAATGTTGCTTCGCAGACCGTAGATCCCAATATATTGTTGCAGGTTCTCATGTTACTGCAGCGTCAGATACGGAGACTTTTTCAGACGACGAGGAAGACGACACATATTCCGGAGTAGCTGACGAAGAAGCCAATAATACGGAACCTGGTCGAAATTTCAATAACTGGGACCAATCCTTGGAAGCTGAAGGGAACGACTTGGAATGCGCGTCATCGACATCGAGCCTTCAGCTTACTAACACGAGTCTGACAAGTGAATTCTTGACACCCGGAAGGATGAGATGTCCTCGGGAGACAACTCCGCTACTTCGTAAAGCGATATCATTTTCCCCCTCACCACATCACCGTCGATTGTCCACACCAAACGCTGTAGACAATGTTGTTTCTGACACGCCAGCAACTGTTGATTCACTCCAACCGCAGTCTTCATCTCACCGCCGTCTTTCTGCAGACTCTTTGAAAAGTGCAAGATATGACTATGGAGGTAAAAGCACATTTGGTCAAACAGTACGCACTTTTCTACTTTCATTGATCTTGAATTGATCCCCACCCGATTCATAGCTGTTCAATTCTACAGCGATTCTTCTTGGTATTGGCATGCTTTCTGAGCCTCTTGCTTTTGCCTACTCGGGCTGGGTGACTGGAACAGTTCTTATTATCGGATACGGATTCGTCTCTTGCTACACGTATGTTCTTAAATTTCACTTAAGTAACTTTGTCGTGGCTGAGATTTCTCCATAGAGCTAAAATTCTTGCTCACATCATTCTTTCAGACCATCGTTTACGCTCCTATTCTGACATCGGACGAAAGGCATTTGGGCAATCATCCATGCCCTTCATAAGTCTGCTTTTCTGTCTCGATTTATTTTCCGTTAGGTAGAATCATTCAACCATCAGCATTGCTCGCGCCTTGACGGATTCTTGTTGCAGCATTATTCTTGTCACTCTCTATGCGGACTCTTTGCATACTCTGATACCCAGTTACTCTACAACCACATACAAGTTATGGGGTCTCTTATTGTACGTGTGATAAATACCTTGGTCAAACCTAACTGATCAATTTTCAGGCTAATCCCTACCATCTTCCTACCCTTGTCTCTTCTCTCTTATACCTCTATCCTCGGCATCCTGTCTACAATTCTTATTATCTTCGTCGTTCTCATCGACGGCTTTTGTAAATCAGAGGCACCAGGTAGTCTTTGGAGACCTGCTGAGACTAACTACGGTGTCCAAAATCCGCAGAACCTGGGACTCGCATTTGGCCTATTTATGGCCGGAGTAAGCATCATTAAACTTGATAAGAACGGCGAAAAATCATAAGCTGATTCTTGCTGCAGTTTTCTGGACACGCCGTCATTCCATCACTTGCTCGAGACATGAAAGATCCATCTCAATTTGACAAAATGATCAACTGGGCTTTCGTGAGTTAGAGACCGTACCTTTTTATCATAGCAGTTCGTTGAGTTCTGCCTCGCAGTTTGTCGCGACGATGTTGTACGCGCTGATTGGATACGCAGGATACCGGATGTTCGGAAACAATGTCAATGAGGAGGTACGTTTTCAAATCTCAGTTTCACTTCTATCGTTCAACAAGTTTGGTAGATTAGTATAGATCTAATGAGGACGCCGGGATATAATCCAATTTTGAACACATTTGCATTGTGGATGCTGGTTATAAGTCCGTTGTAAGTCTGTTACCTGAGTTGACATCATGTTTCTGACGACTGGCAGATCAAAATTTGCGTTGACCACTCAGCCCGTATGATTTCTTATATGTTCCACTACACAAAATCTGACTTGCTTACAAATAGCTTAATGCTACTATTGAGATTCTACTTGGTATCGACTTGCCCCTTCTGACACCTGAAGACATGGCGACGAAGTCAAACGGTTTGACGACTGCTCCGCAAGGATCGCATGTCATTCTGAAGAGATTCTTTGCTGTCACTCAACGTGTAATGATTACTATACTGTCGGTGACGATTTCTATTTTGGTACCAGATTTTGGCGTCATGATGGCTCTTCTTGGTTCCTTTGCGGCTTTTGCGCTGTGTCTCATCGGCCCTCTCTCTGCCAAAGTAGCACTCACAGGCCGTTGTAGTATGAAAGACGGGATACTCCTTGCTGTTGGCGTGATCATGGCGATCTGGGGTATAGTTGCGACGGCATTTGTGGCGACATAGGACTGTTTTAGAACTTACAATCAATCCGAAAGGAATGTAGAGGAAAAGATATAAGTATGAGGAAAAATCATTGACAATCAATCCGCGAAGCAACATTCATAAGGAATTTTATGCCTTGTGAGCGGCATGCGAAATGACCTTCGAAAGCTCTGCGGGGAGCTGAATGTTAACCAAATGAGTCCACTAAGGTAGAACTTACGCGATAGATTGATGCTCTCTTGTACAACGGTGGCTACGATGTGGTTGTCAGGATTTGAGGGGACCGAAACTACTGAGGAAGCGGCATTGATGGTCCACCCAAGCTTTGTAATGTATGCCTCGAGATCAGATCCTACAATACAGAAACATCAGAAGTCCCTCGTGAACATAATGCAAATATTCAATACCTGTAAGATCTAAGTATGAACCAAGTCGTTTTGTGCTGATCTCCGTAAATGCAGCCTTGACAGCACGAACCGCAACTTCTCTCACAGCATTCTCAAAGCCAACGCATTCAACGGTATAATTGACGCGCAAGGCATCCAATTCTTCAGAACGGTATTCTTCCCAGAATTTTGGAAAGCGACACCGATACAGAAGACTGTGTAGGCCTTTCAATGTGGGCAACAGGGCAGGAAGGGGATCAGGCTCGTCGAGGTTGGCATTCACGGGTCGCTCGTCCAGAAGTGAGATGCAAAGGTTGAAGTCCGGGAGCGGGCATGCAGTCAGGGCTTTGATGAGGATGTTGACGACTACATCAGGGTTGTAGAGGTCGGGATTGAATTGATAACTAAGGTATGAATCAGGAAGCTCCTGTTTTATGAGAGCCTAATGGCGACGCACAGTTTCAGGATAGCAAGGTTTGCCAGGCAGTCATACTCCTCACTCCGGATCTGATGGTAAAGGTAGTCCTCAAGGATTGAGACATTTGAAGGGTTGTAGCGGTCTAAGAGATGGGTTGAAGCACACTGAAGTATGAGTCGGACAGAGACCATACCAACGCCCGAGACAAGGTCTTCGATGAGCTCTGTGCGTGTTGGAGGAGAAACCCACGATGACATGGACATTTTTGACACCGTCAATAATGTGAAGTCTTTAGCAGACTGACGATGAAGAAGGGTTTAAAGAACTTTGAAAAGAATTTTTGTACACGTGACTCTGAAGCTTAATCTTCTGTAGAGTGGAGACATATCGTATCCCCAACCAGATGCAGTCTTCGGTGATTTCTCATTCTACCAGAGGACAAGTATTATCGTCAGGAAATCCTACGTGTTCTCAAAAACCTTGCTATAAATTGTCGTACACCCTCAGTGGACATACCCGTGCTATTTCTGCACTCAAATTCAGTCCCAATGGTGCTTTCCTTGCTTCATCTGGTGTGTGGATGTTCGATCCACTCAGACAGTGCTAGCCTTACCACGCTCTTCCAAGGGGCCGATAAACTTGTCAAATTGTGGGACGCGAATAACGGGGAGATCATACGCACATTTGAAGGCCACGAAGAGGGAATCTCAGACATCGCTTGGTCTAGCGACGGTGATCACCTTGCGTCAGCCTCAGATGATAAGACAATTATCATATGGAGTCTTGAGCTGGTATGCGATGTGTCGAGCTGTCGCAATGTAGGTTTCTTTCACCGACATTCGTGATGCTAGGGTACTGCTTCCAGAACCTTGATTGGGCACACAAATTTCGTATTCTGTCTCAACTACAACCCGAATTCTAACCTTTTGGTTTCTGGGGGCTACGACGAAACTGTGCGCGTTTGGGACGTTGCAAGAGGTTTGCTTCTTTACATCGCTTCCCTTTGCAGCAATCCATTTGGATGATCCATTTTGGGTAGGAAAATCTCTCAAAGTCCTGCCCGCCCACTCGGATCCAGTCACGGCGGTCAGTTTTAATCATGATGGTACTCTCATAGTGTCCTGTGCGATGGATGGGTTGATGTGCGTGCACTTCTTTGTCTAATCGTTTTTCAACGCTCATGGCAGCTGAAAGACGAATTTGGGACGCTGATTCCGGACAGTGCTTAAAGACTCTGGTCGACGATGATAATCCCATATGGTTCATACTATTATACCCTGGTTTTACACAATCCTGCTCATTGCCATTACTAATAAAGTTCCCATGTCAAATTCTCGCAAAACTCGAAATTCGTGCTTGCATCAACTCAGGATTCAACGATTCGACTTTGGAACTATCACTCTTCTCGTTGTGTGAAGACGTACGTTGGCCATACAAATCGAACATATTGCATCGCGGCATGCTTCAGCATCACGAATGGCAAGTACATTGTAAGCGGTAGTGAGGATAACAAAATCTATATCTGGGACCTTCAAACTCGCCAAGTGTTGCAAGTTCTTGAAGGACACCGAGGTACATTGATTTTCATCCGGGAAAAACAAGAGTTCACCTGTGTTTTGTGTAGATGTAGTATTGACCGTGGCCGTAGGCACCTTTTGCGTTGTTCTTGAAATTGAGGTTCATCATTGTTTCTCAGACACACCCAACAAGGAGCATTATAGCGTCGGCGGCCATGGACAAAGACATGACAATACGACTTTGGCATGACGACAGTTTGTAATGAGTATTGTGCAATGTGACCATTATAGTTATGGCCGCCAAGTTGAGAATTTTGCGAAAGATGTTCCTCATTTTCTTCATGTTGTTGTCACAATCAAACAACGAAGCCGTTCCTATGTGTCAATAAATTGCTAAAAGTCCGGACACAAGAAGAGGAACAATTCAACTGCAAACAACCATCTATTTATTCCGTCGTGATCGGTCAATTTCTAGAATGAGTCAGCGTCATGGGGCGATGCAACTTCAAACTCCGCTAGATGTTATAAAGAGAGTTGTCTGCTCGTCATCTTCCCTGCTTTCAACCTTCACTTCAGTTAAACTACTTCACTATGCAAATCTTTGTCAAGACCCTCACTGGAAAGACAATTACTCTCGAAGTTGAATCTTCAGATACCATCGACAATGTCAAGGCTAAGATTCAAGACAAGGAAGGGTGAGCGTCATGGTCACTGATGCCATGTGTTATTAACATTGTTAGAATCCCCCCCGACCAACAACGTCTTATCTTCGCTGGAAAGCAGCTCGAGGATGGCAGGACCCTCTCAGATTATAACATACAGAAAGAGTCTACTCTCCACCTAGTTCTCCGTCTCCGTGGTGGTATGCAAATCTTTGTTAAGACACTTACTGGAAAGACGATTACCTTGGAGGTTGAGTCATCCGATACCATCGACAATGTTAAAGCCAAGATTCAGGATAAAGAAGGGTAGGTTTTGAGTCGCTTTTCAGGGGTCAATCAATTCACTGTCAACACAGAATCCCTCCTGACCAACAGCGTCTCATTTTCGCGGGCAAGCAGCTTGAGGACGGTCGTACCCTCTCCGATTATAACATCCAGAAGGAATCCACTCTTCATCTTGTCCTTCGCTTACGTGGCGGCATGCAAATCTTTGTTAAGACTTTGACTGGCAAGACCATAACTCTCGAGGTCGAATCTTCCGATACCATTGATAATGTCAAGGCCAAGATCCAGGATAAGGAGGGGATTCCTCCTGACCAACAACGTCTTATCTTTGCTGGCAAGCAACTCGAGGATGGCCGTACTCTTTCTGATTACAACATCCAGAAGGAATCGACTCTCCACCTTGTCCTTCGCCTACGTGGCGGCATGCAGATCTTTGTCAAAACTTTGACGGGGAAGACCATTACTCTTGAAGTTGAATCCTCTGACACGATCGATAACGTCAAGGCGAAGATTCAGGATAAGGAGGGGATTCCTCCTGATCAACAACGTCTCATTTTCGCTGGCAAGCAGCTAGAGGATGGTCGCACTTTGTCAGATTATAATATTCAGAAAGAGTCTACTCTTCATCTTGGTAAATCTAGGCGTAAACCATCTGATCTACACTGCTTATCGCCTTGACAGTGCTTCGTTTACGTGGCGGCGAATGAAGAGGGAATACGGTGGCTGAATGTTTCTAAATGTGGAGGAGGGTTTCTCCTGTACAGTTGTTTCAGGTACATAGGCCTAGATGTTACACATTTTTCCTCTCAAGCGTATTCACTATGTTCTCAAATGTTGGAACTGTACTCTATCATAAGTGATCACATAGAGGCTTGAGTAATTTCCTTTGATCTATTTTTCTCCGTCGGCTTTCTTTCTCCGTCTCCTTTTCTTCGCTGGCTGAGTCATTGTACCGTTAGTAGTTGATTTCGGCTCATCACATTCGTCTCGTTTCCTCTTTTCGCCTGTGGTGGATGCTGACATTGATGTATGCGCGATCACGGACTTTCCCTTTGTCGAAGGCTGTTTCTCCACAGACGGTTTCTTTTTCTTCACACTCAAAGGATTAGGCCCCTTCGGCCCCTTTTTCTTCTTAGATATTTCTGCGGATGTCTGAGAACCTACAAAGGTCAATTCCGATGGACTTGGTTGCAAAGCTTTCTCTTCCATCTGAACTCGTGTAAGGCAATACATAGTCAATTGATTGCGACGTACCGCGGCTTTTATCTCCACAGTCAAATCGCTGGGTGGCTCAAGCACCATAACCGACCGATTGATATGAACGATGGGAACCCCAGGAATCTTCCTTAATTTTACACGAAGAGGCTGGGACTGCGTTAAAATCACGTAACGGTGCTTATTGGCTGGCCCTGTGAATGGTAAAATCGCAGTAAGGAAGATAAATATAGGAGGAACAAACCAACAACACTCTGAAGGCATTCATCTCCGGGAATAGGCTCTCGATGATTACATTTCCGTCGCTCAAATGTCTTCGCCAGATCAACAGTGGGCTGTTGCGATTTGCCCTGGAGGTATAGTTCATGGATACAGCACTGTGTGATCACTGAATCCGTCTTCGGGGCCCCGATTCTTCTAATATGAATGAATCAAGACGCACTCGGTTTAACCTCTCCCTGTAGGATTATTCCAAGCTGACGCGGTAGTTCTATTTTCTGCTCGACTGCAGTTTTTAAAATCTCAGAATCGACTAAGAGTCCAAAATGTCAAATCAGAACTGAACTCTGTATAATAACTAGCGTGAAAATTACCGAGCACTTGGTAGGGTTGCCTAAATCCAAATGTCATGGAATACAAAGACATTAGTTTCCTGTATGCTTTGGCTCGTTTTTGGCGCATCTTTCACGTAGAGATTCAGAGATCAAAGACGAGGTAATGTTTGTGTCACAAGCGCCTTTCCGTATTTACTGATGTTGATGAGTTGCCTGCCAGTAATTTCTCTGACTTCCAATATGGTGCTTATCCCTGTCTTCTTGACGATTTCATGGTAAGTTTATAGAATGCATCTACGCACACACCATACTCAAGTCTGTACAGTTTTATTTCTTTATCAGCCGCAATGGATCTGACGGGCATGATCCAATGGAATGACGAATGCCCAGGTTATCATCTCCTAATGCTCATCCTATGGTTCCTTCTTGCTATACATTCTCACACAGATATTCACACTCTACGTCCTTCAAAAGTGATATTAGACAATGGAAAGATGAAGGGGAGTATACTCCGCAATGGAAGCTTTACGATGTACGTGAACTATTAAAGTACTCGAAAGTACATTAATCAAACCGTTACAGACCCGAGGTTCCGGTTGGAACATACGTCCTATCCGTCGTCACGCCAGACTACTCATTTGACCAGGTCAGCTTATCCAAGTGCTACAAAGGCAAACGGCTGACATCTAAACCAGTTACGGATAGACGTTGTAGATATGGAGGAGCCTCAAGTCCGGCCTTATGTCATTGGCACGCCTCTCAATCCCCCTTCAACCGTGCTTCTTAGGTATCCCATCATTCTGTCACCGAAGAGCAAGTACACATACTTTGTTCCTCGTGAATCGTTCAACATCCTGGGTATGTTATCCAACCCAATGACATTAATGATGGTCGTCGGTGGTGCTATGATGTTAGCCATGCCTTACCTTATGGTACGACCCCATATTCATTGCAATTTATGACAATCTGACGTACCACACAGAAAAACATGGACCCCGAGGTTATTGAAGATTTTAAAGAACAACATGCCAAAGTGACCAATTTCCAAAATGCAGTTACGAGTGGTGATTTAAAGACTGGGTAAGTTCTCTCTCTGAAATTAATGATACTGCTGACGCGGCTGTCAGATTATCAGCCATCACCGGGAGTGAAGATCCCAAGAAGGGATCAGCAGCAAATACACCAACATCATCCAAAAGTCGGGGCAAAAACAAGAGACGTTAGACATCATACATAGTTAAACGCTGTTAGGAAGTAGTATTGTATTACAAGGATAATGAGGCACAATGGAGATCAATTCTGAAACATCGATGTTTGCTGAGCTGTGCCATCTGGATATAGCAGGGCGCGTCGGATTACTGCATTCCTAGATCACAGTGAGGAAGTTGGCAAACAAATTCATACAGGAGCACACCTTCGTTTGAATTGCGCTATAATATCATGCGCGCCCTTTCGTTCGCCAACTGGAACTTCGGCGTGTCTGTGGAAATGTAAGTACAAGTTTTGTGCACCATCATGGTGCAATTACCCATCAGTCGCCGTTGTTTCAATAATGTACATTTTATCGTTCTTGGGTTCGCTATCACTACTTGCAGCTGCACCGGGAGCGTCTTCAATTCTTAAAGAGGTAACCGCAAGATCTTTCGAGAGGCTTTGCACTGTTGGCAGCTTGTCTGAAGAGTGAGGGTAATCAAGTACGAGAACATGTTCATTGGAATGTTGTGGCCACAGGACCGAAGGAGAATCATTTGCATAATGATATTGGATAGTAGGATGACCAAGGGCACTCGAGCCCGTATTAGATGTAGATACAGACGAATGAGAGAAAAGAATGTAATATGGTGGTTGGCTCATCGGGATAGTTTCGGTCTATTTGGCTGCTGCTGGAGATCAGATCTCTTAGATTTGATCGAGGCCCCGATATATATTGCAAGAACGTTTTTGCCAAGATTGCGCAAACATTGTCCGGGTACATGGACAAGCCTGCACAAGCCCTTGGAACCGTTTTAGCCGCTCAAAATATCCTGCTCGACTACCATGATTATCCAGTTCGGCGGTCAGATGGACTATGATCACACTGATCGGCATGGGCATCTATGGCAACCGCTCGAATGGCGCCTAAATCAAAAAACCAGACAAAACCCAAGCTTGCAAACCACTTAAAATCGCGACTAGGAACCTTCGAATTCAAACTAACTTTCCCTCACTTTCCCTCACTTTCATTTCTCTCTACAATTCTTTTGCCTTCTGACATGACCCGTCTCGTTTCTTTCCTGTCTGTTGTACTTCTGGTGGCTTCTCTTCCTGATGTGCTTGCTGGTCCTGCCTGTACCAAGAGGCACTACAAACATCCCGACTGTCTCTCCAAATGCAGGCACGGTTGGGGCTGGTCAGGCAAAGCGATGGGGAGCGACCGTTGGGGGCCTGTGATGAAAAACATGCCTTCCAATGTGACTCTGGATGATGTACTTCATAGGGCCTGTGGTTTTGAACCGTATGTACATTGATAACTCGATCGAAATCTTCACAGTTTCTCATCCTTGATAGGTCCTCGACTGCCCATGAGCCCATTGGCAATGCCGCGACAGGGTCAGTTACTTTACCTTCTCCCACCAACTCTTCCGTGAACACGCTCGAAACACCCCCTATCACTGCCTCTACTTCCTCGGAAGCACCTTCATGTTCTTCATCTTCCGTTCTGAGCACCAGCGTTTCCAGTAGACACCATGTTTCCCCGACGTCCACCAAGCCTTTCACGACCTCTACCACACCTGCTGCCACTCCGAATACGAACTCTCCTTCATTATCCCGCTCGCCTACTACATCCAGCACTCGACGCCCCACGACTACCAACACTGCCGCTCCTACCACGACTGCTGCCTCTTCTGGCGGGAGCAGCAGCAATGATGTCAATGCCTATCTTTCCGCTCACAACACGGTCCGCGCGCAACACGGAGCCGCTCCTTTGGCCTGGAGCGACAATTTAGCTTCGAAAGCTCAGACGTGGGCTAACAATTGCGTCTTCAAGCATTCAGGAGGATCTCTTGGTCCCTTTGGCGGTACGTGCTGCTTCTAGATTAGTCCTTTAACTAACGAAATCTGCAGAAAACCTTGCTGCTGGTACAGGTTCCTCGTATGGCATTCAGACGGCCATCAAATCTTGGACAGACGAAGTCTGTGAGTATCTTTATGCAAACCGCTAGATTAGTCTCGTCGAAGGGCTCATGTTTATTCACTTTAGCCGAATACGTTCCGTCTCATCCTATGTTCTCCCATTTCACGCAGGTCGTTTGGAAGAGCACCACTCAGGTTGGATGTGCTGTCCAGTTGTGTGATGGCATCTTTTCCTCTTCTTTCGGGGTACGTTGTTTCCTAGTTTTCACGCCTCCCACCCATCGATATATGTGTTGCGATATAGAAAGCAAAGTATTATGTTTGTGAATACTCCCCTGCCGGTAACATTATTGGCGAGTTTGCGTACGTTGAAGCCAATTCACAGGGTTGTGTCTTTTTATCTGACATTGATCGTTTCCAGTCAAAATGTGCAAGTCTGAAAAAATGCTGTCCTTATATTATTTCTTTCTTTTTTCATAGTCTATTTCTGTAGGATTGATTCCTCTCCCCTTTTGCATGAACGTATTGTATACGCAGGTACTTTTGCTACATAATAAATTCTTGTGGGTGGCCGGGCCGCCAAAGCCGTTGCGTCACTCTCACTGAGTTTGTTTAAAGAACTCTTCTTCTGTCGTTTGTACCATGAGATAGATGCTTTCCTCACGTCTGATCTTCCTCAACACACTCTCAAAAGTCACATACATATTTCTCGTACTGGTCACCATCGTCGCCGCCGGCCTATCCTGTTCCGCCCTCCTCTCCCAAGCCGTCCGGACTTCACCAAAAGAGTCATGGAAGGACAACATCAACGCGCTAGTCATCGGCGCCTCCTACGCCGTCGTCGTGCGTCGCTCCTAGCCTACATAAATGCCGTCTGACTATGGAACTAAATAAAGCTCGTGGCGTCGCTGCTCTACTGCGGAAAACGGCGGATCGCGATGAGGCTGAGGCTGCACCGCATCACCAAATCTAGCAAGTCCCTCGAACAGGGCGACATGCCTGACGTGCGTAGTGCGTGCTTGTGCCCGTGTTGAACACATCCACTGACGAACCCCCCGATACGCGTCGCATGTAGGTGGTGCACAAGTATGTGGCACAGGAGTACGTCCGCGCGTGTCTCGTTGCGTACGAGTCGTTGCCCAAGGACGCGTTCCACGAGGGATGGGGCCGGCCAGGTGTGTTTCTTTGTAGTCGCCTTGACAGGGGTGTTTTTGATCGCGCAGGCACGAAACACGAAGGCGTGCGTTTCCGTCGGGCACTCCTCGACACGATACCCAAGATCGGTCAGTCAGCCTCACACACATATTGTTTCCTCACGACACGCATGTGTGTTCCTTTTCAGATGAACTAGCACATATCGTTATACCCACGCACCCGGTGGCAAAGCCGCACGCGCGGATGCTGCACCAGTTCCGGTTCATCCGCCCGCTGCTGCCGGTAGACCAGGACGGCCTCACGCCGTTGCATTATTATGATTCTGCGGTGCAGATCGCGCGGAACGGGGACACCGCGGCTCTCGGGGAGCACGAGTATGAGATCGGCGTAGGTGCCGCTGAGGAGATTTTGAGATGGTGCGTGTATGTTAGACGAGAATGAATGTTGTTGATGAAAAACTTGGCAGCCTCGAAGAGTGTCGGTTGGAAATGATGATCGAGGGGTCGTCGTCTACGCAACTGAGCTTGGCGTCTAGTTTGTAATGAGAATTTTTTCTACTTGAAAGGCTAAAGGCTGGGCCGCGGCGAACGCGTTGATCGAGTGCACATGATTTTCTCGTCTCCGACCAGATCGAGTCTGGCCCATGTTGAATTTATTCACAGATTCTACAGATATCTATGTAGGACAGAGGTATCATTTCCAAGATCAGAACACAAAGACCTGGGTAAACGGAGATTTGAGTGGAGAACTAATGACAACAAATAAATTTTTACCTGATCAACCAGCTTGCTGACGGTGCGTGGAGCCGGGTATTTGAGTTCCTCGAGATTTTTCCTAGAAAAGATCAGCACCTGGGTCTGTGTCGACTGAATGGGAACCTACTTCATGGCGCCAACCATAGGGGGAGGGCCTGGAGAAAAATTGGGATCAGAATGTCAAAGACAAAAGGTCGTTGCTTACCGCAGATGAGGAGTTTGCTGTTGGTGGTGGCAGGGTTGGGGAGGTGTTCCTGGATGTGCTCCTTGGTGACAAAGCCGACGCCACCCTTCCAGCCGGCGGGAGGGTTGTTGAGGACGTAAAAGATCTTGAACTTTGCTTCGTGGACGTCGAGAAGCTCCTCGAGATCATCCTTGAGGAGGATATCGTCCTCGTTGACGTTGGCATAGATGAGGGTGACGGTGGTCTTGTCAAAGGGATTGCGGAGGGCAGCACGGATGATTTGGATCATGGGGGTGATTCCAGTGCCGCCTGCAATCATGCTGATGTGGTCAGCGAGGTCGGGAGAGTACTGGAAGTTGCCCTTGGGGCCCTTGACGCGGATCTTGTCGCCGAGCTTGAGCTGGGCAAAGTGACGGGAGACGTTGCCTTTTTCGTAGGACTAGAGGACGTGTAAGAGGATGTGGGTTGTGCGGGGATTATAAAGATACCTTGATGAGGAGATCAAAGTGGCCGCGGTCGTCGTCGTTGCTGACGGGGGTGTAGCTGCGGACAACGTCCTTGCCATTGATCTCGGCACAGACGGAGATGTGCTGGCCGACAGGGAGACCTAGGACATCTTGTTCGTGGGGGAGGCTGAAACGGTAGCTGTGAAAAGTTTTGAGGGGGTGAACTGAGATGAACGAGAGGGTTGACGGACATGGCAGTGTTGTGTGAGACGACGATTTTCTTCTCGAGTGGGTACTCTTGCCATGCGGCGGGGTTGAGAGGCTTTGCGCGGCCTGAAGACGCGTGAGTTGACGAGCGAGTGGTGGGAAATAGAAGTACAGACCGGTGTGGAGGACCTTTGCGTAAAAGGCGGTGGCGACGACGATGGCGGCAGTGACGAGGACTGCGGGAGAGCTGGCGAGCTCAAGGAGGTCGTATGTGCCGAAGCCGGGGATGTCGACGGTCCTGAGTTTGAGAAAGTCGGCCATTGTGAGGTTTGAATCTGGGAGACCGATGAGGATGAGACGGGAGACGTCGTAGCCTGCTGCGGCGAGTCTGTTGTTGATAAAGTGGAAGAGGGCGACGAGGGAGGAAAAGGTGAGAAGGAGAGAGGCGAGGAAGGCGGCCTGGGCCGAGTTCATGGAAATTTATGGACAAACAAGTTCGCACGGTGGGTTGGAAGGGAGTTAAGAGCGGGTCAAGGGTCGTTGGTCAGGAGTTGGTCAAGAGTTGGTCAAGTGGATGGATTAGTTGATCAAGTGGAGGGGTAGTTGATCAAGAGGGGTCGTTGGTCAAGCTGTCTAGAATAAAGCAGCCGATGGTCGTCATGCAACTTTGATCAGTTTCACTCTTCTTCCTTTACTGCTACGCTGGTCGTCGCAAGTCTCGTCGACCATGCCCGACACAACGCCCATGTCTCTCCGCAACGCAAAAAAACTCTCCCTCACCCTCCCAGAGTCCGTCGCTCCCCCACACCTCCTCCGCTCCACCCGTCGCTCCTCCATCATGTCCCTCCCTGCCACCGCCAATGCCGCCCTCACCCACCGCAGAGACGACGGCGACGCTGCAGTCCCCTACGCTCACGGCCCCATCGAGATCATCCCCGGCGTCTGGCTCGGCTCCGAAGACAACGCCCGCGACTGGCAGGGTCTCATTGAGCGCGGCATCAAGTCCATTCTGAACGTCGCAAAAGAGGTCGCCTGCCCCCTCGACCCCGGCCACTCCCTCCGTCCTGTCGCCTCCACCCCCGACTTTAAGAAGCAGCCAAGGCCAGACTCCACCTACCATCCCCCCAACATCGTCACAGGCAGACCAGGCATGCACTATCTCAAGCTCCAGTGGTCCCACGGCCAGCAGGACCTCGTCCACGTCGGTTTTCACGACGCAATGTCTTTTACCGACGCCGCCTTGGCTCGCGGCGAAGGCGTTCTCATCCAGTACGTCCGTCTTGCTTGTTGCCTCATGTCGCGTCTCTTATTAATGCAGTTGTCAATGTGGCATTTCACGCTCTGCAACCATGGTCATCGCCCTGGTCATGCGCGCAGCCGCAGAGCAATCTCCCTCCGTGTCCCCAGACGTCTGGGCCCTCAAGGGTATGCAGGGTGCTTATTCCTATGTCAAGCAAAAAAGCAAGTGGGTCAGTCCCAACATGTCGTGCGTCTCTCCCACTTTCCATACTGCAAATTTCTCTCTGACACCTCGTGCCAAGCCTCATTTACCAACTGATGGATTACGAAAAGAAACTCAAGCGCGACACCGGCTCGTCCTCAGACTCGGAAATCTCCAGCCTAATAGACGAGGAAGAAGAGTGGGGCAGGCAGCGCAAATTGTTGGATGACATGCCCTCGGATGATGAACCCGAGAACACCTTTGTCAAGCGAGAAGCCGAAGCACTTGACAGGGCCATGGAAGACCGCGTCGTCGCTCGCCAATCCTCTGCTTCGTCCCTGGCTTCGTCTTCCAACTCGGGTGTCGGCATGGGTGCCGCCTGGCGTACTCGCTACGCCAACCCACGTAAGCGTACTGGTTCCATCGCTAGCAATGCGACAGGCGCCAGCAGCAGACTAAGCGAGGATCTCGTCGAAGAAGACGAGGAAGACGATCTACTTGGTATTGGAGGTGGGTTCGAAGGACGAATCAGCGCTGAACCCTCAGACTCCTCTGCTTCACCAGACGACGAGGAGGAAGAGGCCACCAATGTCTCTGCCTCAATAGCTCGTCCCAACCTACTTCTTACTGCCCCAGTGTGGAAGTCTTCGTTCAGCCTCGCTCCCCCACCTACCACCGCCTTCAAATCTACTTTTACTCTTCCCCCACCGCCAACCGCTACCCGTTCGACCTTTAAAATCCCTCCACCTCTATCCGCACGTAGCAAGCGACGCCCCGCGCCCATCGGTATCCTCCCACCCGTCCCTTCCTCACCCATCGCCATCGTCGTCGAATCCACACCCCCATCCGAGACTCCGAAGCAACCGAACCGTCCTCACACCGACCCACCACCCCGCGCCCCCGCCCTCTCCCTCCCTCCCGTCCGCCTGCGCACCACCTCTGGCATCCTCCCGCCTCCACTTCACCTCCGTAACCACCTTCCCAGACCCACGACCGCACCCGAGTCATCCACGCCGCCGTCCCAGCAGACCCTCTTCGTCTTCCCACCCTCCCCGACGACGACACTCACGTCGCGGCCACCCTCGACGATGACGATGACGCTGACGTCCAACATGAGCGTGGGTGTGGGGAAAGGCCCCGTGCCGTTCCCCAGCCTCGCGACTCCGCGCGTGTCGACTTTCCGCTCGCAGGGGCGTACGCGCTCGTTTATTGGTCTCGGGGCGGCGCCTGTGCCGACTACGGGGTTCTCCAAGGTCGATGCGCGTGGGTACGTCGGCATTGAGTGAAAGGGCTGTGCCCATCCCATCCCATCCATGACTCGTAGGTTTGTATACCAGTGTATCAATCAGCCACCATCCTTTGGACGCTTGGACGTTGTTGTCGTCGCTGCTTTTATCTTCAACTTTCTCTTTTTTTTTTTATATCTTCTTCCGATCGCTCTCTTTCCAGCTGCAGCCATCACACACGTATTGTTGTTCATGGACAATTATCCTTCTGGATTGGTGTGATCGCATTTATTGTTTTTGTGTTTGTTTTTGTCTTTTTTTTTTTTTTGTACTTTTAGCACTTTGTACATATGTATCGCTCGACGATCTGGTGGCATCTTTTACTTGATTCCCTTTCTTTCACTGCATACTTTCTATTTCACTGTTCATACTTACAATATTTCCCCTTTTTTTTCTTTTGTGGGCCTGGACTGTAGGGTCCTCCTAGTCCCCATCCACCTCCTCCCTCCCCCAACTCAACTCCCGTCCCACATCGCCGCTGGGGATCCTGATTGATATTATTTGGTATTTGAAACAAAATATACATTCAAAAAAAAACTTTATAAACCATTTGTACAAAATCTGAGCTAGCCGCTACCAATTAACGACCTATCTATCTTTGGAATACACGACCAACACTGTTTTTGACGGCGCCTGCGAGAAGAGACCCACCGATCCCACCGAGACCCCAGGTTGAACCCATGCTGTTCGCCCATCTTTGCTTGGCGTCGCGATCGCTAGATGTGTGTGAAGATCACAAGTCAGAATAAATGATGTGGGAACACCGTACGCGTATGTGAACCCTATGGCATTCGTGAAGTTGAACACGAGGGCGAGGATTACGATAGGAATGAAACTTGTTGGGTCGTGTTAGTGACCCACACAGGGATGGAAGGATATCGTATCGTACGCGAAACCCAGTTTTAGGAGGGAGACTATGAGGAGGGCGGTCCATATCAATGGGAAGGAGTATAGTGCGATCTGGAGTTAAAGTGAGAGGTTTTCGTTCACGCAAAAGATGGATTGTTTCGTTTACCCAAAACATCCTGGAATTAAGGAATTGAGTCTTTTGGAAGTGGAGCACGGTGGCGACGGCTTACTTTGAATCTACTGGGTTGGCTGGTCGGGATGGCTAATAATTAGTTGTTAGTCAGTGTTCGCTTTTTTTTTTTGTATGAATGGGAATTGAACAGACGTCTCGGCTTTCAAAGACCCAGTAGCTCTCTCCGTCGTCGTCTACCTGTATTATGGATTAGTTATGCATTGAAGAGGCAGTGTAGGTCGAGATGCACCTGGTTCCAGAACCGAAGGCCTACAAGAGTTCGACCTGAGACGTTCTGCGGAATTATTAGCAAAAGGCGCCGTAGGGATAGAGACAGAGTAGTCACTCTACAATTCCAAAAGTCCATCGCGAGAAGGACGACCACTATGACTGTCTAATTGTCTTTATGAGCCCTCCTTGGGATTTCTTCGTGCCATCGTTTCTCAGAAGCTTACCGAGAGAACATAATTGTCGGTAAAGAATCCACACAAGATGTATACTGTGATAGCAGCCACTCTGAAAAAGTAGAGGAAGAATAGAGCTAGTGGGTGCGCAGACTGTTGTAAAGACACGGTTGACATGGCTCGAAGGATGCGAGGAAAAAGAAGAACAGTCGTACTTGTCGAAAGATGCCCGCGATGCCTGGATGTGGGTAAGTAAGTAGTGGAATCATTCGCGCAGAGTCAGAGCGGATAGGTGGTGCGAGGAAGAAACGAAACAACGCACCAGACTCAGCGTCACCCTCTGTGGTCGCCATTCGCTGGGCATTGTGTGATGTAGGTGTGAGGACAACGGGTGCTCGGGGTGTCGTGGTTTTGGAGGCAATGTTTCCTGTCGGCGCGACAGTGTGTTCGTCGGGTTCAATCGTGTCGAGCAAGGGCGTAGACACGCTCATCGTGGTAGGGTGGAAGTGACGCCAAACGTCACGCGATGACCAAACTTGAACTAATCAACCATGAACGTCGATGAGAATACTCCTCTCCTCAGTTTAAATGCTCCCTTTCAGCCTCTGGTGCAAGTTCCTTCGATTCTTGCCATGTCAAGACACGTCGCCGCGCTGGACGCAAGCCAGATCCGCTTGGAAGACGTCATTAATGGTTTTGAATTCGCAGATCATCCCACGGAAGTCTCATTCGCCCTTGCTGTACTGCTCCATCTGCGCAAGGAGAAAAAGAAGATTCATCCTTCCAGTGACTTGTATGGCCTGTGGCTTGCCCATAAAGCAAATGTCCGAGATGTGGATATTCTAGAGAATATATTGGCAGATATCTGGAATCTGTTTCTGGCCGAGTATCGTAGCGTGCACGATATTCAGACTGTGTTGTGGACTTCGTTTCTGGTTATTGACGATGGACGTGGAAATGCTGAAACTCGACGCGGTGTGTTGTCTATTTTACTGATTAGTTTTCAAGGCTGACTTTGGGTTACAGTCATAGATTTCTTGGCAGAACCGGACTCTCCTGAACCCTTGCTTTCCCATCCCCTGATTTCAGCATTGATTGAACGAGTGTGGGATAATGGGACGACAAATGAAGTTGCACATTATTCTGGATCTCTAGCGCGATATGACGCACTTTCTACACCTCGGTGAGGTTTCTGCCAATGTTTCTCGTTTGCCTGCTATTAATGTTTTGTAAGTATCATCCACCTTGTTGACTGGTTGGCACACATCACCTTTCTCGTTCTGTTACTTCACTACTTGCTGTATCCCATCGAGCAGCCTCACACTTCGGGTGGTTGGTCATGGTATAACTACGGACCACGCGAAGTGTCACTCGTATTTCTTTCCTTGTCTTTTGCCATTCACTCCAGATCCCTTGTGAACATTAGCTCACTGCTTGTGCCTATTTCATTCCTGACAAGTCTTCCCTCTGCTCCACACCCTGAGAGTTTCAGCTTTCTCTTTCTCCAATGGGCTGCTTTCTTACAGCCATTGGGGTTAAACTTACCCGAAGCACCAAGCCATCTCTTCCTTTTTCGGCATCGCCGTACCCTCCCTCTCGCCGTTCTCATCAGCAGAGGTTTATCTCGGATTTTATGCCCAGTGATACTTTTTTTCTTGCCTTTATTACTTCTCGCCTCTTATCTTTTGTCCCTTTCGTTGGACGATGCTTTTTTCCAAAATTCTTCCCGAAATGTCATGTTCTCCCCTCCACCATTGGAAACTAGGTTTACCTTCCTTTGTTTTTTTGCCACAGTGGTCATACTCCTTCTGGCTTCGATCTCTGTTTTGGCGATCAGTACTCCATCATCAGCACACGACACTATGGTGGACGTGTGGGATAGGTACTCTACTGACGTCGGCTGCTCTGCACGAAGAGTATCTGCCAAGCTTGTCTCGTCTTATAGCACTCCCTACATCTTTCCACCTCCATTTAATCTTATTCGCGTCATTGTTTGGATTCCCAAAAAAATTCTTTCTCTATTAGGTTGTCGCTATTCCATGCTGGAAATATTGGAGCGAGTCGTATGGAGGATTTTTGTCGGCCCCTTGGCTGCTTTCGTTGCCTTTCTTATGTTAACACCAAGATGGATATCTCGTACTACTTAATAGGGTAAATGTATCAACGGAACTGCATGAAGAAAGTTGTGACCACCTGCTTGAAGTATCAAGTGTGCAACGACCTCCATCTTGCCTAATTAAGACGCGTCGTCAAGCCATATATCATGTGATGACCGCGTTTGCACATACAAGTGCTTCTCATAATTACACTCACATGCCCACGGACAAGAGACAGAAAAAATTGAGGACTAGTCTCCCATCCTTTGGCGCACCCTCGGATTTGGATAAATCTTTGAACTTTCAACAGGACCCATCCTCATCTGCATCATCGACGCGTGTCATTGGTCCTCTTACGCCCCCCGCTCTCACCACGATATGTGCGCGTGTGTTTGTTGCCAATTTTTTGGACCTCAGGAAGAGTGAAGTTGCATGGGATCGTGTGTCCCAGTCTTTGGCGGCACTGCCAGATATTCTCATACCAAAAGTCTTTACAATGCTTCAGAATACTCATCCGACATATCTGAGCCACGAAGTTATTGTGACTGTGAGTGGTATTCACTCGAAAGCGAGCGATTCTCTCACTTTTGCAGTATTTCTTTCGTGGTCCCTCGATAACTCTTCGAAAGGATCTACCGGGCGTCAAGAAAAGGACTATTTTAGACATTGCGCGCTTCAACTCTGGTGTACAGCACATTGAGCTGACCGGTTTCGACGACATACCTGACAGCACCTTTGCTCAACTTTTCCGGAATTTGTCACACCTACAATCCTTAGTTTTGCGGTGACGACCTCCAGCGATTTCATTCAGAAGTTCCAACGCTAACTTTTTACAGGGGATGCTCCAAAGTAGCTGGTGAATCAATGCAAGAGATCTCTCGAAATTCAACGAACCTTCAAATCCTAAATGTCAGCTATACGTCTGTCACACCTGTCTCACTGGCTCCTGTCATTAGGGCGTGTCCTCACTTGGAGATCCTCAAGGTGGCTGGCATACAGAGTTGGGTCAGTGATGCAATTCGTAAATAGAAAGTTGGACAACCCTGTTTGATGCCCTTTTCACTTTTCAGACAGATACCACATTACCTAAACTGCTTGTTGACCTCCCAGATGGATTTCAACTACCTAATCTCCAGACTCTAAAGCTTCGACAGACTTCGGTATCTGAAGCTTCCCTGGGCCCTATTCTGAAAATATGTCCTGCCCTTCGGAGACTAGATATTTCTTTCACTCTCATTCGACACCCGCCGCAACTCCTAGATTTCCACATGTATAGCCTAGAAAAGCTCTGTTTGACCTCCACCAGTATTTTGCCGAACGATCTCATTAGTGTGATCAGTCTTTTGCCAGAATTACGCGTGCTCGCGATTGGTGCCATGGGCGCCAACCGAGGATCTCGGGCTTCTATTGGCAATACATCAGCAATGACTATGACCGATGTTACGCTTTTGTCTCTGACCTCGGTTTTGGAGAAGTTTCGGCACATTGAAGATATTAGTCTGGTTGGAAATACAAAACTGGGCATGGCTTCAAACGACCCTAGTGCCATGTCCAGTTTTATAAAAAGAGTCGGAAGGAAATGCAAGGTTCTACTTCACGTTCGTTCTTTGACTCACTCATAACAAACAAACTAGAAATTGAACTTGGCAGGCATTCATGCCATCCGTTCATCCGACTTAGCTGGTCTCAGTGACACAAGAGCAGATTTTATATCACCTATTGAAACCTTGATACTAAATAATACCTCGATCGATGACGAAGCTGGCCTTTACATAGCGACTTGTCCAGCACTGAGTACTCTAGCGGTAGCTGGAACCAAAGTGACTAGTACGCTCAATAGTTTTTCCTCCAGTCTGCGACTCGAGCTATTGACAGATGAAGGCATTTTTATGATCCTCGACTCTTGCGAAAAGCTAGAGAACCTCGATCTTACAAGTTGCAGGTCGATTAGAGTGATTGATCGTAGGAGGATTTTTGAAGTACGTGCATTAGAGATTTTTGTAAACTCTGTTTTGATGCAGTTCTCGATCAGGTTTGGAAAGAAGCTAGAGATTGAACGCGTTGAGAGCCAGTGAGCCCCGACTTCAGACACTTTCACTTTATTTACACAACTATCAATCTTCCGTACACGTCATCTTAGTGTTTAGTTCGGTGTACATTGAGAATAATCTTGAGACAGGTGAGTATTCTATGCAGGAACAAGCCAATTTGATAGCTTACATTCGTTCTGATATGTGCAAGTGTAACCCGTGACACAAGTTGTTGGGCCCGTCCAGTTGAGACCTTGAGACACAATTTAGATGACAAAGATCTATTGACGACGTTGAAACGCACCTCCGCATTGACCATAGCCCAGAGCAGGAGTGCCAGTCGTCGGGACAGATGATGTGGTTGAGGAAGCGGTCGAAGAGGGGATCGTGGCTGAGCTCGTAGTCGTAGTGGAAGTCGTTTTCATTGTTGTCGAGCTCGCCTTCGTAGTGGTAGATGTGGCAGTGTTCGGAGGAGCCGTTCCACTAACATCTCCATAGAAAATTCCGCGTCCATTAGTCCCAATATAAACACTGAACTGGGAATCAATCTTCTTAATGTTTGATATATTTGGGCGAAACGTACCGCCCGTACGTGCGGAGATCTGCAGTCAGGACATTTGCGCCGACAGATCCGAATCCATGTGCAGCGTCGTTAATTTGGACCCAATTTACACCCTGATCATCCGATCTGAAATATCCGATAGCTCCACCGATATCGGCTGCAACAAACAAGGCAGGATAACCCCCTGTTTTACCAGGCGCGCCGAGTGCGATAGCCCAAGCTTGATTAATTCCTGACACTGCGTTGAAAGTGGCGCCAGAGTTGGTTGAGTGGTAGAGACCTGTATCCGATGACACCCAAATATCACCGGTGACATTAGGATGGACAACAATCTTGACGGGGGAAGATGAGCTTCCGAGACTGCCCTTCACATTGAAAGTATTGCCGTTGTCACTGGAAACATAGAATGAAGAACCTGATGCGCCGTAGAAAATCCCACTTGTTTTCTTGTCAGACGCGATCACGGCCGTCGAAGGCAAAGAAGAAACAACAGTAAAAGTTGCTTGGTTAGCCGAGACTTGCACGCCGTTTGCGCTAGTCCTCCAAAGAACAGTAGTCCCATCAGCTGAGAGAGCTACTTTTCCACCTGATCGCGTGTCAAAATTACGGTCGTATGACGTGCATTACAACGAACCTGCAACATTATCAGCGGCACCATAGTGTTGCGACCAGCTAGCTCCAGAATTGAATGAGAGTGCCACCTGTTTTCCAGACGAACTGCATCGTAGACAGCATGAGCAGTGAATGAGTCTATCAGTGCAAAGTGCACAAACCTATCTCCAGTGCCAATGCGAACTAGGTCAGCCGGGTTCAGTCCTGCATAGTCAATGTCCGCACAGGTAGACCATTTGGGGTCGGTGTATTCAGCAGTCGGGGGGGTTGTCAGCGAGCTGTGAACAAAGCCTGTGATATCGTCGTCAAGCAACTCGGACAGTATGGCAATGAACAAGAAAATACCTTCGATATCACCAAGAGCTGAATAGAGGATTGGCCCAGAAGGAGGTGCAACCAGACCCTGGACAGAGGTTTCTTCAATACCGTCGGCCCATGAATTGAGGGTGACGTTATGCACAGTATCCCACTATCAAAAGATAATGATTTGGTCAAAGGATAACACAGATATGATGCATCATACCTTGAGCAAATCCCGTCCACCGTAAATAGTAGAACCAGTACCATAAAGCCAGTGATTTGAATCAAAAGGATCAATTACAAGAGCTAAGCAGTTTGTTTGAGCAAGCTCAGGTCTCCATTAACATTTTGCAACACACCTTCCATCATCCATCCAATCTGCAAGTCCCCCAGTGTAAAGTCCACGGAATTGGGTCCGAGCCATGGTGCAAGTGCAGCATTGTAGGAGTAGTACTTGGCAAGAGTTGGATAACTTGGAGACCAAGCCCAAAGCGGGGACCACGTAGTGCCACTGTCTGTAGAGCGGAAAATTTGACCATCTGGCCACCAAGAGTTCAGGGCAGCAACCATAATAGTGCCCGGCTTCTGAAGGTCGACAGCGACGCCCCCAAAGCCGAAGTATAGGTCACTACCGGACACCGGAGTGATGTCTTTCCCTATACTCGAGTATAAATATTAGATGCTCGAACACGAGCCTTTGGATCTGAGACGTACACGTTCCATTGACAATTGAGTATCTCGCAACCGAACCAGAAGTCCCATCATACTACGCATCAGTCAGTGGTCAGTGGTTGTGTTTCAGATCATCGATACACGCACAGGGCCAGCGCCATCGGAGTATGAGATATACAAAGCCTGTTCATTGGGCGATATGACACCCTTGTGCGGAAGGTAAGTCGTGTTCTGCCCAGCAACAGCACTCCCTGAGATCAACATTGTAATCATGAACTTCTCCAAGCACTGTTATTCTTAGCTCACATGAAGTTCCGCCATTTGTAGTGACGAAAATATTAGTAGAACCTGCATTGGCAACCCCAACGAAGATACGGGGTGTCGCTGATCCGGACGTGCCAGATGATTTGTCAAAAGTGACCCAAGCAATGCCTATAAATCGAGTTCACAGTGTGTCTCGAGAATATCCAAAAATATAGCGGACCAATTATGTCACTGTTATACCCTGTAGTATCCGTGGGGTCTGGAATATAGGTGCCTATCAGAGAGTTAGAGAATGTCACATTTACATTTCGGACAACGTACCAGGACTCGGAAAAGAAGTGACCTGGGTCCAGGTAACACCAGAGTTTGTAGACTTCCAGAGACCGTGGCCACTTCTGGTACCAAAGAAGAGAATGGCATTGTTATTAGGATCTACTGCAAGTCGCTAAAACTGGAATTTGACATTGTCACATATTTCAAGCGTACAATCGTACCTCTCCCCTAAAATTGAATTAGAATGGGAATATGTAGTTGGCGTTGTCCTTACATTCCACGACCTGGCATATTACCCCCGACCTTGAAGGGGAGCGGAGACGAAGAGAAAGTTGCACCATAATCTGTTGAAATAAGGATTTGCCCATTGTTGGGATCCCATGAGTTGGTGTACATTCCCGTCGCCTATTCAAGAGGATTGATACCTTGACCCTACTGTTTTCACAAGAACATACCAGGTAGAGGCGGGAAGGCGTAATTGGGTCAGTTGCAAGAGCGTCAACACCCCAATAATTCCACCGTGCATTATCGACAAAATCAAGCAGAGGAGTCCAAGAGTTGTCTGAGTTCAGCTTGTATGCTCCACCTATGTCCGTGCGAGCATAAGCGAGGCCCTAAATAGACAACTCGAACTTGCAATACAAAAGTCATCAGGTTCTTTTTACCTTTTCAGTTGGGTTGAATACAATCCCGGGCACAAAACCGCCGCCCCCGCCTATTTTGACGTTGTTCCAGGTGTAAGCTTGGGAGTTAACGGCATAGGCAAGGGGGCAGATGACCGTCACGGCCAAAGCAGTCAGTATGCCCGACTTGAGCATAATTGGATTTGGCAAATTGTTCAGCCCCTACGTGTTCCACAATGGTATTATATATATTCAGGCCCTATAGTACCAGATCCACTATTTCGTGAAACCGACCGATAAATCAGCGGAGGTCCGAACTAACAACCGAGAAATTGGCGGAGGGAGCGAAACTGCATCGGCATGAATGGAGGCAACCGGCCTGCAAAATAACCAGTAGACCTGTCAATTATAACAGACGTGTACCCAGCTAGCAACAATGGTGGGGGTTGGAGGTAGCCAGAGACGAGCAAACAGGATACATATCATACAAAGCCTCCCTCAGAATTCGATACTAGTATGTAGAGGTGGATTTACTTGTGACATTGTAGTGTTTTTCTTTGATTTCCTACAGGAACTTCTGAGTACACTGAGGTGACATGGGTGTTCACTTAACGTTCATCTGCCATTCGGGCACTAGGAGACCTGATGCAGAGTACACAAGCTCACGCAAGGCAAATTTGCACCTAAGAAGCGCTCGGTAAGAGATTGATCATCGCCAAAGCTTGAACTTGAAGCTTGACGTCCAAAAGTGTCGGAAAATCTAATCGGGACATATTCACGTGCACTGACAGAAGTCAAACAACAATTGCAACGCTTCAACTTCCTTCCATACGCATCTTTTTTTGCCCTGGTGGCTTTTAACCTGTTCATCCTACTCTACAGATTTTTACGCTAATGCTCCGAGGAAACTGCATCCCAGCTGAAACTGGTCTCTGTGAACTCTCACATGCACACGTTCTGAAGGTCCCGGGGCGTGAATTCAATGATAGATGTACTCCTTGTTTACCGATGGCTGACAGG
Organism: Termitomyces sp. T73sscA; assembly: GCA_017657235.1. Classification (NCBI taxonomy): domain Eukaryota; kingdom Fungi; phylum Basidiomycota; class Agaricomycetes; order Agaricales; family Lyophyllaceae; genus Termitomyces; species Termitomyces sp. T73sscA. The sequence continues at coordinate 171,285 of JAGGAP010000026.1, forward strand.
TTGAACCTGGCAAGTTCGCTTTTACTATTGTGACTATATTGAATCTTGTTTATGATACTTTATAGAATACCTCTGTGTCCTCTCCCGGATATCTCAATATTTCGAATCTCTGTACATCGTCGGACAGCACTCTAGTCATTATCACTCCGCGCATCCCATCAAACGCCTTTCAACTACCGCCTTTGCCCCATACGTCATCTCTACAGCTCCATGCAATTCTTACAGACACAGTTACCACTTCTTCTGCCCGATGGGCAACCTCACCCTTACTATCACTACAAAACATGACATCCAAGGCAGAAAATAACTGTCAAAATCAAGTAACTACCTCGCCTACCCCGGCTACTTTCAAAACTCGTCGAGCGGAATCTTCGCCTGTCATGCACCCAAATAACCCATATATTCCTTGGACTCCTGAAATGAGGCGCGAAGTTCTTCGTCCTTTGGCCGCTCCTGATGACAACTCTAATGCATGCGGGTCCTCTCATACTGTCCTTGAGTTAGTGCCAGCTTCATCTAGCATCGGACATCGGCCAAATGGAGTACTTTCCAAGCGCATGAAATTGCCGGCGAGTTTGAAAATTTTGACAAATTTGGTTAGCAAGAACTTCAAACAAGTGGCGAAGCGGATGTCAAACTCCAAGGATGGTGCTCCGATGCTGGATATTTCAGAAGTCAACTTTTCCTCCTATTGTTTGTTATCTAGTTCTTTTGAGCCGAAGGACGAAACTACGCTGTCTGCATGGCTCTCTGATCGACAGCGCGAACAATTTGAGTGCGAGAAGCTATTACCGACTGGAATGACGCTCGATGAGTACGAAGAATGGGGTAGTTGGACTCACTTGCCACAATCTGTATTGATAAAGGTCGATCAATTCGCCTTGCTTGATGGTTCCCCTTCATCTCGCAAGAGTCGGTCGGAATCATTTTTAGAATCCAGACCGCAATCGGCTTCTTCGCATTCTCCGCGTTCATCAAGTCTGAACAGAGGGAGTTTGAGAGGTACGTTGTCAGCACGAGATAGGACTATGCCTGGTGGTTGGACTTTTGGCTAACACGGATGATGAATGCTCTTGAGTACTACATACATGGTACCTATCAGTGAAACGATTTCTTCTGCACTTGAAAATGGGTTGAGAGGTCCATTGAGTGTGGTACATGCTGGTTTTTCTTCATCTTCATTTTTCTATAATCAGAAATTTTGCATATGTAGGCGCAAGCGGGCTGTGTCGCTTTTGACACGTGTACGGTTGCCCCCCAGGGCCAGGTCTGTTTTAGGAAATATAAGATCATATCTGATCGGATCTTGCTCAGTGTCCGAGGTCCTGGCACCGCGTGACAGTCTTGTGTTAAGTAGTTTATCATTTATTGCCTCCATGGGTCCAGGGACCCTACAATATGTACTGCCAAAACTCTTGTCTCTAAAACTTGTTTTGGTTGTACTATTTTTGTACGTAATAAAGTCTGCTGCTCAGAAAAACATGTTTCAAACCGGATGTGTACTCTACTGATCTTTGACTTATTGCTTTCTGTTGCCACCCATTTGTGGACGGTCTGCGTCATATTGATTACTGAGCTAAACTTCCGCTCAGCATGCCGAAGTCTAGAAAGCACGATTTTGAGTGTCATGATTTAAGTTGAGCTGTTTTCACACATTTTTCGAGTCCTCTGGGGCTCCAGATCTTTGAACAAGCAAGCGAAGCTCAAAAATTAACATCAAATCGCTATTATGAATAAGCCTATTGATGGCTAGCGGTCACAAAATTGGGCAGAAAGGTGACGGTTCCCGTGTAACGGCTTACAAACCAGAAACTAAGACCCCATCAACATGAAATGAAGGGAAAATCGATCCAAAACAGACCTGGCCCTGGAGGACAACCGTACACGTGTTGACATGAATGACGCGTTGGACCTGTCGTGCGCTTTATCTGAGTTCCATTTACAGTTGCGGACTCTCAATACTCAAATACGACAATTTTTGATATCTCTAGAACGAGAATTTTTCAGGTCAAACCAAGGCCAGATCTGAACGTTAACTCATGATCAGCAGCCTGAAATACGTCAAAAAAACACCCTTCCGAAGTTTTTCCCACAACACTTTTGGACCGCCAAAAATTTGGTGTGATTTTGATATATATTGACCAAATTAGTCAAGGACAGCCTCGATAGACATCATAGCGCGCTGGGAAACCTGGCGGTGCTGCTTCTGCTGTCGTCTAACAGCCCATGCTCTGCGAAATCAAAAGCCTGTGACTGACTCCCGTACTGTCAGCCCACCGAGTGACGGATCTGGAAATTGATCTCGTGCACCTAGTCCAGATACTCCGGCAATGACATAAGACAGCCCGCAATGCATGCCCAGATATCGTGATACGGCGCTTTATCAACCGATCTTGGCGGTTTATGAGTGCCTGTCGAAAGGGTCTAACTGGCAAAGCAGCTCCTGAGATGTTGCGCTTCTGTTTAGATGATCGTCCGCGCACCATTAGTGAGAGCAGAAGATGGGAAGGCCCAACAGAGTCAATTTGGAAAACTACTCGTCAGTTTGCCCAAAGTCTTTACGGAATCATGATGAACTACTAGATGCAAAACTTATGATTCCGCATTTTTGCAGATTTTCTCGGATTTTTTGCGGGGACCGTCAAATTTTTAAGGTCAAAATTTATCATAACTACAATTACAAGAAATCGGCTCGTGGATTTCAACTCATTGGACCTCAAATAACATGATATCCAAGATTGAGGCATCCTCAGACCTTCCAAAATGGGTTGTTTGTTTTTGTCGTATTTGAGTGTCCCTGTACATTGAAAAATTTAAGCGCCGTCTGATGGTCCAAGATGATATGTAAAGTACTTATCAGTGTCGCCTCGATCATTGAATTATCCGGAAAACCCAGTTCTCGATGATTACCGGGGGTCTGCCAGGGTATGGTTTGGTTCATACATATGTATCAGTCGCATACGCTTGGCTCAAAGGTTCCGCGAGAGCGTTCTTCTCTTCTGCCTCCGATCGCGACCGCGCCGTGCCCGGCCGCCCTCATTGCCATTGATGGTATTTACCTTCGTCTGGAAGGTTAAAGCGAGCGCACCGGGCCTCATTCGGCTACGTGCTTGGCCATAGAGAACAGCCACGAAAACGTGTCGAATGAGACTGCTCGACGTCTTCTAGGTCAAGCAACATAGTGTGCACACTGTCGTCACGCATCAAAATACGTTCCCATTCATGTCGCTCCTCCTTTTTGGACCTTCCATCCTGGAGGACGCGCCAAATTTCTCTAGTGCCACGCTCTCCACGGAATTAGATCGAACCCACGCGGTCATTGGGTCAAGTGGCAGCCACCTGGCTTCTCTGTATAGTAATGTATGCCGCCTATCACGGCCTCTGCTCACATCTAAAACTTCCTCTTCTTACTTCCGTCTCGCCATGGACATTACAGGTAAAAAACTCATGGACAACGCCGCAGAGAAGAATGCCGACATCGAGTCTGTCCAGTCTCTCCGGCAAGGTGGCAATCCTGTCGACGAAACTACTGGGGAAGTCAAGCTTGTTCGTCAATTGAAGAATAGACATGTAGCCATGATCAGGTAGGTATTCTTCATCTCACTATCATTCGCTCTCTGAAATTCAATAGTATTGGAGGTGTGATCGGCACGGGTATGCAATCCTGTTAGAGGTGATGGTACGTACATGAATAATAAACCTAGGTCTTTTTTTGGGAACTGCCACCTCGCTTAAGAATGGAGGACCCGTTGGTATAACTGGCTTTCCTCCGGGCAATCTTGACATGCTCACCCGTTGTTAGGTCTATTGCTCGGATATGTCGTGGTTGGCTCGATCTGTTATAGCGTCATGGTGTGCCTCACGCTCGAGTGTTTGTCATCCGCCAACTGGCTGTTCTGTAGATATCACTTGGTGAAATGATTGCCTATCTGCCAATCCCTGGTGGTCATATCAAACTGGCAGAACGTTTTATCAATCCCGCGTTCTCCTTCACCATGGGCTGGAATTATTGGTGAGTCTATGACTGAAATCTCCCAGAAATCTTCTTATTTTTGAACCAATCTGGTCTAGGTATAATTGGGCCATCATTCTTCCCACTGAGCTTAGTGCTGCTGCTGTCCTTATCGGGCTCTGGAGCGACATCAATCCAGCTGTTTGGATAACCGTGACGATGATTGTTACAATTACCATTAATTTCTTAGGTGCAGGGGCATATGGAGAAGCGGAATTTTTTTTCGCGTGGGTTTTACTCTTGATGTCCACTCCTATTAATCACTCTCCAAATAGTTCGATTAAAGTCATCACAATCGTTGGCCTTATCATTCTCGGTATTGTTCTTGACCTTGGTGGTATGTACTATATCGTTTTATTTTCTTTTTCTGAGGTGTTCATGGCCTTAGGTGGACCGAACCACGATCGCATTGGTTTCCGCTTTTGGAAGCATCCAGGACCGTTTGCGCAATTCTCCGGTATTCCCGGCTCCAAAGGCCGCTTTTTGGCGTGGTGGGCGGTTATGACGCAGGCTGCTTTTTCGTTCATTGGTACAGAAATCGTTGCCGTAAGTTCCTTTTCTCGAGATGATATCGTACTTCACAAGTAGTATCTTCAAAAGATTGCTGCAGGAGAAGCAAAAAATCCCAGACGTAATATCCCGAGAGCCATTAGAAGAGTTTACATCCGTATGTACTGAAGCGCTTGCTCCTCTCTCAGAATCTGATACTTCATTCAGGGATATGCCTATTCTATATTCTGGGAACATTCATCATTGGTCTAATTGTACCACATACTTCGCAAGGACTTGATCTTTCCGATGGAACTGCTGCTTCATCTCCATTCGTTATCGCTATCAAAAACGCAGGTATCAAGTCTCTACCGTCGGTGTGTTATTCAGAGAACTTTCTTGACCCGATGTCTAAAGTATGTCTTAGATAATCAATGCTTGTCTTTTGACTGCAGCTTGGTCGGCTGCCACAAGTGATTTGTATACCAGTTCGCGTGCACTCTGTGAGTATTCCAGGTTGTTCATTGAAATCTGCCTCATAATATATAATGTTAGATGGACTTGCGACTGCAGGCAATGCCCCTAAGGTATTCCTCAAGACATCGAAGAGGGGGCTTCCTTGGGTTTCTCTAGTCTTCTGCTCATTATTCGCGCTTCTCGCCTACATGGGTGTTGCTAGTGGAGCAGGGAGGGTATTTGGCTGGTTTGTAAATCTGACTGCTGTCGCTGGCCTCCTCACCTGGTTCGGCATTTCTTGTACCTACATTCGCTTCTACCAAGGCATGAAAGCTCAGGGTTATGACCGAAGCAAGTTGCCTTTTTCATCAAAGCTGCAACCATATGCTGCCTGGTACGCTGCGAGTTTCTGCCTCCTGGTCTGCTTGGTGGGTCTTTCGACTAATAGGGATGTTGATCCTGATTCTATTTCTTTCGTATCTAGTTCAGTGGATGGCAAGTTTTCCTCGAAGGCAAATGGGCAACAGATACCTTCGTGACAAACTACCTGCCTCTGGCCATCTTTCCGCTCTTATATATCAGTGCTAGACTTCACACTAAGAAGCCCATGGTTAAACCCGAAGATATGGACTTCGTGACAAACATCGCAGAAATTGAGGCTGATGTGTAAGTGTACTGATTCGCCGTCTTCACCGTTTTTATTTTTTATTTTGAAACAGTTATGACGAGCCTCCCCCGAGAAACAAGCTCGAGGCCTTTTGGCAGTGGCTGGTGAGTGACACTTATTTTCTGCAGGTGCATCTGTGTTAAAGCAGTACAAAGATGTAACCTGTTGATTAGTCTGCACACATATTGTCACACGATATGTACTACTGTACTCAATTGCTGGCTGGACCCTTGCATATGTTATTCTTTGGCCTCTAGTTGGCGTAGTGTTCGAATTTAGATTGGGGCTGGAACAAGTGTGGCTGAATCTTATGTACCCAAGGAAGAAAGCTCTTCTGGTCAGGATTTGTGCCTTCCAAATAGTGTCTTCCTATTCCAGTTCTGTAGCAAAACGTTTGTTACTGGAAAGATCCGAATCATTTGCTCAATACTCTAACATTCCAGGGGTAAAAGACCGGTTTCTGCTGAGCGACGATGCCGACGCCGATAAGCTGAGATTCACCGCCGGGGAAGCAAGAAGTCCCCGTCGCAATTTACCTAGGGCCCGACAAGCCTGTGTATACGTACATATTCGTGAGTCTCTGTAGCCAAGCAAACAACACTTTGTTAGGAATCACCTTTTATACATAATGTTGGGGGAACGACGATAATCGGACTTTTCGTATTCTACACCGAAGGACTTGGCTTACAGCTAGCAAGACAAAGTTCCATCAGTGCATTTATGATCTCCGTCTCAGATATTGTGAACGGTCGTCGATTGACGTCTGTCTGGTCCACCGCTTCAAGCGACTAGGAGGAGAGAACATCCTCTCCCAGATATTGAAGTCCAAATGAAGGTTAATGCATATAACTTCCAAGGTAGCTGATGCCTCTATTTCTGTAATTTACACAGCCCTATACTTACATCGTCTGTGTTCATCAGGCTTTGCAGCGCAGGTATTGTATAGGATTTTCAACAAGTTCCGGGGATTGATATTCTTGATGTTCAGCAATACATGATGTAGTAAATCAAATATAAGCGTCAATACAATGATAATCTATGTTTTAGAAGCAGGGATATGAAGATTAATAGCTGGAACGTTCATCAGCTATGGCCGTTCTGCGGATGGAAAGGAAGGTGAAACGAACCCCTATACCAATTTAGTGCATCGGATGGGGAAGGAGCTTCGAAATAAAGAATCGCCTTATTATCGACGAGTCGTAGAGCTTGAAGAAGTCAATTCTTCGTCAGTGACAACATATACGCGAGCACATACCATTGCCATGGACAATAGAAGCTGGTTGAGGTAAGGTCTGCATCCTTAGTACTGCCCACAAGTCTACAGAGGATGAAGGATCCTTGCCATCCGATGGATCGCGGCATAAAACCAACAAATCATTGCACAAGATACCAACCAAAGCTCGAGGTGTTAATTCGGGGGCTAGACAATCCACTTGCACAGTGGACGCATCACCCTGGGCATTGATAGCCTCAAAAGATACCATGGCTTTGCGCACGACGCGTGTAAGGAAGAGAGGACCGTCCATGATAAGACGACTTATCATATGATGAATTTGTGTCTCGCGTTCAAGATAAGGTCATGACATACCGGTGTGGCTGAACAAGAGGACTAGGAAATTTCCCTCGTATTCTGCTTTGCCATTGGACAAGTTTTCGCCGGGATTCAGATTCCCGCTTTCCTTCATTCATATTGTTCGCAAGGGACGAAATCTCCGCCAGCGCTCGTTCCAAAGGATCATCTTCAAACTCGTCCGTAGGTGGGGTACTCCTTACCAACTCCTCCAACTAACGACGACGTGAGCTTGAAGCAAAGAATCAAAGTAAACGTTACGCACTAATAACCGATACCGAGGTATCCGTTGGACGGGGAGGAGCAGATAACCTTCAAGGTTCAATTGGGAATGGCGAGGGTTCAAACGACACCGTTTGAGGTAGGACTTGATCCGTTTACGCTGGCTCGATGTGAGATTTGGCACTCCGGCGGTAACAGAGCTAGCGTCTAATGTACTCGCAGATATAGGAGTGGCATTCACACCGACGAGTTGACCAGTGCTGGAAGACGGTGATATCGTCGATGATGCTGGGCTAGTAGTACCCTGCAGATGACGTTCTGCAGTCCAATATTTAACACGTGAGACCGCGTTGTCAAAATTACTTTTTTTCAACCGGTTAGTTTCATTCTGGAAATATAAGAAGATGGACAAAGTTTACTTTATATAACTCGAGTACATCTTCATGAAAGCAGCATGCTTGAGGAACATACAACCTACTGCTTTTACGACGTTCAGCGAAAGTTGTCCGTCAGCGTCTGCTTGCTGGAGACTCTCGCTTGACTTCATTAACGGGGCAGCCGCAGCTTCGAGTGCTGGGAGGAAACTGTCTTTGTGGAAGGAGAAAAGAGCATCGATACCGCCAAAAACGAGCTTCCGCTCTGCAGCAGGAACAACAGTGTCTTTGTTTGACCCTACCCCACTGAGGATATTGACTGTGTCACACGCTGGCTTGATGTAGATATCCATTAATTCTTGTAGGCCCTTCACGTAAGTTCTTTCAGTCCTATGCGGGAAAAGTCAGCTCGATACGGACATGGCATCTAATAGACCTGGGCGCACGCAACAATCTCACGAACAATCATGGCCCGTTTTCCCTTATCGTCTATGAACTTCCGTTCCTCGTATGATGAGCCAGTACTGTCCGTAGTTGCAATACTGAGCGTTTGGGCAGAGCTTCCACTGCGAAGACCAGCGATCATTTCATTGGACCGAAGTTGCCCATTGGAGTCCGATGAGCCCGTCGAACCACTGAGCGCCATGGATACCTCTCGCTGACCATCGACTATGGTAGGCCGTCTTGATCGGGTTGCTACAACATCGTCCGAGGTGGCGCCGTACATACTCATAGTCCGTACCTGCTGCGATAGACCTAGATCATTCATATCCTTGAGATATGCCATAACTGATCGTAGTGCGCGATTGTAAGCTTCGCGTGCTCGCTCCTCCTCCCGGCGCAGGTAGTGCTCACTATCTCCTACAGGGGTCGCAACTCTTTGCTCGTCGTCTTCGCCGTCAAGAGGTGGCAATGCCGGTACAAACGGTGAAGACTCTTGCGTCGATAGATTGGACAGGCTTCCGGGGGCGTCTATCGGGAGAAAACTTCGGCGTTTAGCAGCTCTGTGGAGTGGTGATGGGGGTGCCAGAGACGTTGTGGTAGTGGCTGGCACCACGACTTTTAGTGCATCGCGAGAAAGTTCTTTTGAAACATCAGGAGGAGAACTTGGCGCTGAGAGATGGTGGGAAAGGACGTCCAAGGTACCAGTAGTTGAGAAACGAAGATCAATCTGGGGTGTCTTGGAGCGCTCTTGTCTCAAACCCACATTTCGCGGCATAGGTCCTGCTGGGGTCTGTGGTCGGGATCCAACATGGATTTGATGGATAGAAAATGAAGGCGAGTCGACTTTCATCTTGCCCATTGACATCTTCTTTAAGAAACCCCATCGACTCCCCTTCTCCTTACCATCCTTTGAAGATCGAGCTCGGTTGGGATACTTTCCATCTTGAATATCTTGGATCGACGGCTTAACAGGAGATGGAATGGCGCTAGTCTGGTGGAGCGAAACGCGATTGGAGGCCGAAGGTGGAAGTTCCACAACGTGATTGGATGGTGTGTCCCACATCGACTTTGTAAGTTGTGTCCTCATTTCGTTCGTGTTAGAACGGCCTGAACTGTCCCCCAGCTGTCTCGGTCCCATCGTTGCATACCTGTTTGCCATACCGGGGCGTTCCAGAGTAGGAAGTGCAGCGCTCAAGAGGTTCGAGCTCGAAACTGACGCGGTATAGTTGGACAGTGTCGGTCGCATACTGGGTGCAGGGCCTGGTTGTGCAACCCCTGTTGTTTTACCACGGCGGAGATCACCAGCACTCTTCATCTTGCGTATTTCACGGTCGGATCCGAATTCTTCAGGTTTCGAAGTTCGATCTGGCTGGTTTCCGTTTTGCGCTGTCTTGGCTCTTGAAGTTTCGAAATGGGCACGATTGGGGGTCGTTCGTGTGCGCGTGAGGCCAACGCCTGGCGGAGGTATATGAGGACTAGCGGGGAGTGGAGCCGTGATAGAACGTCCAAGAACAGGAGCGGCACGAGCGAGCGTGATGGTCTGGTCTTCATCGACATCAGGAATATGTTGCTCAAGGCCAGCACTAACCATACTTGAATCCGAGAAGTCATCGATATCTATGGTGTCTGTTTCGCTGTTGATGGAAGACTGCATGCTCATGGAAGGAAAGATGGGAGTGGAAGGGGGATATGTGGGTGACAAGGGCACCTTGGTTAACAGAGGCTCAACAAGTGCCTTCCACGGCCCCTGGAAGGGATTTCCATCGACACAGAGCGTATTCAACGCGGGAAGCAGGCACAACCAACTGGGAAGAGCGTTCAGCTTGTTCTTCCGGACACTGATAGTGTGCAATTTGTCAAGGTCGGCAAGAGTCTCAGGCAATGTACCAATTCCAGTAGAATCAGCTATGATAACACGGAGGTTAGTGAGATCGGCAAGGAAAACGGGGAGCACGCGAAGAGGATTGAAAGCGATATTGAGTTCCTCAAGGCGTTCGCATACGGCGAGTACGGGGGGCAAAGCACCCAGAAAATTGGCGGAAATGTCCAGAGCTAGAAGACTGTGACAGATCTGAGGAAGGGTCGCGGTTAGGAAGGTGGGCATGGCGTTGGGTGTACTCGAAGATCCGATGAGAAGATGAGTGGTACCTAGCGGTGTCAGATATAGACTCAATCTCCTGCTGGAGAGAAAGACATACCAGGCGGCACTTGAAGCTGCGTTATTGGAACATTATCTCCATGTACAATGAGACCACGGCCCTCTTCGGCGATAACAACAGCAGAGGTACGCTCCTCTTCCTTCTCTTCGTCTTCGTCGTCGTCGAGAGTATTATCGTCGTCAGTTTCTTCCTCACTCATACCAACCTCGTCCCTTTCATCGACCCAGCCCATATCGTAGCTTGGTTTTTGTTGCAGACTTGGACGATTTTCTGGCACATTGGCTGCGTTGCTGTTGCCGACAAAGGATGACGATGACCTCTCATTCGAGTAGGGTTCAGACCAGCGACTTTGATCTACTGGAGCTCGTGATTGGATGGCGCGGGCAGACGAAGAAACAGTAGGGTCCTTGGCGAGGAGCTGGACTACAGCATCTGATGTGATGCCAACGCCAACAGTAGACTCGTCGTCGTCTCCAGAGGCGACGTGGACATGGCCGTACTCGCCTGATGTGAGGCCGCTGGCAGAGCTGGTGTAGGCGGAGGATCGGGTCGAGGAGCTCGTTGAGGAGAGGGCTGGTACGCTGGGAAGACGATGGTGGGGTGGGCGAAAGGGATATGGGTCCGGGAATTGAGAGGGGTCGGGAAGGGACATGTGGGGGTCGGGAGGACGGACAAAGGAGGGCTGCGAGTCGGCGAGGGCAGAGTCTGGAGAACAGAGGGCGTTGTGAACGGTTGCAGTCAGAGACGGGGAGTCCAGCCAGTCATCAGAAGGGGGGAGCGTGGGGGAGCGTGGGCCGCCGTACGGACTCTGCAACAAGGGCGTCGTTCCAAGTGCCCCCGCATGCTCTCCTGCCTGTTCATCTGCACAACCGTCAGTGTCCCCCGAGTCCCCATCCGACGAAAAATACTCTCACCGCTCCATGATCCCTTCGGCATTGCTGGCAGTGCCTTTTCCCACCAGTATTCGAAGCTTGAGGTCGTCCGTTGCTGAGAGTGTGGCTGAAATGGTCCAGGTCGGCTACAGTGTGCATGATACTTTCCCATCACTCTTCCACGCTTCAATTATTTCCACTCACATGAACATTCTGTCTTCCTCTCTTGAGCAACCAGCGACTTGCCAACACTTGATATCGCAGGACAGAGAAGGAGGATACAGGAAACGTGTCGATAGGGTATACTGATGCTGTAGTACGTAGTGTCCAACTTTCCCTGCGAACCATTCATAACCGGATCCAACTTTAAACCCCTCATCCATCACGGCAGGGCGCTCGTTTGTCAAGCTTGACATGATGATCGTTGCTCTACCTCAAGGCCACCCCATCGTTGTCAATGCGTCAACGTATGTAATCGGAGCTATCCCTCAAACGATTGATTGACACTGAGGTCGTCAATGTCTAAGTACTCTACCACTTAAAAATCATACAGGTCTGGTCGATCTGCTCGGAACGCGACTCTTTTCTTAGGTTTTTTCAATTTCTCTTCTCGCCCTTCTGTTCTCTTGTCGCCTTCATCAGTTGCGTCGTCCACTATCTTCGCAAGTTGCGAGTTTTCGAGGGCGACCTGGACAGTCGCGAACCCTGACGTCTTGCTCGTAGATTCGCGTGGACGATCATATACCTTACTTGACGTCTCGATCGTGGCGGCGGCAGAAGGCGTGGTTCGACGTTCTCCAACTCCACCCTCAATGTCAAGATGCAGAGTCTCAAAAATCAAGCGTTTCCTCGTCGACTTGAATGTCAGGTTATTTTCGCCACTACCCCCAATACCAGAAGCACACAGTCCTCGGAGCGTGGAGAACTTGTCGCTCGGAGAAATGATTGAATGGGGAGCAGGTAACGTGTGAATGTCAACAAGGCCGTGATGATTTGGAAATGTCATCGTCAAAGATGGATCAGCTACGTTGTTGTAATTTATTATTCAATGCAAACGGAAGTGAAAACAAGCACGGACCGGAGAATGCAGCCAACGTAAATGCCGCATCTGTTACCCAACCAAGCTTTTGAAGCCATCCCCTCCCACCCCACGCTTCTGTAGCGAGGTGAGGAGCTAGACTGATTGAAGCGCATGCAGTTGGATGCTCCCGCAGTATAGCTCGGAGGGAGTGTAGAAAATACAAAATGTTCTGAAAATCATGGTTCAAGATTGTGGACATCCATGACAAAATTTTAGCTCACTTCCTGTCTCAGTTCACCCCACAGAGGGGAACCAAGGGTAGGGACGCATATCCGAATGACTTCCGAAGCATTACACTCGAGCGCACCCTTAATTCGATTCAAGACCTCGTGTATCGAGGTCTTCCTCGAACCAGATGATTGCACGCTTATGGATGAAAGTTGTCCTGAGCCAAGTGCTTCATCAATCACAGAGGAAGACACGCGGCTACTGAGGTCAAAGGCGCAGCAATAATCATCTGTCGACTGTTTGAAAATAAATATCCGGACGCGTTGAATATCACTGCATCAGAACTTACGGATGACGAAGATGCAGGAATCGTGGTTTGAAATGGCTTCATCTGTCCATATCTCCATGCTATCTTGATTTTCTGGTCCTCCTGCTGACCATCTTTTTCATCTTCACCCTGGTCTGAAGCAATGTTACTTCTTCCTGGAGGACTCCACATGATATCTCTTATCAAAGCTTCAGCGTTGTCGTCAACGATAAACAAACGATGTTGAGAAATAAGACCCTGTGCAGTAAAGTATTTTAGCACGAGATCGCCATAAGAAGTATGGAGGTCCGGTGCCGCAATAAGCATAGAACACGATAACGGCAGTCCACCACCGAGTATATCATCTAACGATGGTATACCAGTTGAAGTGATAGTCGTCAGGGGTGTCGCCGGAGAGACGCGTGTCCCCGGTAGCCCTGGAGTTTGCCTTCCTGATCCCTTGCGTTTGAAAGAAGACATGATTTTGCGGTGAGCTCATCATCGAAAAGAAGCTTTCTCGAGAGGCGATAAGATTTGTGCACAACCAAACAAAGAGACAAATATTCCATTCTTCAGAAGTTTCGTCAAGTAGTAACCTCGATTCCACTTCCACTTATGTCTCTATGGTCTTCCACACATTGCGTGAGCTAGGGAGCTTAGCGAGTGCTTCGATTCAGCGCTGGTCCTCTCGACAGTACGCCGTCCTCCGTGCAGCTAAGTGGTCAGAATACGTGAACTTCACTCGTGGAGTGGTTCTACACGTACGCTGGCAAGGTTCTCTGTGCCATCAATATCATCCTAACGTTCAATCAGACACTTAACGGAGCTTGTGCGATTCATCTTGTGTCGCAGTATATTGGAAGACCTTCTTTTGTGAACATCTTCCATTCCAATTGTGCCGTACGGTACTCATTCCAGAGTGTAGATGTACGGGCCATCAATGCTTCCTACTCTAGGTGAAGAAGGAGAGGTCGTCATTGAAAGCCGATTATCGTACTGGCTCAATCCACAACTTTCGCGCGGAGAACTCATAATTCTACAGTCCCCACGAAACCCAGGGGGAGTCATTTGCAAGAGGATCATTGGTTTACCGGGTGATATAGTGTGTGTTGATCCAACCGGGGAGTATGCACCTTCTACAGAACACGTCATTATACCTAGAGGTCATGTTTGGATTGCTGGTGACAATGCTGATAACTCAATCGACTCGAGACTGTATGGGCCAGTATCGATGTCATTAATTCAAGGAAGGATGTACGCCAGGGTTAGCGAAATTATTTGGGACCTTTTATTACCCCTTATACTGATATCTGCTTCAGATTTGGCCGTTGAGTAGAGCCACAATGTTCCGAATTCCCGGTCTAAACCCTCTCAATGAGGAAGATCCAGGCCTATCTTTTAAGTGACTTTGTGGCGCTTGCCTGTCTCGCTGGCATTCAAAATATCGGGTATAGTCTAGGTAGATAATCACTATCTCTGAAAATTTAGTGAATACCCTCCTTGGCCGTTTGGCTCAAGCTTGAAGTTGTCGGTAGAGAGACCAAAGTTTCCTGTGCCAAGTTGAATCACTGGAAAAGACACCAAGGGGTTGCGTACGCACCTAGAATACTATTTCCAAGGCCTTTAAGTTTGTCCAGCATTTCTGCTGTCTCTCGTTTCTGGGCCGACTCTAATCGAGGCTTTAGTAACCCAAGCGACCTTTGCACGTCGCGCAATTGGTAGGAAGATGGTGGAAGGAGCTTGATCAAAGCGTCGTAATCTTCGACTATTTGTGAAGTCACAGTAAACGAGCAGAAAAAAACATACCTTCTTGCGCAGCAGTCAGGGATGACCATGAACCTATCATCTCGTTTGAAGCTGCGCGTCTTTGAAGGGCTTTGACATATTGAGGATCGTCCAAGAGGGCTAGACAGTCGTCTAGATATGAATCGATCAAACCTATCCATCAGAGCGCACCTTGAGAGCAGGCATCGACGGCTTTCTTATGCTCAGCCTTAGCAAAATCGTCAAATGAAAGAAACCGATTTGCAATATGTCTGATACATACAAGTTTGACGAAGCATGCTCCGATATTGGCATTGAGAATAGCACGTCGTCTTGCAATGGTATCTAACTCTGCCGGTGCTTGTTCCTTGTTCGCGGAAGTAACAGGTTCGACATCCTGTACAACTGCTCCTTCAGTGTGGTCGTTTTTCTCTGATTGAAGAGTCCTTTTGGGTAAATGACCCAAGGCCGATTGGTATGCGACCAAGGCCTCGTTCCACTGATTTGACCGAAAGTATTCATTTCCCTGGTCTTTCAGCTCATCGGCAGCACGGATGAAGGACTAAGAAGTCATGAGCAATATTCTTCATCAGCGACGAGTACTCACCGAATCGATACTGTCAGGCACGGTCGAAATTTCCTCAGCTGTCGTGGAAGAAGGAGTGAGATCGGTCATCGGTATTGTTAGCAACGATGATGACGACACTCAGAAATGTCATCAGGACATGCTCCTGAACGCTGAGTCATGAGGCACTCTTGCCCTTCGAGCTTGAGCTTGAGTTGAAACAGACAAGTGAGAGGCATTTATCAATCATAGGAATCTCTGATATCATGAACCTCACCCAGTACTTATCTTCTGACAGAGGAGCAATTTGATACAGTAGTTCAACAAACTTTCTTCGAAACCACATTCGCGCAGCATGCCTAGTATCAACGACAGCAAATGTATCTTAGTCACTGGGGCGACATCCGGGATTGGTCGGGCCCTTGCCATTGCTCTCGCTGCCCTACCATCGCGACCAACGGTTATTGCAACTGGCCGGCGTCAAAGTAGATTAGACGAGTTGGTTAAATCCAACATCCAAACCGTCCGAGCTGATCTAGACACTGATGCTAAAGGCCTAAAGGGTTTTGTGGATACTGTACTGCAGAAATATCCCAATGTGTGTCATTTGTACCTCTGTAGTAAACGTCACATTCATCGAACTCTAAAGTTGGATACAATCATATTATGTGCTGGTATACAGCACGAGTTTGATTTCAAGCAAGAAGTCGATTTGAGCAGTACGAGACCTTCATCCTTTTTGTCTGCCAATCTTACGTTTTCTCAGAAATCACCAGTGAAATCAACGTGAATTATACGTCCATCGTTTCTCTCATATCGCTTTTCCTACCACACCTTCTAAAGTCCGGGGTACATTTTTCTCAAATCAGCGCTATGGAATATTTGATGATGCATAAATCTGCAATTCTTATAGGCAGAAGGGCGGCCATGCCTCATCGTACCAGTGACGTCTGGACTTGCAATTGTCCCGGCTCCTCAAATTCCAAATTATTCTGCTTCCAAAGCGGCTCTCCATAGCTTCAGTACCTCCCTTCAGGTACAACTTCAGGGTACCAATGTTCATGTCCTGGAGGTCATACCACCGTGGGTCACCCTTTTTAGAACTTCATGCTAGTCTTTATTTCTGCATACCTAGTCTCGTTGAATCCGAGCTTCACGATGGCAAGTACTCCTGTCGTAGAACAACTTCCATTAAAATGGCTGATAACTATCGCATTTCCAGCATATGGTACAACAGAGAAGTTGTCCAAATTCTGGATGCCACTGGAAGAATATACCAAGGTCACTTTAGAGGCGCTGAATAACGGTGACACCTATATCACAGCTGGGCCTACTTCGGACAACTTCAAACGCTTTGACACCGGAAAACTCGAGCTAGCTCAGAATTTATACAGAATGGCTAAGAGTTTGTAAGAGCATTCAGTATCCTAGGTCGTCAGTGTATCACACTGGTCTTTTTCGATGAAGCAACACATTCTCGTCTGGGTGAGATCCTGTACGTCCATTGCAGGCCGTAAATGAGTCATATAGATCCTCAAATACATCTATTTCCGTTCTTCACACGCTCTCTCCTTGTTCTTCTCGAGAATATCGGGAAGATAAAGTGTGAGGAGGAGGAGGGTGAACGGAAAAGAACAAGTACAAGATTTAAAACTCTAGAAATACAAATAAGGTACGAGGTAGTGTCGATATAGAATTACGCATGAACTACCGACACCCCGTACTTACATTTGGTCGCGTACCAAGTATGTTCTGGACAGCTCTGGGCTCGTGACATAGCCATGTAGCTGCAAGACTTACATTATGCTTTCAAACTTATCACACCCGATGAAACCTTGATTCGAAAAGATGGGTGACGACCAAACCAGCTTGTACTTAAGTATGTACTAGGTGTTTATGTAATATATACGTGAGAGCACCCAGAAAAAACTCCGAAAGGTTCTTGAGTGACTCAATTCTATAATGTCCCCCCGTTCTCTCTGGCTTCGCTGCGAAACCAAGGAGTTTGAACGGAGATCTGCTCTCACGCCTGCGACCTGCAAGAAACTCATTGATGCTGGTTTCAAGATCCATGTCGAGCGCGACGAACAAAGAATTTTTGACGATGCAGAATTCGAAGCGTAAGCTTGCCAGGATAAAATCATATTCAAATCTGAACCAATACGTCTCATAGTGTCGGATGCACACTGGTTTCCAACAACACTTGGTCCACTGCGCCGACAGAGATTCCGATTATTGGGTTGAAGGAACTTCAAGAATCTACTGAGCCCTTGCCGCACACTCATATCCAGTTCGCGCATTGCTACAAACAACAAGCTGGATGGTCCAAGGTTCTGTCTCGTTTCTATCGTGGCAATGGGACTCTGTACGATTTGGAGTTTCTCACCGATTCCACTGGAAGACGAGTCGCTGCATTCGGGTTTCATGCGGGTTTTGCGGGCGCCGCAGCTGGTGCCCTTGCTTTGGCTGCAGAAAGAAAGGGCGAGACACTCGGCCTTTTGACCCCTTTCGATAATGAAGATGAGATGGTTCAGACGGTCAGAGAACGTCTTGGAGGCAGTGGCAAGGGCGTCAAGGCTCTGGTCATTGGCGCGCTGGGCCGATGTGGTCGTGGTGCTGTTGACCTGTTCAGGAAGATCGGCCTGGATGAGTACGTTCACTCCGAGTTTCGTTGCGATTTGACTCATGTTTTCCAGGGACGACATTCTCAAATGGGACCTTGAAGAGACAAAGAAGGGAGGTCCTTTCCAAGAAATCCTCGATGTCGACATTTTCGTCAACTGCATCTACCTCACCTCAAAGATACCTTCTTTTGTTGATCACGAGACGATTCGCGCCGCTGGTGCGACACGGCGGCTGTCCGTCGTTGTAGATGTTAGTTGTGATACTACTAATCCTTACAATCCTATCCCCATTTACGGTATCAACACAACGTTTTCTCAGCCAACCGTTCCTGTTGAAGTTGGGTGAGTCATCATTCTTCTTTTTCATGGGCAGTTCAAAATAACACTCAAAGTAGAGCGGGAAATCCCTCACTCTCTGTAATTTCAATTGACCACCTGCCCACGTTGTTACCTCGAGAAGCGTCAGAGCAGTTCAGTATGGATCTTCTTCCGTCTTTGCTCGAGTTTCCCAACTCGCGTGTGTGGACGGACGCTAAAAAGCTTTTTGAAGAAAAGCTGGCTGAAGCGGTCAAGGCTGAAAGCCTGTGAGAAGGAGATGGAATGTGTTGGTCACATCAATTTTTAATTATAATAGCGTCGATCCATAGTATCAAGCCTGACAATGCACGCAGCTGGTTACATGTAGGGACGCTCAAAGTTGAGACTTACAGTCGTTTTCATAACGATAGGCCCCTTCGGATTCCGCTTGTTTAGTTGTTTGGTGTGATTATCCGCGATGCCGGCTTGCCGTAGAGTAAGTGTCTGTAATTTCTCCCTCTAGGAGATCTCGAGAAATTGATTTACGACTTATATTCGTCACCAAGAAGTATCAATACACAATATCAAGACCCCAATATTCCATTGAGGGAGAGTGCAGGAAGTATGGAGTATCTTCAATCTCATTGATACTGACTGACCTTCGAGTGGAGGATGGAATGACATGCCATTTTCCTTGAATAAATAAAGTCACGACGTATCGTACGAGTTCCACTCAAGTTACTTGCTGACATCTCATAGGGAGAATTTATAGCTGTGTTCATTTTCAAAAATCTACGGCAAGCTCGGCATCGCGGATATCACACGCGTGCACCAGACAACTAAACAAGCGGAATTCGAAGGGGACCCATCGTTATGAAAACAGCTGTAAATATCAGCCGCTGGCAATGAAACAAGCTATCTCTAGGTCTACCGTGGTGCATCTTTTCCGTGTAAGTATCCTTAGCTACTACATAGCGTAGGTAGATATCAACCTCCTACCCAGGCGTGCTTCGAGGTTGAAGCCCAGTGAAAAGTCGATATGGGGAAGACAAGGGGGATCAAGGGAAACAAGTGTAATCAAGGGAAATCGTAACAAGGGCAAGACACAATCGAGGACGTCAAATTCACGTTGAA